>JAMJEY010000019.1:1200000-1677619 GCA_024713865.1 Morchella sp. 2016-72
TTGAACATTCAGGATGAAGGCGCGAAGGTGGTAGGTGTCGCATAGAGCCTTCATTCTACTAGAGAAAGCAAAACAAAAAATTTCCGGCGTTGGGAATTGTTGCTGTTAAAGTAAATGAAATGTCGGCATCACAAGTTATTTTATTTTTCCTGTTTTGTGCTCTTGGCAACTCATCTTTTATACTACTTTCTGGGCATGTTGTTTCTGTTGAAGTTACACTTATTTTCTTCTACTATTTCCTTGCTGCTTCCCTTTTCGCTTCTTGATTGATTGACGTGCAAGCGGCGTACTTTCCTTCTGACTTGTCATGGTTAATATCAAAAGAAATGACGTCAGGTGCATGACTCCCATCGTCAGCATACTCGTTCTAGGCCATACCCTCGAAGCGATAGTGGTGGATTACTCGAGGCCTCAACTTTCACCTAGCAATATAGGCGGCGTTCGTCCCCATCACTATGGTTTCCGGGTCGTGGCTGGGATTTGCGATTTATACATGCGTGATGAGTGTTACTATTTCTTGCTATTTCTTTATTTCTTTCGCGTTTTACAATTTGTTTCATAGGTTGGCTGGGCTTGCTTTATTTTTGTTGTGTGACGATAGGGAAAGCTGGAGGCCAATGCCCAGAGGTATGGGGTGGGCGGTGGCGGGGGGGTAGAGGGTAGAGGGGGGGAAATTCATAAGGAGGCGGAAATGAACAGCACAAATTGAGATTTCAAAAAAGCTAGACAACAAAAAATCAAAATGCGCTGGTTCAGTCGCTAAATGTTATTATGGCTTATGTGGGCGGGGTGGGCCGGGCAGGGTAAGATGGTGGCGGAGGTGGTTTTTCCCCTTCTATTTTTTTATCTTTTTTTTCTATTCTCTTGTTCAGAAATAGACTCGGGGGACGGGTGAAGTCGTATTGTTTGTTTCTTATGTTTGCCTCTTTTCGTGAAGAGAAAGATTGGGTGTGAAACGTGAAGGGGTTTACATATCGGACTTTTGATCATTACCTTTGCTTGGCGCCGGCCAGCACTTGTAATGATCTTCAGGACAGGTTCTTGTCTTGATCTTGAGGGCAGTGTTTACCAACTACATAAGATCTAATCTTTATAGTTACATGTGTATGCGCTCTACAGTATGAGCGCAGCGATGTACTTAAAAATAATCCTAGTGGGGTATGTATGGGGAAAAAAAGTATTTCACCAGGGCTATCATTCAAGGTCTCTGCCTAGAATAACTTCTACGCTGCGCATCCCCGGTGCATGTGTAGTGATATACATCTACGTAGGGAACCTTGGAGAAGGTGTAGGGCCATAGCATGTTGGTACCCGTGTACCCCCCCCCCCTCCCCCCACTCTTCTCTCCCCACTTCCACTCACATTCATAGCTACATATATACATAGGCACATCATGATAATTGGGTTTGGGCACAAGAATAAGCGTGAATTATGTGGGGTATGTACCTACCTATATGTTAATGAAGAACCTGCAGCTGGTGGAGTCGTTATCTGGCCATGCTATCAATAGGAAGGTGAGCTTTAGCTATCAGACATCATGTATGCCGTGGAATGGACATCCCAGCTTTCTATGTGGCACTTCGTAGGACAGGTAAAGTTTCTAGATTATATAAGGGTTTGGCTTTCTAGCACTGGTTCGCGGTTTTTACGTCCACATACGTTGTGTGGGGGAAGAGGGTAAAAGACCAAGTGAATATAGAAGGTTCGCCGCTTTAAGAGCCTTCCCGGAAATGAGCCCAAATTAAACATGACTACTGATTCACTGTAAAAACTAATTGGGGAAGAGCCGTCGGGTAGAAACATTGGTCACCCTAGTTGGTTCATATAGATATAATGATATTGCATAATAATGGTATTAGCACAAATACTTTAGGGCGCTTATAAGCAGGAGTTTTCTTCTTTCCTTTTCTGGAGGGCTGCGCCAGAGCGTGAGACCTGTGTCATGGCTTAAAATGGCCGAGTTGCTAGTCAAGTTCTATACGAACACCACACCAGAATAGCCATATATATGGCCAATTACCAAACTGGTAGTTAGCACTTATTGAATAACCCACACTGTGGTGTTATAGGCTACAGGTGCATGTAAATTTTACTCCGAATATATCTGTTCTGTTCCGTATATAAAGCTTTCCAGTTCATGGATAGGACAGCCTACCGGCGGAAGAACATGAGCGCTCTATCTATGAACTGCGAGACACCACTAGAGGGGCGGGGTACATATATTAGCTAACGCCCGCCTTTGCCCTTGAATTAACATATATTCCCACTTATTTTTTGGGCGTACGTTAATCATCTACATGTAGTTCGGTTTATAGCCGGCCCCGCTATACCAAGAGGACCACCAAAGCCCAAACCGCTATAGCTTGCCCATTTAGATCTTTTTCCGGACCTGGTGTTTACCTATAAACTATAGACCCAGCTACAGCCCGTATACACAAATCCTACTAGGGTAATCTATGAGTACAAGCCTTTAACCCGAGAAGAGAAGTAAACCCGAGCCATAAATAATCTACGGCATTATCCGCAGTACCCAACCCTTCTCCCAACATTTTCTCGATTTGTGCTGAATTCCGCACCATATTTCATTTTATAGAGCGGCTAGATACGGTAATATGTTTTTTTTTTTTGGCTTGTAGGTAGAACTTTCTACGGCTATCTTCAAAAGATCCATCGATATATATTCCAATCATTTAATGAATCAATCAATATGTGATTTAATGGTATCTCCCCTTTCGTTACAAAGCATGAGGTTAAGGGTCCGAATCCGGCATCCCTCATGCCCTTACTAAGTTCGGAAGTTTCCCCCAGCTCAGTCATGCAGATGGTACAGCAGTAATTCTTGACCGCCTCTATAGCATAATCACTGCACATGGGCATAGGATTATTCCTGTTCATATTTTTAATCATATAATATCACTCGTTAAGATTTTTCCCTGGCATTCTGATTGTTGAGCTATGGCGCCACCAAGCGTAGTGGGGGCGCCTTTTGCTTTTTTTTTTTTTTTTTTTTGTTTTAATTCATACTCGCATGGCGCCTTTTGCTTAAAACATAACAAAAACAGGTTATGGGAGCTCTTGGGATTTTGGGCCCCTGAGCTCTTAGACTAGCGAGGTTAAGGGCCCGTTCGGACAGTCTGATAATCGCGATTATTGACGATAATCTGACGGATTATAGAGTTTTGGATTATTGTAGTGGGTAGAGGTGTTCGGGGGGATGAGTAATCTATATTCTCTAACTTCTGCTTATTCAAATAATCTGCCAAGAAAATAATTAGCTCGAGAGGTGATTATTTCTCTCTCCCTTCTTCTCTTTAACGACATCGAGCTTCTCAAATCCCAGCATTGCGATGTACTGATATATGAGATTATACTCAGGTTCTGCTTATTTGAATTATTTCACCCACTCATTGATAATCAGCACTTTGGAATAATCCATCAATATAATCCGTGCCGCTCCGAACGGGCCCTCAGTGTTACATGTAAATAGACGAAATCCCATGGGTCTAACGTGTTCGGTCATAGAACGAAGAAAATGGGGCATCCCGTCTGCTCTGCCCAACCCAAGCTTCGTATCGCCCAGTTAGTACTGCAGTGGGAGACCATGTGGGAATAATGGGTACCGAACTCGCACCTCCTTTTTGACGATTTATTTTATTATCTACAGTTACTAGAGTTATTAGTGGTTGCAAAGCCACAAAATTAACAACGCCTAGAGTACAAGGGTCTAGCGGAAATCATTCTGAAATCTGCTTGTGTAGGTATATGCAGGATGATAGGTATGTAGTATATTCATTTACGACCTCAAATAGTTGGCTGGTCACCAAGCACCGCGTCTCCTGCTACATACTTCATACTTGTAGTCATTCCCAGTTTTAGATGTCAGAATGTTGAAACCCTAACCCATAGTCCAACCACTTTGCCCTCAGAATACTATGCTAAACAAATTCTATTGAGACCCGGAATATTCTCTGGGACTAAAACCAACCCTTACATGCCCCACTAGCTGCCACCAAGAAGTACAACTATAACTATTACCCCCAAGTCGACCAGCTGCAGGAGGATTTGCTCAAGGGCGGTGTTTTTGCTCCGGAATCATTGGCACAGGTTACCCCTCGCCGCTTTTTATATCCCACACCCCGACTCTACTGCAGGCCGTATCGCATCGAAAGATCAGGCAATGACAGGCAACGCCCAGGTTGGCGGCTTCCGGAAGGGCTATGCCCCTACCCGAGACCCGTGCTGAAATAGTAGAGCTATTATTCACCCCATAGGTCATGGCCCAAGGGGGTCTATTTGTGATGCATGGGTCGGGGTTGGATACATATATGGAAAGCAAACCTTTCTGATCGAAAGTAGACCCTATATGTAAAGCTACCATCAAAATGTTTGCAATATAGCGGGATCTATAGTATAGGAGTTGGAATAGTTTTGAGTAAGCATTGTCCGGAGGAGGAGAGAGGGTGAAGGGTTGTTGTTCGAGGGTTAGGTCTCGTCTCCGAATCGTACCAACCACCGCCTCCACCCTCAACGATCTAAACTGATACAAACGGTGTGGTGCCGGTTTGTGTGGCGGTTGGCGTAATGTTTGTTTGTGTACGGTACTATATATATAGGGCCTTCTTTCCCTTCCCTTCAATTCGGAATCGGCAATTCGCAGCTAGAAACCAATTGTTACAATCTACCATCTGCATCTGCATCTGCTGCCACCGTCCCGTTGGGATTGGATTAACATGCCATCTGCATCTGCTACCACCGCCGCCGCCGCCGCCGCCGCCGCCGCCGGGACCGATAGGGCCCGGCCCTATCCCCAGCCTGTGAGGATCACGCCCCTTCTGTGTAGATAGGGGTTCCCCGATAAGCCCAAGACTATCGCAGGCGCATTAATGGCCAACTTATACGCATCCCGCCCCGAAACCTCGACTCCCAAGGCCTCGAGTGGCGCTGACCACCCAAACATACAGTGCCTATAACCGCCTTGTTGCGGCAACCAATGCTACCCGCCACGCATCACGCGCCGTCCATGCCAACCCGGGCTACGGGTTCCTAAAGCCGGTGGGGGTCTTTTTGGGGGACGCCACACCCACTGGCTCTAGGGTTGGCACGGAGAGATGGACTGTCTAACTAGGGAGCAGTGGGGTGAGTTGGGAGATGTTTTATAGCCTCGGTTGGGATAATTCGGTTTCATTGGAGCAATGCAGGTATGTCTACGGAAAGGCATTTGTTTTTTGTTTTTTCTGTTCCTTGAATCGAGTGATGGGTTATGAGCCGCATCTGGCGCCCAAGCCGCGCCTAAATCCTCGCTCCTAGACCGATATCTCGTTGTCAGCAGCCCAAGCCGTACCAAAATCAACCAAAACCCTCGCTCCTAGACCGGCACCTCGTGCTTAGCAGCTCGGAGCCCAGAAAGACGCACTGGTGAACCCCTACCCCACCAACACAACCCACAAATACCCATCTGACTTCATTCCTGCCAAACCCAAAGCGCCATTATCAACAGAAGACCAGGAAATAACAGGTCCCGGATCCATAAACACAACCCGCACACCCCCCAGGAGCATAATGCCCTCATGTAGCAACACTAACGCACCAATGCTGAACAACGATCATATCCCTAGAAACCTGCGATACTGGGTTAGGGTTCCTCTCCCATGGGGCCTGAACCTATACGCCAACCCACGGCTGAGAGCCCCTGGTATGGGCACGTGTATGCATACCATCTGAATCTAGCATTACCCAATTTCTAACTTACCGCACGCAGGCCTGAAGGGAGGGTGCGAGGGGGGTGTTGAGGCCTGGCGCGGCTCCCCCCAATAGAACCCTTAGCAGGGAATTAGTAAAGGAAAATGTTGCTGGCAGAAGATAGGGTGGGCGATGTGGTAATGGCAGTCTAGCTTTTGGACATTGTAGCCTGAGGCTAACAAGGCCAGGGATCAACATGGGTGAGTGAGATTTCATGAGTGAGAATATGACGGGGATACGATCATTGATACAACGTGGGGGCATAAGCATAAAGGAAACCATGCAGTGCATAACAACCTTGCAGTACCCCAGCACTGGAAAATATCTCACGGATTTTTAGAGACACATATTTAGCCCTTTCAGACACCATTAAATAGGTGATGTCGTATAGACTGCCCTCGAGCTCTAACCAGTGCAGCTAGGATAGGCTAGCTATAGCGCATCCGGGGGACCAGCTTGAGCCATCAATATATCCAACGGGATAGATCAGAATACCGACCTACTGGCGATAGCCAACTCAAAATAATCCCTACCATAATAAACAACACATCAGGCCCCGTTACTATTTGCCATAGGATCATGAGAGGAGATCTAGAGAAGTACACAACTCATGAAGAAAACCTAGTGCATGGCCGCATTTACCAGCCACTAGCTAGTCCCCATGGCCAATACCCATCACTCTACAACACCAGGATGCGAATCACAAACTGACAGCTCCGATTAGCTACTCGACCCTCTTTTCTTTTCAATAGGATGACCCGGCCGTGTTTGGTGAGTTGTCTCCCTCAGGAATATGTTTATATCTGCCGCATGAATATCGATACTCCATGCACCCATTTGCCACGTCGACCAGCCCATGACCGAGGAACAGGAAGGCCGAGAAGCATCCAGGACCAGTAATATAATGCTGGAGTAGACTATACTAGTGTCATGGCAGCCAAAGACCTTGTCTGCGATAAAACGGCCCCCACGCACGCTCAATTATGCGCCAAACTAGCTGGTCGACGGCACCCTATACATAACCATATGCAAGCTATGCTCTGGGAGTACCCAAGTAAATAGTTTTAAAGGTTTCCTGCCTACCATCCAGCAACCAATTTTAATTCCCAGGCCTATCAATCAGCCAGTCGTTTGTTTCTGCAGTCAGTTTCAAGCCCTGGTTTAATTACCCCTATTTCCCAAATCCCACCAACCCAACCGCCCAGCCGCCCACCGTCCCCGCCCCCCTGGCAGCTAGGTATCTAGATTCTGATAAACGATAAGCCCCCACTGGCCCGATCTATATCTACACCACCTATCTGGTATCTCCTCCGATAAGATTGATTGCGATTAACCGTGCAGCGCCGATGCAGATGAGATCTCAACAGACCAGAATAGCTAGCGCCCGCACTGCGCCCATGCATGCATGCATCTACTGGATTCCAGTCCGGTCGGGATAGGATAGCGATTAACCCCTGGCGACTTTTATATTAGTTTGGAATTAGGCCCCGGGCAGTATGAATTCGCTAGCCATGTGGACCGTTGAGATCGTGGGGCCCATATGTAGATATAATATCTCATGTTCAGGGCTGAGCTTTCTCTTGGGATTATTTATTGGCTACCACCATGGTGCGTGGAGATTTGCTTCCAAATACCCAGCTAGCTAGCGCTTTCACGAAATCAATAGTAGCCAGCCATTCTGATAGTGTCTGGCGCTTGAAGCATTTATCCACGATTTAAATTGTTCTTTACACAGTCCGATAGGGCGCGCCACATGTGCGCCATTACCAGCCGGCCTGAAACGGCCAAAATACACTACACATACCTACCTTTTCTGCTCTACGCATGGCCGGTCCCTCAATTATTCGACCGCCACTTCAGTCTTGAGTACCCCAGTATCCACTTAAACGCATCCCCGCGCTCCAGCATATCGCCCAGCCTCACCCTCTCACCATCCACAAAGGTCATCTCCAGCCCTTCAAGTGTCAGCAGCCTGCCCACGGGATCCGAGCTCTTCACCTGTATCGAGTGATAAGTCATGACGCATGGGTGCAGGATTGGCGGGAGTGACATGTATACCTTCTTGATCTCGACGAGCTCCAGCCATACGCGTGACCAGATCGTACGGTGCTTGCGGAGACTCTCGAAGCGTAGGCCGGACGGGTGAAGGACGAGATGCCCGAGGCTGTGCCCGCAGCGGCACTTGAAACTCGCAAAGGAGTGCACATAGGTGGCCGCCGGGCGCGGCAGCGTCTGGTCGGCGAGCGCGAGGACAGCGGCAGCGGAGCGCTGCGGGGTGGGGGTGTCAGGCCTACTTCCAGGTCCGTCTGTGGTAGCAACGGCTGGAGCGATCGTTGTGCCTCTACCATTGCTGTTGCTGCTAGTGTTAATACCATCTGCACATGCTGGTGCGCCAGTTACCTGCTGCCCTCGCTCCATCACTTCACCCGGGTCCCCGACCAACACCTTCTCCACATCCCTCGCCGTGATCTTCTCGCGGTTCTTCTCCGCTTCCGCGCTGAGCTCCTGGAACGCCCACTCGGCATGCGTAGGGATATTCCAGAAGAGCCAGCGGACGGGTGACACGACGAGACGGTACTTAGGGTACCTGCTCGCTATCGGGAACCACGCAAAGAAGGCGATCCCGAGGCCGAGGTATGTGGCCTTGAGGCAGAACTCGGGCGACGCGAGAAGGCCGAATAGGAAGGCACTCGTGAGGAGGGCGAGCGTGAACGAGGTGTGAGCTGGGGTGCGCCATTCGTAGAAGCTATAGGTGGAAGGCGGGGTGTGCGTGGACGTGTGGTTAGTTTTAAATAACACTGAGGGAGCAGAGAATGTTTTTTTTATTATTTTATAGCAGCGCTGTATTTTTTGGGTTTCTTTCTGGTAGGCCTTACTTTGCAGAAGGGCTGAAACTACAAAGTGAAGTGAATTGAGGGAAGTGAGGGGGATTGGTGAGCTGTGCTTACTTCTCCATTATTTCGAGCAGATCCGCAAGGTCACCCAGCTGAACCTGCGCCCATGGCCCAATCGTGTCGGCCAACGGGAGTAGCCATTCCTGCGGCCCCTTGTGTACGATAACGTCCCCGAGATCGTAGGCCTTTCTGTCTGTGTCTCGAACTCTCTGGAGAGCCGTCCGGAGGTCCTCAATCTCCGTCTCTGGGTAAAAGTATTTCCTCAGTGTGTAGTAGATAACACAGAACCACTATGCATCTCCAACAAAAGCAAAACACCCACTCATGAAGTTGTTAGAGAGCTGCTTTTGAACTTGAACGTACGAAAAAAAAAAAAAAATGCAGGCAGGCAGGTAGTTACTGTTTTGTAACTTTTATTTGTTTTTGCACAGCAGGCAGATTATTTGTGTATTTACCAGGAATGTTATGAGGTATGAATAGTGCCATAAAACCAGGTAGAGACAGAGCCAGCGGAACGTCTCGTGTGGATTCTCCCACCGATACACACGGAAGACGTGGAGTAGCCATTCTTGCCAGGGCGCCGTCGAGACGAAAAGTCTCTCGATACTAGATCGCGCCTTTTCTAGGCTCAGGGATTTTGGCTCACGGTAATCGATGGATTGGGCCGTGTAATCTTGGGTTGCATACAGAAGATACTATAATAGTAGTGACCCAAACGTTGAGAACCCAGTTTGGAACGAGAATTTACAAAACGACACGTCTTTCTTTCTTTCCCAATGAATTGTAGCTACGCGTACGAGGGAATTGAGGGTCGCGCTGGGACGGAATAACAAGAGCGAAATAGATGTAGAACTTTGAAGGGAACGTACTTGTCCGAGCCACTTGATATAATCTATTCTCTCATCACCATTATCAAATTCTATTATTGGATTCCCGGCCTCGTCCCTGACGATGAAGTCGGCTTTGCACGGTTTCTCGATGATCCTCTGCTTGGTCGGCGCGACAGTGACATTAGTCACATGCCGGTCAATAACCCAGTTCACCTGCATGTTTCTGCGCTGCTTGACAAGCTCGTTAATCTTCCTTTCGGCGTCCTCTACGTGCTCCCTACACCCGTCCCGCAGGGCCTCATTGCGCTCATCGTGAGCCTCGACAAACTCGACCTCCGCTTCTTGCGGAATATACGGATCGTTCAGGGTTGACAGTCCCCCCGCAACAATGCGGGCTAGGGACGCTTTCAAGGCTGCGCGAGGATGCGCTATCTTGGAGGATAAGGAGCGCTGATGTGGGGAAACCGCTTTGTTTGATTTCGAGCTGCTACCTTTAGAGTCCTCCTCCTCGACCTCTCGGTTGACGTCTCTGTCTAGACAATCACCCTCTTCTTCACGTCTCAATCCGAGTCCCCCCGCGAAGGTGGCGGCGGGAGATTGAGATTGAGATTGAGATTGTGATCTAGCGCTATCCTTGTGTCGCAGTGCGTTTACGGCGTTCTCCTTTAGAGCTTCCAGTTGCTCTCGTTTCACCCCAGCACCAGCACTAGCCCTACTGCGAGCTGGAATTGTTTGGTTAAGGCTTGAATTGGAGTAGGAGTAGTGATGGTGGGGGTGGTGGTGGCCCTGGTTGGATCGTTCCGTCGAAGCCCTCGTGGGGTCCTCTCCCTCTCCACCTTCGGAGTGCTGCCGCTGCCAGTTACACTGCCTTCTAGTTCCTCCGGGACCGCCGTCGTTCGCTAATGGGACTATAATTGAGGTTTCTCCCTCTTCTGCTGGGGTTAAAGTCAATGATCTGGTGTTAGTGGTGCCAGTGGGAATGACAAATTCGCTTCTTCTAAGACAAAGGCTTCTGTGATTATTACCTGTATCCTCGTCGACCGTAATAATATCGCTGTTCTCACCGTGCCCGTCGCCGTCGATGTTAACCTCCGGCCCCATACGATCGATTATACCGAGCCAGCGCCTCGGTTCTGGCTAATCAATCAATCAATCAAATCAATTGATCAATCTGCCTGCGAGCGAGCGAGTCCGCTCTTCGGGGTCTCTCTCTCTCCCTCTCACCTCCTTCCTCCTTCTCCTCTTCCCCAGGACCGACCGATAGGTCGTAGAACCACAGGGTAGTGTGCTGCACCACCGGATATCTGGTGGTCTGTATTAATCGACACGAATATATTTCTGCACGATACAGTGTCCGTTAGATCTTGTTTTTCTTTCTTTTTTTTTGTTTCTAATCAACCCTCGCTCGCTACTGGGAAGGGAGGGGAAAAAAAAGCTTTCTTGGAGGTCGTGGGAAAAGTAGGGAAGGATGAGCACCACGATACCTAGAGTACTCTAATTCAATTCTACCAAGTCGTTGAACGTACCCAGAAATCTGCGTTTTTGCCTAATTTTTAATTTAATGACCTTGTGAATAGTGACGTCGCGCACATCACACCGTCTGTTCCCCCGACTCTAATCCGTCCACCCATGATCCATCCCAGCCATCCCAGCCATCCCAGCAGAGAGGGCCTGGAGCCACCACAACCACCAGTCGATCTGCACGCACGAGTGACGAGTGACGGCAGATTGACGCCATGCTGGTGGCGATTAGAGTAGAGTTGCTAAAGAGTGGCTATGCAATGATATTGACCTTCCGGGTTAACCTGTGGCTTTTGCTTCAGACTGCTTTGGCCAGTCTCGTCCCCCTGCGGGTCCCAATTGAATTGTCCTTCCACCCTGGCCAATGTCCGGGCTTTTACGCGTGAGAGCCGAGATTCCCATCTTCAGCTTAGTTGCCCTAGTTAGGTTTATTATCCCTTCGCTGCACAACACACGATCGCACTCGTTGTCAAATGCGTACTTGAATCGCCACAGCGAGCGATACGCGCGGTTTATAGATGTGGAGGTTTGATACTTTAGAAATCTCTGAAATTTGGTAGTCTAGTAAGAATCAAATGTAAGGGTTCAAATTTTAGACAGATTAGACAGGACAAGACAGCCCTCTATGGTCAAGGGATATATCATCGATTATATGCGCCGAATGATCAAGGCAGGTACCCACGCGTAGAAAAAGTAGGTACGGCCGCGGCCGCGCCCACCCACATGTTTATCGAAGATTTAGCGCAACGTTACACAAACCGGATTGGGAGGCATGGTTCCTGGCCCACAACAACAACAATTCTGAATCAGGATCATTGACAACCGTCTGTAAAAAAAACCAGCGAATAGGGTAGATGTAGCCAATGGGTGAACACGTAGGTACACTACACGCCTTATTGCTATTAGCAGGATGAAATCTGTAACGATTTTGAGCGATAAACCTAGGGAGCCCCTTCCTCTTCTTCTATTCACGCCCAAAGTCATGAGGTGAACACCCCTAGTCAATTGGGCAAAATATGTATTCCTACCTACCTGGTTGAACCGGGAAGGAAAAATTTCACCCTTATGCTTTCGATCTCGCATGCTGTCTCGTTCGTTGTACTTCTAAGAGAGAGAAGGGAAAGGTAAAAAAAAAAAAGTCTGAGACCCTGGATCAAGTTCTCAACCGCCATTGATTGATGGGTGATCTTTCCGGTCCATCTTTCGCAGCGAACCAGAATTAAGCAGGAGGCTGAAATTATTTTTTTGTTTCCCTTTCCCTTTTTTTTCCCCCACAACTCGCCAATCGCTAAGCTGCCAGTGGGTAGAAATCATTCACCCGGAGAAACAGCTGATTAAGGGATAGGTTCGTGGCTTGATCAGTGGGATTTGCCAAATCGGTAGGGATCTACTAGTGTTGCGTAAGAGAGATGTGTGCTTGTGTTGAGACATCTGCATGAACCACCACGTTCACTATCACCGCCACTTCAAAGGCCGGTGCGATTGTTATGGGTATGGCTCACTTACTTTACAAGTTAGAGTAGGCATAGAAAGTAAGTTGCTGCCGGTACCCAACCAACGACGTCGTATAATGCTGGTGCCACTTTCCGCGGGTGGGAACCTTTTTGTGTCTTCTTAGTAGGGTACTAGGTACGTAGAGTACATGCACAGGAAAGCAAAAGCGAGGGGGTTGGTTGGATGGGCTGGGCTGGCTGGTCTGTGTCCCTCCTAGACAGTGGTAATAGGTAGACGAATTTCAAAAAACCCTCTACTTGGCAGGAGTAGGATTTGACAACAAACATGGGGTGGTAATTTGTCGATGAATGTGGACACCGTAAAGGCAGGTTTTCTCGTTCGCTGGGTTTCTCTTAGAAGCAAGATTGATTGATTGATTCACCTATGAGGTACGGGAAATACAAGAGTTTTGGACAAGACAGACAATAATTATTTTAGCTTCAGCTTTTTTTTTTTTTCTTTTCTCATGCCTTGCTTGGCCTGTCTGTTCCGCGTTTTCCTTTTTTTTTTTTGATTATCCTGCCTTTTGAGTAGTTGTGGGGTCTTACGTGTTTGCACTCTTCCCTATCAGGGTATCGGGACAGTTCCCAAGTTTTTTTTTTTTTCCGTCCAGCCAACTTCCCGTGTTGTTGTTCCACTCTGGACAGCATCCGCTCAAGGGCATGCGCACCGACAGGGGACTAGGTAGTAGTAGTAGCCATTGTACCTTCTCCGTCATACCTATCGTTAGTATACTATGTATTGGGTACATGTTGGCACCCTCTGATCACAGGCCTACATATAATTGCACCTCCCTCCCTCTTCTTGTCACTTCTTCAGCCAGCTCAATCATCATCATCAGGTCGCTCCAACATCATCACCCCATACTCTCAATTCCTCAAAAATTAACGACACTTTAACGATATCAATATGAAGAACTCAATCATCCTCCTTGCCGTCGGAATTGTCTCTAGGGCTATGGCCCAGGACCAGTGTGCTGGATGTGACAACATCGAGAACTACAACAGTGTCCTCACTCCCTGCTCTCAGAGTTGGTATGGTGCTATTGGAGCGTAAGTTTACCATTTAAGCTTCACTCAACCATATATCATATCAATTCATGTTGCTAATGGTTACGATTCTAATAGATGTATGGTGGCTCCTTGCAACCGTCAATATGCTGACCCTTACGCTCGCTGCAACCCTCCTGCAGTTGATACTCAGTCTTCGGCTACTGGCGGAGCTTCCTCTGCCGTTGGGGGGGGTGTTGCTACCATAACCACCACCATGGCTGATGGAACAGTAACTACCTTCACTGGTGTCGCTCCTGTTGCTTCTACCACCGCTTCTGCTGGTGAGAGTGCTTCCAGCGTTCTTGGAAGTGCTTCTGCCTCTGCTTCAAGCGCGCTCGAGAGTGCCTCTGCTTCAGTTTCCAGCGAGCTCGCTTCTGCATCTGCCTCTGCCTCTAGTGCTCTTGAAAGTGCCTCTTCAACCATTGCCGGTGCTATCTCTTCTGCTTCCAGCAGCGTCGCCAGCGAGCTCGCCTCTGTAACCGATATCAGCACTGTTACTCCCGGCCAGGCCTACCAGTACACCACCACTGGAACTGATGGTTCATTGCTCACCGTCAGCACCACTGCTCCTTCCGAGTCGACCACCACCATCACCACCACTGGAACTGACGGTAGCTCAACCACCCTTACCTCTACCTCCACTTCATCTGCTAGCTCATCTTCCTCTGTCACTACCCGCACCCGCTCTACTACCACCACCGAGTCTGCTACTCCTTCGGCCACTGCCGCTGGTAGTGCTAATGCTGCCAACATGAACGGTGCCCCCATGATGGTTCTCTCTGGTGTTGTTGCTGTCATCGGTTCTTTGTTCTTCTTGTAAGGGTTATAATGACTTTGGGTGATGGGAGCAAGGTTTACGATGGAAACGTAGTTAATGTCTCTTTTGTTTTTGTCCTAATCATGAGCGAATATCCGATATCAGTAATGTAAGCTTAAGAACAATACAAATTAATGAATAAAAAAATAATACGCTGTTGATCATTGACATGTCCCCCCTCTCTCTGTGACAAGTGAATGCACGCCTAATTGGTTACCACACCAGAATCCTGAAACCCAGGCTCCAAAAATCAAGGAAATGGAGATGTCTATGCAGGCCACGTGTAATGCTTGTTTTCCTCGGCCGAATTCAATTTAATCTTGCAACTGCATTGCATAACCAGACCAAACATCCTTCCCTGCCCGCCCCCAGGCGACGATCGATTCCAGAAGGATAACCCCAGCAATCGATCTCTACATGACGAAATCTCTCGTCACAAGTTAACGAAACTTATAGACAGTGTGGCGAGGCAGCACCGTCATCGGCCGAGATCCCGTCGGCCATCCGACAAGCGGGCATCGTTCCATCCATTCCGCCCACTCCATTTCATCCAGTCCAACGCATTCCAAATGCAAGCAAGCAAGCCATCTATCCAATCAAGCCCTGTTTATTCTAATCTATGCACCGCTACTTTACTCTGGGCTGCCTTGCTTCGCTGCTCGCTTAAAGAAGAGATCCCTGTTCCGCGCGCTGGTTGGTTAGTCTGCCGCATTCGTCATGCGAGTGATACGGTGTGACGGCACAGCTGTCGTTGTCGTATGATCGACGCGGTTTGGGGCAGCCACCGGACGGGAGTGGAGGTTGTAACGTCGGGTGGCGGGCTGGGCGGGGTGTGGGGTGGGGTCGGTGGGGTGTTTTGTGTGTGTGTGTGGGGGTTGGTTTAGTCAGGTGGGCCGGGTGGATTGGTGGGTTAGGGGTGCTTTTGGGGAAGCGGGGCAGTTTGACTCGGGGCCCAGATGGAGTGGTCTTTTTTGCATTATTTCACTCCTAGGGCGACGCTTTCTTAGGCAGTCATACATGTACATAGGTACATGTCATGTACTCTAGACCATAAGTTACAAAGAAGACGTGGAGCGCGGCGATCGGGTGGACTTCCTTCGGAGCTACGGTGTGGTGGCTATAGATAGTAGTCGAGACCTTGACGTGATGCAGGAACCCGATTGATTCGTTTCGGCGCACTGGGTGGGTGTGGTAGCCAATCATAGTAGAGGAAGGGGGGGGGGGTGAGGGGTTGGTCAAATCAAGGTTTCGTTGTGTGTGGGCAAAATCTAGGTGGTTAGGCAAACCAAGTTTTGGCTTGGGATCAGACAGGGCAGATGATTCTGGTTCGGAGCGTAAAGAGGAGGGTTGGGGGTGGTGACGTTGGTGCTGAATTGAAGCTTCCTTGGCCTTGGTCTCAGTTTGTGAATACATAGGATCTGCCATGCATGAGTCTGATCCTCCTCCTCCTCCCCCTCCTCCTCCACCCGTCTCAGTTGTGGTGAATCTCTGTAGAATATATGCAGAGCAAGCAAGACACAGCCCCCCTAGTGTAGAAGCATACGTACTCAACTGATAACCCGCAAGAGTCATCCCTAAATCGAATCATTGACACTCGCCCACCAGCCCTTCAGCACCAGATATCACTCGCTACCACACGCGCACCCAAACCAAAACCGGTTAGCCCCTCTACCCCACCACCACCCTCCTTCCCCGGAGAAGAGGCAAGGCGGCGTCGTTCCTTGGAAACTTCCCTGCAACCAAGTTCAACGTTGACCTTATCTGCTCTATTTACGTCTGCATGAGCGAAGCATCTGTGGTTCTAGAAGTCTATTTAGACCCCACACGCTTACACTTTCCCCATATTCTTACACTTTCCCCATATTCGAGAGACTCTCGGGAGGGTCGGCTAGCTGGCTGGTCTATGTACTGGTACATAGAAGTACTTTGGGTGTACCACTCTGCCAAGGCTGCGTGAAGGGTGTCTTCTCACTTACCCCTACACCCGAAGTACATCTATGTAGATTTAGGTTTAGTCTTAAGGTTTAGAGTTTTAGGGTTTAGGTTTGGGTTAGCCAGTCCATGCCCATGCCCATACCCATGCTCTGCTTAGTACTCTTGAATACTCTACAATGTGCGAAGCCCTCAGTTTGAGGCCAGGGATCATGCATATGGTAGTAGGGTTGAAAGATGTGAGTTGGCTGATTCTACTGAGCGCTGGGTGCAAGTAGGTATTTGATGTGTGGTAGGTCTTGCAATTGGCGGTCGTCTGGCCATGTTTGCAGGAATGTAGACACGCACGTTGTCAATTCTCTCTCGGGGCTCTGCCCGTTCGTGGAGCGCGGTGGAGAGGCATGCCTACCACCAGGAATATTCCCGAAGCACACGAGCACCAATTAACGTACGTCGTAGTGGATCTCATCAATATTGTAATTAATGGCTGGCTACCAATGGACGGACTGCTACCCGCAACCGTTCAACCCCAATCACTGAACTCAAGGGTATCCTGTTTCTGCATACCTTGTAGGGTGGCATCGGCGCTTGACTGGCCGCATCTACCCTTTCTATGCTTGCTTTGGCGAGTGCAAGGGTCTTGCACCGCTGACCGTTCGAATATCTATATGGATATCCCGAGTCGGGCTGTCCGGGCCCAATCGATGGTATATATCTCTGCTTCTATTGATCGGAGCGCAGGAAGGGGGGGGTGTTGGTATTGGAGGAGGGACGAGGAAACAAGGCAGGCGGATCGATGTATCTCATGGCCAGCACAGGCACTGTCGAATCACTAGCAAAGCTAGAGCGCAAAAGACAACAATAAATATCAATTGACCCGTGATAGCCACCGGTCACAGCTGTCGACTTCGACCTGGACCGATCCTTGTTTCCCACAAAAAAGCAGCCTCTACTAAAGTAGTATAGATTATGATCATATACCATCTAGAGCGACTGCTCTCGGCAACCGCTTTATCGTGTCCCAAATGAGACATTCCCCTATCTACTAATTACACGCAGAGTACTTATTGGGGGGGACCAATAATAATGGCTTGGCAACTCCATAGCTAGCGGCAAATAAGCGCCGCCTCTGCGCCACATCCTTTTGCTACACGATATTCGACTGCCAAATTTGCCAAATGGTTGTACAAGTGGGTATTGACGGACACTGGGTGTTGACAGACAGGGGCTTTTTGGCCAATAAAGGAATAAACTAGGCTTGGCTGTTTCTATTTGGTGGGATTCGTCAATAGGTCAACTGTGGAAGCTGTATTCTACTCATTCTACTTCCTTTAATGGAATCTGCCCTGGGATAGAGATTTAGTACAGTCTAAGTTACATAACTTACTCTATAACTTACTCAGCTTTGGGTTCCTCTGTAATAGTTAATATGGCCCTTAGATGTATTTATCTCCTTCCTCTACGCAGCACCAATTAATCCTGACTACTGCTGAGCCAAGGAGTAGGTAGACCTCACGTCCAAGAAATTAGACGAAGCTGCATAAAACACGTACATGTACCGACATACATACCCATCGTCAAGCTGACTGACATCTGTACCTCTCAACGTCCACACCATCAGTCCCTCTCATTGGCCCAAAATGGCGAGCATCAATGGTTACATGCAGAATTTAAGTTTCTGTGGCCCACGATTCTATTTATATTCTCGGACCCCCTCCCCCCCCACCCCCCCAAACTACTCAAGTATATGTAGCCCTCACCCACACCACACACTCCAGCATAACGAACACCACTACTACTACCGGCCAGCATACGCTAATAATCATATTTCACAATAATGAAGAACAGAATTCTAAATGCACTTCTCTGCATTCTTATTCTCTGCACAACCATATACGCACAGGACACCAGCCCGTGCGCCCAGTGCCGCTTCATAGGAAACGACGAGGTGCTCGTCTCGTGCTCGCAGTACTGGCGCGAAATCGTTGATCGGTATGTACACATACATCTATGGAGGGGGTGGAGGTGAAGGGGAAGGGGAACAACCAGTCAGTTCACTAATATCAGAGATTGTCTGTAGCTGCTCCTCAACCTCCGAGTGCAGTAGCTACAGCATCAGCAGCGGCCTCATAGATTCGTGTACCAACACACCACTCCCGCTCCCTCCAGGAACGGGAACGTCGACTATTACAGCAATATTTGAGAGTTCCACGACGGCCCCGGCGGCGACGACAAGGACGACGACGGCCTCAGGGTCAGGGTCAGGGTCAGGGTCAAGGTCTGCATCCTCTACCGCATCCTCTACCGCATCGGCTTCTTCGCCCTCACCTTCGACCACCCAGTCGCAGACAGTTAGTTCCGCGAGTGGAAGGACGTCGACTACTACTAACACTCCTTCGGGAGCGACCGAGTCGCCAACTGCGACCACGAGAGCGTCCACTTCGACCACCACAACCGCGCCCGCAGGAACATTCTCGCAGGGTGTGAATGTGGCGGCTGTGAATGTGCCCGGGTGGTGGGTTGAGGGAGTTGTTCTTATGGCAGGGTGGGCCCTTGTTTTGTAAGGGGATTGTTTTATATGTAAATATTTATGCTCATGCTTGCAAACACGTGGTTTATTTGTTTGTTGGAGACAAGGATAACACCGCATCAATGAAAAATAGCGTTTTTTCTTTTAAAAAATAAAATAAAATACAATTTCCTCCTAAATACTGTAGTCTGAAAAGGACCGTTGGGCGTGGTTGTGGTAGCAGATACTGCTGGCTAAGAGGGGGTGGTGTTAGCGGAGGGGCCGCAGTATGGGGCGTCTTTACAAATGCTCACAGGGTTCTCGCTTACCCGGTTTGTATCCGTTCCTCATCTCATGGCTTCTCTATCTTCAGCTCGTTCGCTGTCTCGAGGAACTTGCTCATAAAAGCCTTATCAGAGGCAAGGTTTGCGGGTTTGCTCTTAATACCCCCTTTCAACCCGGCTTCACGAAATTTGATTGTGCAACTAATCATAGTCGTGAACATCGGCGTAACCACCTCGACAACTTCGAGCCCGCATTTCTCTAGCAAACTCCTTATACATGACTGAAACTGATCCTTATATGTAGATAGTATGTACGGGACTGGAGGACTCCAAATGCATAAATTTTCTGTAGGGTCCAATGCCCATTTAGGAGGGCCGGCCGATGCAAATTTAGAAGGATTGAGGCGAATATCCTGAACTTTCGCCAGCTCGATCTTTAGGTCATTCATCAGTTTCTTTCCCGCCTTGATAAGCCACTCGCGAGCTGCTTCGTCCAGGTCAGGGTAGGGCTGGTAGTTGACGAAGGTGATAGCCTGAGCAAATGCAAGGCCGAATTGGGTCATGTCGAGGGATTCTAGCTCTTTGGTAGACATGTTCATAATGAATCGAGGGCAGTTTGTCGGTGCTGAGGCTTGTCCTTGGATGGGGAGGGGGAGGTGTGTATTTGTATGGGCTCTACAAATGTCACGTGTTTTAAGGCAACCAATGTGCGGAATTCGGAAATATAGGGCGCAGAAAATACCTACATGTAGATCCCGGGCCCGCTTCGATCACTAGAATATAAGTATATTGTTGGGATTAATATTACGAGCCGAGGAAAATATATCCTCTCTGTAATAGTTATGGCAAGGTCTAGACCACTATTATATTATGTCACTACTGCATTTGTGCCAAGGCAATTACTGTTATATAAAATGGCAGCTAAATTCCCTCCTGTATTAGAAGAAGACATTATAAAAATTACTTCCGCTATAATAGTCAATATTTCGGACATATATAGGGCTAGATATACCGAGTGATAACTGTGACTGATTTATTAATCATATCCTATCACTCGATGAATTAGTCTTTAGATATTAGGTCTTATTTATTTATTTATCTATCTATTTATAGTACTTCAGATACTAGATAGAGGGATATAGTGCTTCGGTTTCTTTTAAGAGATATAGAAATAATTTTTACCGAGACGCAGGGAGAGAAAAAGTCCCTCCTAACCTATGCTAGTGACTAAGGAACTTTGACAAGGGACCACACAGTACGTTCTAGCTAGTTAAGAGTCAATTCGGATGTATTACTCATTGTCTATTCCCGTACCAGCACTCGTAGACTCAACGACATAGAACTACAGAGGAAGAACTATCGATGATCATTTAGAAAGAGAGAAGAAGAGATATGTTTGCTACAGAAACCGTCAATAAAAGGCAGAAAACTTTGATATACCCCATTCCTTGTACAATTATACCTCGGGGCCGTTGGGCTCCCTGGACCGGTGTAAAGGACTGTTAGTCAAAGCCTGGACTTGAGGACCTTAGGAATGCTAACCTTAAATTGATCCCAGTCTTATCAGCTAAATTAAGTCCTTGACAGTGCAAAAAAGTTTCTTCTGAAAATCTTCGTCAAAAATGTTTCCTCCGGCGCCCATATTTGCATATCTTCCTTCCTGTCCCGCCGCAGGGAAATATATTGTGCAAACGATATCATAATTATCTCCCCCCTGATCTACACGGCGTCCAAATCCACAAGCACTCAGGAAGGTTTCCAGGGAATCCACAATCTGCTTGTTGTATCGGCTTGCTAGTCCGAGTGAACGTATGGGGATACTTATACCCCTGGAGGGGTTGGTTACCCAGACGGGGGTTTTCAGGTTTCCTTGACTGACTTTTTGGTTGAGCTTCTCTAGTTCCGCCTTTAGGCGTTTTATTATTGTCGTGACGGCACTAATGAGCCACATTCGGGCTTCTTCTTCTATTTCTAGGCGCTTGAGGTAGTTTATATAATTGATTGCTTCAGAGAACTGGAGGCCGATTGAAGATAAATCGGGGATATCCGACTCTGTATTCTCGGGTTTGATGGGAATGGCCCGGCCGGGAAGAGGTTCTGGCATGGCTGGTAGACGCAAAGGTTTCGAGGCTTTAGTGTTTGTTGAGTGTGGGGAGGGTTGAGGTGGAGGGGCTTTATATAGAAAACGACTCCCGAGCTACCGCCTTGATTACTAACATAGGTCTCTACCTACCGCCATAACCGCCATAACTTGAACCAACAGATATGATCTACACCGTTCAACCAATCGTTAAAATTTGCTTCTTCAGCATTTTACTGACAGGGATAACTACCGCAAAACCTCAATTCATTCGGATGGTTGCCAAGAGCGGTGTTGACTGTAGAAGGATGATATTTTTCAGCTCCTCTGCAAAACTGTCCTCTTGGCAACTGTTTGAATAGAAACCTTAGGCCAAACATCACTTTTGTTCAAAATTACTAGTTGCAGGGATCTTTTGCTGGGTGGGCAAACAGCATTTCTCAAAATTGATGCCTGGCCTAAAACCCCTAATGAACTGAGATTTTGCGGTATAGTTATATGTACCTACATGTATCTGTATACATAGCAACAGCTAAGGGAATTATAGTCGCTTGTGAAAATTGTAAAAACGGCCTATTGCAACGGGCTATCAGTAGGGTCAGGACTAACTACCGCAAAAACTGGACAATAACGAACGGGGCCGGGCTGGAATCCTGTGCTCTCACTGGCTAGAATCATGCAAACTTACTCTTTTGGCGGTTGTGGTTGAGGCTCAATTGATGATCAACACCCCTTCGACAAATAAGAAGGTAGTATTCACCCTGCGGTCTCCGGCCCCGTTCGACACCCTACTGATGGTGCCGGTCGCGATAAACCTACCATTGCGGACATATAAACTGTTTTTCTCAAAACTTAATGAGGATAAAAACCTGCCTTTCTAGACTCCCAGTCCCCTAACCCTCAGTATTTTCACCCTAACCCTATGATATTGACCCAATTTGGGGCACTTTTCATGAAGACCTCTTACACCAAAACTACCCAGTTAGGAAACCTATCAACATTCAAATTAAGAAATCTAGAAATCCAAAACAGCCACTCTGTAGATAATCACCGGAGCTATCTAAATGTTTTAAAATTTTCTATATCTAAAATTTTGGGGTGTGTTATAGGTGAGGTGAGGAGGGCATGTTGAGGGAGAATATTGGTAGGTTTATCACGACCGGCACCATACCCTGACTTATTCCACAGATTTCCGGGAGCGATATGAGATAAGAAAGGGTTTTAATCATGCACGCTCACTCGGGGAACAAGAATAGATCTCAAATCTGCGTAAATTGATATTTCCAAACCGGTCAAGCGCTCCAAAAGCCCGCTCAAGCATTAACCGAATCTTAAAGCATGTAATTAAACTTTATCCTCCGCCGTTCTCCGACGGACTCACCTTCACGACCAACCTCTCTGTTATTCCCTTGAACACCTCACACAGCCTACTCTCACCATACCTCTGTACTAGCCCACCCTTACCCTCCCAGCTCCCCTGGCTCTCAATCATCATGTTGAACGCCGGGTCAATGGGCACCTTACCCAAAAACTCAACCCCAAACTCCTCCGCCATGACTAAGCCTCCGCCAGACGAGAACACATTCGTGCACTCGCTGCAGTGCGGACACACAAAGCCACTCATATTCTCAACCACACCAAGGACGCTTATCCCAACCTTCTTGCAAAAGTTAAGTTCCTTACGCACATCAGCTGTCGAGATTGCCTGGGGTGTCGTAACAATCACTGCACCGTCTGGGTTAACGTTGCGCAGCTGCTCAGCCAGCGATATATGCTCGTCGGAGGTCCCTAAACCACATCTGGTTAGCCCACACACACCCGCAATGGCACCAGAAAGCGGCCAACCCACCCGGCGGCGTATCAATCAACAAGTACTCTACGTCCTCCCAGAGCACATCCGTAACAAACTGCCTAACCATTGCAGTCTTTTTCGGGCCTCTCCAAACCACACTGTCACCACGGTCTTTCAACAAGAACCCCAGACTCATAAGCTGAATCCTTGTATCCTTCTGCCCCTCTTCCCGCTCTCCAACTCGCACAGGAACCCAGCCGCCAGGCGCCTGCCGGATCTTTTCATCCTCAACATTGAACATCCGTGGGATATTGGGGCCTGTAAGGTCTACGTCTAGCACGCCGACCTTTTTGCCAGCGCGCGCAAGGGAGAGGGCGAGTTGGACTGTGACCGAAGATTTGCCGACACCACCTTTGCCAGAGAGAACCTAGGTACGTGCACCAATCAATAAAGGCGCTATCTATAGCTGGAGCTCAGGGAGGTCTAAAGGGTGTATTACGAGGATGACGTGGGGGATTGTTTCCAGCATTTTTATGGGGGTCTGGGCTCTATGTTCCAGGGAATTTTTGGGTATTGTAAGGTAAGATAGATGTGCAATTAAGGGGTATCGGGCTGCAACGGTTCTTCTAAGCTGCTTAGAAATACTGCGCTGGTACAGGTAAGTATATATCTCTGTTCAAGAGTGCGCCACACCCCACTAATGGCGTCATTGGGCCTGGTAGAGCCTCAAGCTATATCGACAGCCCTAACCCTAATCAGATGAGATCTCCGAACTCTGTTAGGGATCGCCAACACGGAGAGGCATAAGTGCTTAAACTTGCGCCGCATGGTCCTTCTGTCGAGGCCACCATAATTATGTCTGAAAGACCTTCCTGCTTAATACTAAAGTTAACTTCTCTAATTAGACCTTGGAAAGCACTTTAAGGGCTCGAGGACACTGGCCGGGAGTTTTCTCAAGTCACCACTTTGCCGCAAAAATAGTACACAAAAAAATGTCTGCATTAAGTGTAAACAATTACATACGTTGAGGTATGTATCGATCCTAGTACATCTATCCTACCATCTCTCTTGACCACTCAGAAGTAAGAAATCCATACAAACAGAAAAGAACAAGCAAGGAACATAAGAAAAATAATATAAAAAAATAAAGCAGAAATAAATTGCGGACCAGATTCCTAAACTGCCTGTTGAACGCCAGTATCGATCCCCCAGCTCTACCTGATCTCTTCGCATATCTGGGGATAAGCAAGCCAGGGAGAATGGGAGTAAAGAAAGGAACCAAACTAGAACAATTGATGGGAAAGTTTTTCTCACCGAACGCTTTCAAAAGCCAGAAAAAGAACAAAAATGGAAGAGGCAGATAACCCAGCAAAGAAAGGAGAAGAAGCAGGAATGTTCCTCCAATTACTGGATATTCCAGCAGTCCTCCGCTGCATGACAGAACTTACTGCAAGCTACACTCGCTGAGAGCGAGTAGTTACTTACACCAATCTTTTCATCCACCCAACCGTCTGCGAAATCATCCTTCCCCTTCGCCATGGCTCCCACAACTACACAAATGCTCTCCTCTTCACCCAATCCACTAATATACTCCCTCACGTTCATAACCGGAGCCTCCCACGACAGGGTGACTTTCCGGCAGTTAGGAGGAAGATACTGTGAGACAGGATTCTTGATCACCTTAAGTAGCTTCTCCGACGAGGCTGTAGTGCGGATCGAAAGCTTGTGGAGAAGCTGCACCATGAGACCAGCAAAACGCTTGAAGGTACGCGGGATGCGTACGGAGGGGTTAACCTCAATAAGGACACCTTTAGAGGATTGGATGTAGACTTGGAGCTTGCCGGCCTTGTTGATAGGAGAGTCGAGGAGGGTTAGGAGACACTTGTTGGAAGTGCTCGTTAGCTTGGGAAGCAAAGTACACATGGTAGAGAGGGTTGAACCGCTCGCCAGTAACAGAAGTTAAGCAACAGTAGTTATTGATCCACTGCCTATTTATACATGAAACCCCAAGACTCATTGAGTCGCAAGGATTTATGCATATAGGGAACGAAAGAGCGAAGCAATTCATCTAGTCATTCAAGAGGGGTAAAGGACAAACCTGGTGAAGAATATCGGGGCGGGCATCACTAATGTCCCGTCCCATTTTCTTGAGAACACCAATATGGTCGTCTGAGTTGAGAAGAACATACTTCTCGCCGCCATTGGCACCGCCAGTAGAAATCTTGTGGGTTTCTAGACATGCTTGGGCAAGGACAACGATGAGCCTTTTGGTGCTCTTATCATCGGAAGCAATTGGCACTGCCTGCTCGGCCGTCAATGTAGGCAACGTAGGCAACGACGGGAGCGATTGAGTCCTTGGACGCTTCTTAACTGGGGAGCCGGGGGTAGCCATCTTGTTGTTGTTGTTGTGGTTTGACAAGATTTTGCGGGTGGGACGAATATGATGTGGGGTAGTGTAGTAGTGTAGTGTAGTGTTAGTATGAAGTAGGTTGTTAGTTGGGGTTGTGTGAACGAAAAAGAGTCAGAGCCAGATTGTGCGAGAGAGAAAAAAAAAAGCTAGTCCAGACCCTGAGGCTTGGCAGGTCGCGCTAGAAGTAACCATCGCATCGGGTTTCGATGCTAGCTTGGCAACGGTAGGATTTCGGGACTCTTCCCAGGGTACCTCTCGTGTATTGACACATTTTTAACCTACTGTATATCTGATACGTGGGGAAGTTATGTAGAAGGGTATGATTAAAATATACTTATATATTGAGGTGCAACTCTCGTTATGTCGACAAGTGAGGTTAAAATATAAATATGTAATCACTTCTCTATTTTGTATCATACATGTATGTACTCTAAGTCAAGGGCGCCAATTATACGCCTGAGCTACTCTGGTAGGCTGGCTACAATTATATTTTGTAATCTGACCAACCAATCTAGCATGTTTTCATTGAAACCACTACAAAGTATGTTTCGCTCCAGCACAGAGTTGAAGTTGATATGTTTCTCTGCTACTCGCTCTAAAGTTTAGATCGGATGCGTGAACCGTTACACGACTGCCACAAATTAGCCTAGGGTGGAGTAAATCATGCAGGAATCATGCATATCCAGGAAAGAAGAAACGATCCCTTCCTCCCCACCTATAACCGAAAACTTCGAATTTTTGAAACCGCAAACCTCCAGCAGTATCCAAACACTGAATGCCAACCGTAAAACCACGTTTCTGACAGCCGCACCCCTACATACGTACCTGCCTAACCGTGGAGTCCAAGCCCTCACCCCATAGATACTTAAAGACCAGCCTGCTCACCTTGCAAACAAACAAATCCTTCCTTTTTCTTTTTCTTTTTTTTTTTTTTAAAAAAAAAGAGGAAAAATGGCAACCTCATCATTACCAGGCAAGCTCCCTAACCTCAAACCTGCAAGCCAGAAGCCCTTAAATACACTTTGTATATTCTGTCTCTCCCCGGCCTCCCGCTCCCCCTCGGCCTCGCGCCGTCCCTCCACCGTAGCCACCTCCACCACCACCAGGGTAGTGAGCATAGCTAACCCACCGCCCCGGCCCCGGGCCCGTCTATTCATAGCCCCAACACCACTAAATATATACCTCGGGTTCACATCCCTAGTCTCTGCTGCGTCCTCCCTCTTATATCTGACCTCGCCGTCAGCATCGCTCGCAAGGCTTGGGGGTACGCCGTCCCCAAGTGCACTGGTTCTGGTGCAAGTGGTGGCTTCAGGCGAGGCCCTAGTGTCATACCTGTGTCTAGAAGGGCTATTCTCAAAAATACCCGAGAGTCGGAAATTAGTTGTAAGGGCCATTGGAGTATATAATCTGTTCCATATGGGCGCGTTTTGGTGGGGACACAAAAGGCATGTGAGGAACCCGAGAGGAGCGGGGATGTTGGCGATGGGATTGGCAGTGGGGACTATCACAAGTTTGTGGTACGGGGTATTTTAGGCGTCGGTGAAGCGGGTGTGTAGGATTGGGTTTGTTTATATGGGGGGCTGCATTAGTTTATAAGGACACTCGCTGGATCATTTCTTATCACTCGTCGCTCGGTTAGACTAGTTATGCCACTCCAAGATATGATTTATTTTCTCCTGGATTAATCACTTCTAGAAAGGCCAAATGGTACTGTACTACATGTAGCTAATACTATCATTGCCAATAGCATAAGCCGGCATATTAACTTAAAACGTAATACAGCCAGTGCACAAAAAAACAAGAAACAAACGCAAAGCATAACCCAGATAGCCACCCAGCATCAAGTTACAAACTCGCCTCCCAGTCTTTATCAAAATTTTCCCATCCTCATTAGCTCCTGAAGAAACTCCCGAACCTGGATAGAAATTATAGATGTACTTAAAACGGAAAGAAGAAATAAAAAGGGAAAAAGAAACAAAAAAAAAAAAAAAAAAAAGAGAAAGCGGTCTCAAAAGACAACACGCCAAAAACACCAAATAGAAACGTTATCCCGAAAACCCTTTATTTTCCCAATCCCATCTACAAGAATAAAGTTTCCCTACAAGTACGGCATCCAAAGGTTGTCCAACTGCGCCAAATTTATGGGGTTCGCAGCCTTATTGATAAGGTCAATGACTGTTTGGTTCGCAGGCAGATTTCCTTGCCCGGCCTGCGCCAAAGATGTGGCCCTTCTGCAAATAATCTCAGAGTTCATTTGAACCTTTTCACGGAGCTGTTGTTCCCCAAGTCCAGAACGGTGTTGTTGGGTGAACCAGAAAATCATCTCGTCACGTACAAAGACACTGAGGTGTTGCTCGAGTTCGAACTAGGATGAGTTTAGATTAATGAAGCTTAGGGAGTATAGGTTTGGGGATCTTCATACTTCAGGCTCTGTGAGACAACGCGCGATCGCCATTACAGCGCAAGAAAATATGCCTTCAATGGCAATTGGCCCCATCAAGGTTTGAATATTGGGGGTGAAACGGAAAGGGACGGTCTCATTATTGTGGAAGAAGGAACCCGTCGGTGCCATTGCGGGGATAAGTTCAGAACCCCAGATATTGCCTGTTTCTCTGGCAATGAACATCTTGTGTGGGAATCGGTTACTCATGCTCATTATATAAGTCATAAATGTTAATGCTGCGTATTGGTAGCAGAACTGCCGCCTGAAAAGGAAAAATTCTGTAAAGGAAGGATACGATTTGGACAAGAACTATCATAATCAGCATAATGCCATAAAAAAAAAAAGGAGAATAAAGCTTTCACCTCAAGGGCAACATCCTGAGGAACCATTTCTTTCTGGATGGCGTTGAATATTTCCAATTTAATATTAGGGCTGACAAGTTGTGTTGGAGGCTTGCTAGGATCAAGCGAAGCAATGACCTTTTTCAAAGAAAAGATCAACGGGTCATCTTTGCTCATTCCTGTCCTTCGACAATGGTCTTCGTATATTCCCTGTAGTGATATATAGGAAGAGTCGTCTTGAACAATGCGAATATGAGGCGCTAGTGGAACCATCAACGGGAGATGGAAGCCAAGATTTCGACGACGACTTTCTTTTCTCCGACTTAGAACACCATTGAAAATACGGAATAACTGGAGTATCCTTTCCTCCCTACGGCAGTGTCTGGCTGCAGGATGTTGAATGGCGAACGCATGTACGCTACCATCGTGCCCCCTAAGTTTCAAACGCCGGTGACAAACACCGTACCCACGGACAACGTCTACACGTGGGAGAAACCTGTCAATGCGGACAAAGTCCTTGTTGTTATCCTTGTGCTGCGGTTTGTTAGTAGTTTATCATAAAGCGGGTTCCGTTGGGTTCTTACTAATAGGTATTGACCTGGGACTTCGACATCATCAAATTTCTGGAACCTAAATTCACTGAGATGTGGGCTGTAATTCTCCAGATTCTGGTATGGTGGTCTGCGGTCCAACTTCTCCTCAAATCGGTCCCTCCATTTTCGCAATCTCTCAATATAAGCAAACAAATTAGGCTTTACATTCACAAAATCGGCCTCAAACGCGACTCGAATATTAGCAGGCAAGATTGTTTCCGCAAATCGTGTGATATTCGATTCGGTCGAGGGGGGTAATTTCGAGTCATCAAGTGACGGGTTTATGCGAGCGATCCACTGAAGAGGTCAGTCACCCGCGAACAAAGAAACAAGATTAATCTTTCTCACCTGTAAACCGTCGTTTAGAAGCGCTACAATCAGCCGATAAGCGTCCTCGTCCGGGGGGCACTTGAAAAACTTTTGAATCTGATCGCCCATGGTTTCCATTGAGAGAGCAAGCAACGGAAATGCTGTCTTGAGCACAGACATAATCTCTTCGGCATATTCCCAGGGGAGGCGTTTCACTTGAGGCTGGGGACTGGGTACTGCTGCAGCTGGTGACGAGACACTTGGTGCATTGGGGACTATTGGCGATCCAGCACCTTACATATTGTAAGTAAATATAGAGCTAATGGGGGGGGGGGTGACCCACTGTTTGGCTGAGGTTGGGTGTTCTGATTTCCTTGAGGGCTAGACGCTCTTCCAGAATCGGTGCCATTTGGAACACTGCCTTGGCGTACAAGAGGAGCAGCCTGGGTAACAACAGGGGATCCCGCTTTACCACGGTTCGATGCAGCGGCAGCGGCGGTTTGTTTTTTGATAACCTGATAATCTTCTCGGCTAGTACGTAACAGGAAGTAAAGGGCCTAGAGTAGTTAGGAAGATATTCTACTTCGAGTGGGATCCGTAACTTACTTGTGGATAGCCTTTTGCAATTTTAATCAAGATGCCCCGGGCAAGGCGGGCCTCTTTATGTGACAGTGATGTTAATAGCTGGGGGATGTAGGTAATCCAGTACCACACGGGTGTTTCGCCTTTATAAGCATCAAACGCTGAAGATATCGTGGCACTAGCGTCATCTAGACTAAGTAGCCAAAGAACCCGCCCAAGGAGTTTCCTTGCTTTTCCACTTTTGTAAAGACCGGCGGCTTCGAGGTAACAACTAACGGCGTTTCCTGCTGGCTGCATCTCCCCAGGGGTTTCTTTGAACAGAGAGTCGCTGTAATAGCCCCATTCGGCCCAAGCCTTTGGAAGCTTTAGGTCGTGGTAAAGAGCTAGCCCAAAGGCTTCGTTTGCCTCATCTTTTTGCTTCAACTTCGATAAGAACATACCCTTCAATGTGTAGAATTCAGCCTTTTGCTGAGGGCCGAAATAACCCAAGTTAGTATTGTTGATAACTTCGAGACCTTGCGTAAGTTCCAGGGGATTCTGATAATGACACTTGGCCTGCTCTCGAAGTTTGAGAAACGCTTCCTGTATCTCGATGTTCGGTAATGTATAGATCTTGCTTAATTGGCTGATACACACTTCAGGCAGTTGATGCTTGCGGGCGACATGGGCAAAGCGATTAATTATCCAGGCCGTTTCGTGATACCCGCGGTAAGCATATGAGTTATTGCTACTGTTACCACCTGCACTTTGAGCTTGAACCGGAAGAAGCGGCAGGTATGTGTTATTGATTGAGTGGAAGATGTGCTGTCTCCAAGTGACCAAGTCGTGCCAACTATTGATATCGTCCCAAACGTTAGGTAAACGGTCTCTCCAGGTACCTAGAAGTAGCTTGAGCTCTTGAGATTTTGCGTCCAGGTTCTGCGCAGTTGTTGCTGACAAGCTACTGTAGATTACACTGGCATCATGAAGTTCAACAAGTTGTTGGAATGCCTGTAAAAGAGGTATGTGTGCATTGGTGATTCGGCGTGGTAGGTTATGCCATTTTCGGAGCGAGAGCTGTATCGCCTCATCACATAATCTTGAAAATTCGGCGGGGACCTCGGTCTTCTGGTGAACCTTCTGTAATGCCATGAAGGCAGCGAAGAAGAAGCGCCTGGGAGTTGGTGCGTCCATTAAAGATTTTATGGTCTGATCCATGCGTTCGCCATCAATTCCATTCCAGTTCTCAAGAAGTCTCCATCCGCACTCCAAAAGTAGGTCGTTATAATTCTCGTGTTTTGCGAACTCGCTCAAGATTTCCCATTGCTGTAGCTTCTGAGCGCACAATACCCAGTGGTCTTCCCATAACATGTACTCCGATTGAGAGAATGGTAATGCACCAGTTCGTGCCTTTATCTGTGCATTTTCATACATCTGTTGGGCCTTGTCCCACATGCCATTCTGCTCAAATGAAACTGCAGCATTGGTTTCAAGATACTCTGCCCTGCGCCTCCAAAGGCCGTAAAATAAGTCCTCTTCCTGGATTGCAGAATACATTTCAGCCAGAGCATCACAATTGCTCTCACGAACGATTGGGCTATCCATGGGTGGGACATTGGCAGAATCTTCGAGCATATGCAGTGCCGTGTACCAGGCATCATACGTCTTACTAAGGAATTTGACCATATGCGGAGGCAGTGTGAGTTTTGGCCTGGCTACCTCGCACCCCTCAAGAAGACTCTGTATGACGTTTGGCCTTTTGTCCATTTGCCGTTGATGCCACTCCTTAGCCAGGAGTCCAACAATGCCACGAGAGAGGTCCTGGCGATCCTCTTTGCCCAATGCGGACCAACACAACGGGAAGAGGGCAATCCAGATTTGATGAGCAACTGATGGGTCTAAATGCTGAAGCTGGGCGATTGGTTGGAATATGTCGCCTGCTTTGACTTCACCTAAGCTCTGGCAGAACTTTCTGTGACGGTGCATAAGGTCTTCAAATTTGTCGTCAAGCATGAGCGAATCCTTTCTTGAGTCGGCATTATATGTTGAGAATATGGACGAAGCTGTTGCAATTCTCAGGTCATCGCTGTGCAGCTCCACCCGAGTATCCATATCAACAGATCCAAAAAGTAAATGGGTTGCCTGGTTAAGCCAATATGAATCGGCCAGAGTCTCCCAGTTTTGTGTGCCCAATACGAAACTAATGCGACTGCTGATTGTTCTAGAAAGACTCCGGTCAAAAATTTGGAGAAATCGATTCCTCATGTTGACATCTTTTGCCCGGGTCCCAACTAGGAACGCATGCTCAAGGCGAACGGTCAGTTCTGTGTTGTTGACAGCGGGGCTCTCATAGATATCAATAACAAGATCCAAAAATTTGCTACAAAGTATGGGATCAGGTCGAGTCTCGAAAGAGAGCATTTTTGATAGGACAGCTGTCTTTTCCTTCAGGGTAGGGAAAGACTCCGTAGAACCAAACACCCAGTCCCTCACAATACCTAAAATTTTCGTACATAGTTCCGTACTTGATGATTTCTCCACCAATTGCGCCATAACACTCAAAAATGGTCGTCGTTGATCCCCGAGAACTGAAACTCTAGACGCGGCTACGTCAATCACCATGCGGAGGAGCTTTGTTGTTGTTTCCGCGTCAAAAACCTGTGAATTTCCGCCAGCATTTGGTTCGGGTTTCACCGAGTTCGGCAAATTAATGATTGGGGGCTGTCCCAGAGTTGCTGCAGGTGATGAAAGATGATCTTTCCCGATCTTTTGGAACGCCTTCATAAGAGCCGCAATATGATCGTCAATGACAGCAGGTCGCTTTCGAGAGAGCGTCCACAGGATATGAACACTCGACATTAGGTTTGTGTTGAGATTTTCTTGAACGATAGTCGTGAGCAAAGTAGTAAAAACTGTGGCCGGCGAATCCTTGACATCCTCTTCTTCTTCCTCTCCTTCCTCCTTCTCCGCCGGAATAGCTTGTAGCACGCGAGCAAGAACGGGCTGAAGACTTTCCTGAACCTCAGGCAGCTCAGATCTCAACGATTTCTCCAAGATTTTCTGTAGTTCTGGGAGGCGCTGCATCACCCATTCATCTGACTTGAGATCCAAGATGACCCTCAGAACTTGCAAGGCGTTAAGGAACCCGGGCAAGTGCTGGGCATCGTTAATGTCATTTGTGACGAGAAACTGGTCCATAATCTTTGGAAACAGTTCAATTTCAAGATCCCCCCAATATTCTGGCCCAAGGAAATCTGCTAGTAATCCCAAGGCTTTCTTGCATAGGTCACTACTCGAGAATTTTTCGTTTAGACTACAGATGAAGGTAACGAGGTGCTTGATCACTAAGATTCGAAGTGGCGTAGCAACAGCGTACTCAGTACCCCCCGCCATAGCCTGAGAGCCGCCTACCGAGGGTGATCTGGAGTCGCTCGGCGGTTGCTGGAGTTTCCGTTTACGAGAGGGTGAAGTATCGGGGCTTTGGGTTTGCATTTCGGTAAATCGCCGTTTCTCCCAGTCACGAATGAGAACCATCAGGTTGATGGAAAGCTTTTTGTTCTCTGTCGAGGGGTTTGGTAGATGTAAAACCAACTTGGGTAATGATGTGACGATCCAGCTCAAGAAGTGCTCCCTAGACTCATAGAATAAATCTCCGTGCTTCACCAAAAATTGGAAGATATTTGTCATCTGTTGCTGGTTGTGACCTTCCTCCGACAAAATTCTCCTCGGCCATCTCGCCCAGATAGGATATCTAGGGTCGCTGACATTAGGTACCCTCTTTTTGAGTACAGGGGCAATTAATTCTAATGCCTGTGTAACAAGTGCTCTCCCTTCGTGCTGGTGGGCTTTGAGCAAAGCCACATATATCTGAATTACTATCTTTGACGGTGTATCGTAGTATTTTATGAAAAAAGCAATAAGGACATAGGCCGCCTGTTTGTTAACAATATCCTCCAATTTGATATAGTTCCATCCAAATTTAATCACATCTTTCCTAGCCTCGGCCAATATAGAATTGTGATCCTTGATAAGAAGAGCGGACATTTGGAGCAATTCCATCCTTGAGTGATCCAAACCAGGGGAAGCATCATCCCCGATATCGCCCAGATTAGGTCTCCATATTTTGGCATGTATAGCTTCAATCATGTTCTTATCGACAAGCTTCTGCCCATTGACTGGAACTGATCCGCGTTGAACGTCCATAGCTAAAATCGGATTGACAAGATAGCGAAATGCGAAAGTTTTAGTCTCTTGTGTAGAAGCCTTAGTAGTGTATAGGTCCAAGCATCGATGTATTACGTTCCTCCAGTGTTCGATGGATCCTGCGCATATGATTTTTGTATAGATGTAATGCGTCAGAGCGTTTGATCGTTTGAGCTTATTGGATGTTCGAGCATCAATCACCTACGGAATATTAGTACATCCCCACAAAGGACCTGTGAGTCTTACATGGAAAAGAAACTCTAAATCTTGCTCAGCATGTGTGAGATATAACATGAAAATTTCCTGCAGTATTTCTGAAGACTGATCGACCCCTAGTCTGATCGGTACGGGTACCATCCCTTCCTTTAACCTTTCTCTAGTTTCCACCCCAGCCCTCAATAGCCCCTCCATCAAATCACGATTTTTTACTAACCACTCAGTGCTGCTAGGATGTCGGGCAATGGAGTAGACAATATTTACTGCATTTACTTGTGCCACAAACCTTTCTTCTTCCGTCTGCCCCTCGATGCTGATTGTTGCCCCCAAAAGTCCTGTAATATCTGAACTGACGACGTTTCGCATAGCCTCACTAGATTCGTCAGCTAACAACTGAGAAAAGATTCTGCCATATCTCAGATCGGTCATCTTGGGTTTAATGAATGCCCAGGCCTCGGTTGGATATCGGTTCACGAATTTCAGTAGAGGTGCACGGAAGGGACTATGTTGAGTCCGACGAAGCTTCTCCTCCAGGTCAATCACAATTTTAAACATTTCCTCCAAAAATTGAACCGCTGCGGGAGGTAGGAGGTGAAAAATATTCAAAATCGAGGCAATAACACGAATATTGGGGTTTTGTTCAAGCAACTTGAAAGACGTTTGCTGTAGAACATTGGGCTCCGCGAGATTCTTCAAATGATCCAATAGCCTGCTCCCAATTTCGACTTTGAAGTAGTTTGTCAAAAGCTCCAGTAACCTTGCGAGGCCCTCTAAGCCTGCGACATTTAGTCGTTTTGGGTCCGAGAGATTCATCAGAATAGGGCGAAGACCGTTTTGTAGTAAATCTTTAGGAAGCTTATTGGTCTGCGCAAGGACACCCTTTAGTCCGGAATTGGCAGCCTCTATGACCTCGTGTGATTTCGAATATAGCGACTTGAAAAAAACGGCGATGATACGACCTCTTGTATGTGATTTATCTGGGTGTGCAAAATCCTGATATGTAATGGCAGTTGAGAGAAGTTTGATGCATACGACTCGAAGATTGAGAACCGATTCAGTAGTCCTGTGTTCTGGTATCCGGTTGTTTGACAGAGCATCATCATCGGCATCGGCAAGGGCGAGTGCTTCCATCATGAGGCGATTCATTTCTTCGTTAAACTCTAAAAACGCAGGCTGGAGGCTCAAACAGAAAGTTATGGCATCAATATACCCTATCTGGCTAGCAAATGGAAGCGCGCGAAGAGGTTTATTGAAAATCGGAGTCAATAGTCGTTCCTTGACTGGTGTCATTAACGCATGGATGCCTACTCCGAGAATATTGGAGAGAGTAGTAAAAGATGTTTGTGCAGTTTCCCTGACATGCTTATTGGGGTTTGAGATCTCGCAAATAAGCAAGGCGCAAAGGTTGAAACTTTTTGAGTGATATGTTCCAATCTCTTCCTTGGAGACATTCTGATTGCATTTTCTTAGGACTAAGTCCAATGTAGACTGAGCGCATTCCCTGGTACTAGCGGGTAGATCTGGTGGCATATCCTTTATAACGTATAATAAGGCCCGAACAAAATCATGCTGACGTTCTACCATCCATGCTTCACCCATATCCAGATCCTCCGTAAGCGCTCGGATTCCTAAGCACCCACCGGACTTAGGATACCACTCCTCTTCGTAACAGGAATGACAGAAAGTCTTTGCAAGCCACTGGAAAAAAGGAAGTTTATGCACCATCTCGTTTGATCCAAATAGAGTAGCAGCAGTATCGTAGGTGACCTTCATTGCTTTCTTCCCTGTCTCTCTGACTGTTGCGTGTTCGGAGGAAAGGCAGTCTGCAATAGCATCTGCTAAAACCCGACTATCTAGATGCATCGGGCCCTCACCACTATTAACCATGAACGGCTGCGCCCTCTGCCGCATTTCCGTAACAGATTTCCCCAGTTCCAAGATAGTGAAATGACGGCAAACATCGTAGGTCAATGTCATCGCCTCCTCCTCTAGCTGTGGGATAGAAACCGCATGGATAATAGACCTCAATAACTTTCGAAGTGTTGCTTCCTGGTCATGCTTTTTGAAAACTGGCTTATTCCGATCTGACGGAACAACAATCGTAGCAGCTAGTTCTGTGGACCCTGCGGCAAGATCGTTTGCCTGTATCCGTACCAACTGCGGAAAGTCCTCGGGTAATTGATCATAACCAATGAAGAGCTTCAGGTTAGCACTAAGCAAACGTAGAGATTGTTGTTTGTAGAATATATCTGTAGCCTTTTCCTGCTCGGACTTCGGGGGTTTCATATCGAATAATCTCTCAACGGAAAGATCAAGCGCGGAAAGGACAGGAAATGCACGCTCCCCTGGTGCCCCATGTAACCTAATATTGACACTACATGCATCATCCGCATAGAGCTTATATGGTAGAGGTGGTGGATGTGTCAGAAACCGACGATTCCTACCTCCAAGCTTGCCTAGAATCCGCATGGTTGTATGGCTATGGACGTGGTTATACGGTAATGGTTTGAGGTGATCCCAAAGAGCAGCCATTAGTTCATCTATGACAGGTGCCATGATTGGATCCAGATAATCTGCTGTCAAATTGTCCACGCATAGCTCCAACGTCCTGAGTCCTTGACTGACTAATTCCTGTCCTGCCCTCAGTGCCACTACCAATGGTTTCATCAGAAAGTTAAGATGAGGGAGTAAATTGCTAAGGCGGGCGGGGACTGTGAGGCAAAGCTCAACATAGAGATCTCGGTGTTGGATGCTTCGAGCAGATATAAGAAGAGTATTCAAAACTTCTAGTAGCACCTCTAACAAAGGTAGAATTTCCTTGTATAGGTGCTCAAATCTTCCACCACCAATGCTTCGAAATAATGATCTAAGAAGTAGGAAATAGTTCATTGGCTCTTCTGCTGTAGTCGATAAACTGATAGATTTCAGAACAATCTTGCTGACGTGGGGTAATAAAACTTGCTCATTCTGGCTAGAGAAGAGTGTGACCGCCATAAACGATAATTTGAAAAGTCTAAGTAATATTTGTGATTTCCTGGTATCACTTGTCCCCACTTCCTCGATATGATCCATCAAGAATTGTAGGAGCATCCCACAAAAACTTGGTGATGTTGCCTCGCTGGCCAAAAAGAACTGTGGCACGTGCAAAAGAGCCGTGTGCTCAAACATCATTTCGTAGAGGTGTGGAATCTCTGAGTGAAATACTTCATGGAAGGTCGCTGGGTCGATACAGTGGAAAACGGTCGCGAATGTCTCAAGTAATTCTTTCTCTTCTTTACCGCTTGGCACCATAAAGTGGTTTGTGAGAAACTCCACCGGCGATGTGTTGGGATCCGCTGGCTTTGAGTCGTGTTCAACGCCGTAATACCTGAAAACCCTTGCACCCTCCCTAAATAACTTGATGATAATGTTGACTTCTTCGGCACTGAACCCATATGCTACCTCGTTCCAATTTGGTGGATTATTCTCGCTATTTTTTGAGGGCGGGTTACACGATCGTAGTGCAAATAACATGCTTTTCAGTCCATTCATTAAGTTTTTGAACAGAAACTTGTTATCTGGAGGCGGTAGTAATCAGTATACGAAAAAAAAAAATTAATAATGAATACTTGCCTGAAACAGGATCCGCACCCCGCTCCTTGGGATTTGATGTTTTTATGGGGGTTGCTAGGAATATATCGATTTCGTCATATTCTTCTTTCTTTCCAAGGACAACTAGGTCCGTCGAAGTTTCCTCCGAACCCCCTTCGTCTTTAGTCAAGGCATTGAGTCGGCTTTGCTTCACCGCATTTTCGTACTGTCTGTTCATAGCTTTGAACTTCTCGGCGATTGCGTCGAGTATCATTATAAGAAAGTGTCGGGCTAAGTATGAGAAATCAGTACAGAAAATTAAAGTCAGAAGATATTCCCCTTACCCTCCTGTTTATCTTCCAGTTTCGCAATAAACTCTGCCAGGTTTAACAAAAGCTTTGCGCTCATAGTCTGAAAACTTGTCCCTGGAAAGTTATCATGGAGATTTTTGGTGTAGACTTCAACTGTTCTCCCTATTTGATTGCGATCAAGGGAGTCACGGACATGATGTATTAGATCCGCAAGCATGCTGTAGGCCAGGGGTCTATCATAGGCTTTAGCTTCCCGCTAAGATTTACAGATATCTAGGGGCATACCTCATAGTCTCATAAACCGTTAACCCGTCGCCTATCAAGACTCTCTCATCAAGAAGCTCGTCTATTTTACCTAAAAAGATCTTTCGAAAGTTAAAGTTTATGATATGTCGTGTGGCGACCAAGAGTTCTTTCCTCGCCCCGGATCTCTCTCGAGGGCAGTCCTTTAATAACCGTACCACAATCTCTGGAAGCTTGGGTAAGAAGTCTTGAAGCTGGTGTGCGTAAACCCGAAGAACATATGCCAAAAAACTCATTGTCTGCAGGCTTGAATTAGACGGTTCTCATAAACAGAGGAAGATGATTCGTACCTTGACCTGGGCAGTTATAAATTCGCCGAATGCCACCCTATTCTTAATAGCCGGGCTGACGCCTGTAAAAACTTCACCTTTGGCCTTTGCATGCCTGTGTGCTTCCTCTTGAGGCCCTGCTTGTAATTGCAGCATATCCTGTATCAACGGTACGAAGGCTTTCACGTTCTTGTGCACACATTGTCGGTGGGCCTGAAACAAGCTTACTACGATAATGGGGCATTCTGCCAACACCTTAAAACTCTGCATCCCTTTGACTAACATCTTAGTTGGCTGTTGAGTGTCAGCTCCTGGGTCTTGGCCTGCATTCATTGGCGACCCTGGTCTGGGGCTTTGGAAGTTTTGCCCGGAATTTCCTGGAGTGCCCGGCATCCCTGGTGTTCCCCCGGTCGTTGAAGATGGGTTGTCAAAGGTCTCTTTGACAGCTTTCGGCATCATGGCGAACATTTCTTGGATCAAGTCCAGAAACGGCTGGACCTTTTCGGTGAGCTGCTTCTGATAATTTCGCTGAAAGTCGATAATTGTTTTCATGCAAAGAACGGCATTATCTTCATTTTCTGTCTTGACAAGATTCATTAAAAGGGTCATTAGATCAACCGCGTATGTCTCCAGAGCTTCTATCGGAGAGAACGGAAATCGATGAATTGTATCTAGTATGATATTTCGCAGCTTCTGCATTTCTTGTTAGATAAAATATGCGAAGCAAGGTATTGGGTGGCGATTGCCAACCTGTTCAGGTGATGTAGATATAAACACCGGCTGCCCATTAAGTATCGTGAAAAATACAGGCATAAGTTTTTGAAGAAATTTTGTGTATTCCGCAGGGGAATGGGTAAACATGTCGATTGAATCTCGAAGCTCGCCTGCTATCTGTAGCTTGAGTTTGACATCTATTATTCTCAATTTCGTTAGCCATCACACACACCGCTTTCCATCATCTACGGCGCACAACAGACCTAGAGTGCTGTCCCCTAGCCTCGCAGCATAAACGTCTGCATGGGGTGTGCCCCCAGCCATGGTTGTGGATCCTCTTTTCAATACCCAAAGTTTCTAATCTTCTATCGCAAAAAATAGCGCGCCGTTCCTAGTTAATATGAGTTTGTGGAGACGAAATGGCTCACACTGCAGAACGCGAGTTTTTCTTCTTGCTTCTTGATGCAAAATCTCGCTGAGGAGGTCGTTAAGGGTTGGGTGCCTGACAAGCGATCACGGTATAGGAGAAAAGGGAAATGGAAGCCTGGAGCCTTCTTGTACCCTGCGTACAGTACGCGAACTATATAAACCTAGAGACATTTGTCTTGGCGCGCGCGCAGTATTCCTAGCGGTCATGTGATATCAAAAAAGAAAACCGTGTCAAATTATTGGTTCACCCACTCTACCGGGCCAGGAAGTACAATTTTATAATTGACTGGCGAAAAGAAATTCATTTCTATGCACATGTTTGCGCTTTTACTCCGAAAAAGATGTTTGCTATGCCACTTTTGAACAGGCTGCCAGCAGGAGCGCAGAGTGCAACTGGAAGTTGACATTGAGTACACTCATCTTGAGGGGTGTTGAGGGTAAATACGAAGAATCTGATAAGGGAATCGTGCCGTGAAATAGGTGTGTTTATCTTATCAGATTCTTGGTATTTATGGCCCCCGGTACACTCTCGGCGCTTCAATAGCGTGCATGGTTTGATGCATCGGCAGCACTAGTACGTATGAGCTCTCTACTTAAGATCAATATTCTTTGTGAAATAAATTCTTGGGTTGTGATTGACGGGACAGTTGATATTTATCTATTCTGGTTGTATTGTATTAGGGTTTGATTTTACAAGCCGCTTGTACATACTACGACCACTGTCTGCGGCGTCTCGGAATAGAGTGGATTGGCCACCAAAAACCGGTCACCAAGAACTAAATATCAAATTTTTCTGTGTGGAATATAGAACCTCCGTTAACAGCTTAAGTTCACAAATCAAACCTAAGCCGATATGGTTAGAGGTTTTGCGGTCAAAAGGCAGTTGAATTCGATTCACGGCCTTGGGGTCCTTCTTTGGGAACCAATCATGAGTATCCATACAGGCTACAAGGATCAAATACAACCACCCACCAGTCGAGCACGCCAGTACCTCTACTCAGTATAGCTATAGTCGTGGGCTCTAATGAACCGAATTCACTCAGTAAAGAAAACATCTTGTTAGCGAATTGCACAAGCGTGGCCATTGCATGTGCGAAGGAGGTTCTCTTCGCACCTGAGTTGGATTTATTCTAAAGCAAATCACCCCCAATCACTCGGCTTCACACGTGGTATCATAAATTCTTTATAACTGTGCTTCTCAAAAGTTGAAGACACACGTATTTCCAACAACCTTCTCCCCTATCAGCTTGACGAAGAGCTAAACAATTCAAGGATAGAAGGGTAACAGAAGCTTAGGTACAACATGCCAGTCAAACCCCAGAGGATAAAAGTAGTATCGAGGAGTCGGCAATTACATGTAGATGCATGTAAAGATATCCGCCCTTTCAACACTGAGGTCGTATGATTAGTTAACTCTCCAATCTTTAATCGGCGAAGTAATACGTTTCAATCTAATCCTAGTACTCCCCCCATATCTTTTAGGCACAAATTCCTGCCATAGGGTTACCAACTCCCTCTAGGAGCATTTGTTATCTCCCACAGCATGCAAAGCCATGCAGGACAAGATACAACCGGACTAAACACTGGTTCTACATGGTAGGTTTTCTGCAAAGGACTGCATGTATCACAAAACTGACGACATATTAGGGTAGGTGAAAGAAATTGTAAAACTACATGTATATTATCCGGCCCACAGAAAAGGGGACCCGTGTACAATGCGTAAGAAAAGTTAAATGCACATAGCTCTTCACCGAGACGATCGAAGGCATCAATAAGTCGATCCGTAAAAGTAGGATCTAGAATCTAGGAGTAAATGTATGCCATAATGCATGACAATTCAAGATTTGACTGATCAATTCATTAAATCACAATTCAACATTACAGTACATTACATATATCGTATTATATATCTCATGATTATACTCTACCAACAACCGCCACGATTCCGGCGGGTCGCAGTTGGGACTGATACTGGTCATGGTCATATATTAAACGCTTTGAGTACTCAGCATATAAGATATAGACACGCACTATCAATCCGCAGATGATAAAGGGCTTAAGCCTCCCGATAAGATAATATGTAAAGTGCCAACTAGACCCCCATTCCATGCATCATGTACATATTGATTGATTGATTGATTGATTCGTTTATAAGTACTTAATGCATATATGCATACCTAGGGTGTCGGGAAGTGATGCACGTAAGTTCGGCCATATATCAACCATGGCCACCAGAGGGTTACCAGCCGCACAAAGCTAAGTAATTGTTTAGAGATTAATATTTATTATGAGCGTCTAGATTCTTGTTATGACCATGAAACGAAAAAGAACCTGCGATCAATTCTTTTCTATGAACTTTACCACCCGTTTTTGCTACCTTTATCAAGTGACGTGACTTCTTTCCTACTAGCGAGTATATATTTTGTATATCTGGGAACGTGCACGCACTTATATAGATAATTGTAGAGGGAGAATATATCAAGCAATTATTTTGTGTTGAGGTATTTTAGTATGTCTAGGCTTAATTTGTCAATTGCAAGTCAAAATATGCATCACCTTCAAACGCCTTTTAAACATCAAGTATGTAAGTATATATGTAATCATCCAGAAACCCTGAATTTGAAGCTTGCGCCATATAAGAAGCCTGGTTTGGCTATCGTAATGAGGGCATATCTAATACAGTGGAGTCTCGATAGTAGCATATGGTCGAGAACGGGTTTTCGTGTGCTGCTATCGAGAATATGCTTGTATCAGGAACAAGCTTACCCGTATCGACTCGTTCGGAATTGCCCAAATTTATGCTACAATCGAAGATATGCTGTAATCGAGAATGCTACTATCGGGACTCCAGTGTACATGTATATAGGCAGAATCGTTTATTAGAGGCCATTAAGGAGGACCTATACATGCTTCCAAGTTTGACACGCGAGTCTATATGAGACAGTCCGTGCTCACAAAACCTCAAGAATGATCGGATAAGTTCGCTAATCATAAAACCTTTATTAACCGCTCTAGCTCTATATTGGCTAGTATTTAATCATATAGCCGGAGCGTATGTATACATGTATGTTCGAATCAATTGATCAAGTACGATATAGCTATAGAACAATTAACGGAGTATTTTCAAGCCCGTTAATTCGCGTTCAGCTGTTAGGCCAAATACTTCGATCAGAACCTTAGCTACATGTAGTACATTTATATAATGAATTACATGTAGGTATAATTTATCAATCAATCAGTCAATATTGATTGGTCGAGTGACAACTTATGATCCAACAGAAAAAATTTAAAGAGAACCCCGCACATGTACGATCATGCCTCTAATTCTTTCAACTACTGCTTGATTATTTAGCATCAGCTTGATATCAATGATTTATTCCACATAGAGCCCAGAATACGCACATGTAGGCCGATACGAATCGAACATCGAGATAGAGATTATTGATTGGATTAGTTTAGCTACCTACGTCTTCATTTGCGACCGAGATCGAGATAGATCCCCTAGATCTTTGCCCCTAGCTTATACGTTTGTACTAGGTTAAATACCTCTATATGCATAATATACATGTAGTAGTACATGTAGAGTTTCACTCCTCGCTGGGCTGGGGGCACGCTGACAGCTTTTACAAGATCGAGATGGTAAATGAAGTAGCCTCGATACTAGTCCTAGCTACATGAAGATGTAAATTTATGCTTTGGCATATGAGTGGTATATCACTTCAACTGCTTTAATTTCATGAAGTCCCGGTGTCCCGGAAAACCCGGCCCTGAGTGGTTGTAAAGATCTAGCTTAATTAACCAGCGACTACTACTAATTCCATGACATTTCCGAACTCGACTGCTATTGCATATACAGAAAAAACTGCTAAGTCCCCTCTTTTGTATCCTATGTAATATTGCATGGTCGTCTTCGGAAACATCATGGGGGGACGAGTACATCAAGTTTATTTATGTCGTGGGCCTAAAAAGCAGTTAGTCTCTGCGGCATGATGAATAACTACTATCATCCCTATGTGTTATTAATTAAGGTAATTAAGAGAGATGTTGACTGCGCACGATGCACTGCGCATGATTTGCTTTTTTTGTTTCTTGTTTAATTCGTTACTCGTATTGCGCATGATTTGCCTCTGCGCACTCACTAACTGCTCATGCGCGTTAATGCACGTTCTTGATCATGCAAGAAATATTGCGGTCAGTATGTGCTTGACGTGAGAAAAGGTCCTCGGCTGGGATCGTTGTCGACACTTGGGTGTCGATCCGGCCGAGGACTTTTTCTCACGTCAAGTTCTTATATCTGAAATATAGCTCACGAGACTACCGCTTATAAATAGCTTTAAGACTTCGGGCTATCTGGGCCTGTCAGCTAATCGGCTTTCACAAACATATAATTCCTAGGCTAGAGGAAGTGCCGGTTTATAATTTAGGGTGGTGGAGGACCCCAAGATCTGAGGGGAAGAGGTCACAAGTGGTGGCTTATATATAGACTAAAGCGGCGAACTAAATTTCATATTTTACCAACATGTCTTTAGAAAGTCTATCATACCCACAAATTGGTCCTCATAGGGGTATCAAATTAACTAGTCGTCCATTTCGTGGGCTGGGTGTTTCGCCTATCGGATATAAGTGGCGCTGGTGCACTAAATTAATCATAATTATGACCAGAAACTCTAAGCTTTTAATTACTTCATAAGCATGCACGGCAGATATTATATTAAGAACTTATCTAGAGAAAAGCCGAATAATTTAGTGCAGGAACCTTTCTCTAAGCGGGTCTCTAGTATCAATTGTGCTTGAAGGATTATTGGAGACTTAGGGCTCGCTCGATCGGACAGTCTGATAACCGTGATTATTGACAATAATCTGATGGATTATAAGGTTTTGGATTATTGTAATGAGTGGAGGTATTCGGGGAAATGAATAATCTAAATTTTTAACTTTTGCTTATCCAAATAATCTGCAAATAATATAATTACCTAGTCCAGAGGTGATTATTTGTTTATATCTCTTTCTTTCCTTCATCTACACCAGTTGCCTCATTAGTACATGTAATGACCAATATATTGATGCCAGGAAATTTGCTGTAGGCCGTCTTTGTAGTTAGACAATACTATGTAGGCTTTATGTCGAGGTTTAAATATCATGTGAAACTCTATATTGACGGGTCAATTTTATATGGACGAGCTTCTCAACTGTGACAATCCTGGTGTAACGGGGTTACATACACCTAATACACAAGACTATTAAAAAATTTTATACGGGCCGCGTAAATAACCACTAGGCTCACTTGGTTGGCCGGTCTGTGGGGTAGCGGTAGTTCGGAGGTCAGCCGACGGGCACTCCCGAATACCAGCAAGCCCCTAGTTATTCTTAACTACATGCACATGTAGGTTGCGTCTTGCTGCACCTGGGCGCAGCAGGCGCACCAGACGCAACTTTTAGACCAAAACAATTGCTTACCTATAGAAAACCGCCCCAGACGCAGCAATTCGTCTTCTGACCAAAAGTCTTCTTTTGCCAGGCCATGGTAGGACCCGGGCACCTTTCCACTAGTAAAATGATGTCACATTGATATTTGGATAGTTTAGGTGGCAAACGGCATCAGCAAAAAATCGCCCTTCTTCCTCGCCTCTGTGGAGGCGAGGAAGCCCAGGGAGTACGGTACAGGGAGGAACCTCGTCTCTATAGAGGACGTATCTTTCGTGGAGCTCCCCGAGAAAATCTGTAAAAGCCTCTGCTCCACGAGCAAATTTGTAAATAAGTGGAAGCCTTCCCGTGGATATTCTGAAGGTGCTCAAACTTGAAGCCTTGAAGATAAATCACAGATCTTGCATAGAAAGGGCTCACGACAACTCTGTAGACACCCCCTGGGGGGATCTACAGACCACATTTGAATTTGAACGCCTAGAAACCTTCAAAAGTATCCACGGGAAGGCTTCCGGTCTCTCCTCTGCGAACCAACTTAGACTTTACACGTCCTTATCCTGCCGAATATCGTCCTCCACACATTGGAGTACTAAACTTAAAGTTGTCTCGAACCAGACGTTGGGTTGGGTGGTTTTGGTTAATTATTAAATTATAAACTTGGCGTTAGTCTCGTGCCCAGCCTGTGCTCTGTGGTGTGCAGAGTGCAGAGCATCACCACACCACATGTAAGGAGCCTATCGCGGTTCTTGGCGCGAGAGGCTTGTGAAGTAGCAAAAAGTGTTATTATTATTATGATCATCAAAAGAAAAGAGGTTAATCCTCACAGTTACGGTAACTTATAGCCCCGTTACAGGTTACGTGTGCACAACGCAAGTAAAGCCGTGACACCGTGACAATATGCCCCCTTTTTCGAGAAGTAACTTCGTCCCGAGTTCTTCATGTTATCAAATCTTCCGCGAAACCGAATTCCTTCTTTCTCCTTCTTTAAACGATTGTTCCAATAAATGCAATTTCCTCCAACTTTTCCGTGAAAGACAAATCCTTTCATTCAATGAAAAATCTCAGTAAAACATAATAGCGTGAAGCAAAGCACAGCACAAAAAAAAGCAAATTATCTTCCTTTCCTCTTGTCCCTTGTTCTCCTTCCTTTCTCTTATCTTCCTCCTATTTCTCTTTCTTCATGTCTCCGACTCCTGCCCCCTTCCTTAGATGTCAATGTCTTCTGTGTTGATGTATTTGGCTCGTGAAAGCGAGTCGACATTTGTCATTTTTGAACCTGGTTTGTATATCACTTCCATATCATCTAGGAAGGGCATTAAAAGCATTCTGAATTTATCAATCCTCGTCGAATATTGAGTCCCGGCGGAGGAGTTTAGGATTCCTTTTAAAGGTTCGTGATCGGATATGACGATCACTTTTGACCCTTCTAAGTAGTGTCGTAATCTTGTAAACGTCCAGCTTACGCACCCTAATTCCAACTCGCTTGCATGATAACCTTTTTCGTAAGGTTTCGTTGTCCTGGAGATATATAGAATAGGACGTTCTGTTTGTTTGCCTGATGCTGGAGGAATTACTGCGAATGATTCTTCTGAGGCGTTGATCTTTTCCTCGATGGTTGCATTTAAGGATCTAGCTTTTAGCTCTCTCTCATATCTCCTAATTATTTCGTCCGTCAAATTCTTTCTTACTCTCCATTCATCTCTCTCGGCTCCCAGTCCTTCAAACTGCACCCTGTATTTTCTGGTTCCCGCCGGAGTGTCTCTGTGGTCCACTACCCTTATCTTTCCGGTGTACGGTGTACCTCTTTTGAAAGGGTTTTCGTTTGGCTTGGGTGCTGGTTCTAGGTGTTGGGTACTCACCGTTGGCCAGATACCTATGTTTGGTGGTAGTTCCAATACTACCGCTCTTCCTTCTGCTAACACCTTGGATATTCTGTATGGGGGAAGCTTCTGTTGTGAGAGTTTATTTCTCTTTATGATTGAAACTGGGTGTTTATCTAATCGAAGGCACGCGTAGTCTCCTACTTGGTAGTTCGGAAGAGGGCCGTGTTTTCTGTCATAGAATTCTTTTTGACTTTCCATAGCTTTCACTATTGCTTGCTGGGCGTCTTTCAGTCTCGTGGCATTATCGAGGAGCATGTCATCTGCGTCCACGTTAACATCCATGTCTATATCTTCTGACATTGGGGGTATATCTGGTTTGAGTAATCTCTCGACTGGATTCTGTGGTTGAATATACAGTAATTCATATGGAGAGAATCCCGTCGTTGAATTGCGTGCTGTATTGTACGCAAGTTCTATGAGGTAGAGATATTTTGACCAGTCGTTTTGCCTTGGACTGACATAATTTCTGAGTGCTATTTCTAGTGTCTGGTTCATACGTTCTGCTGCTCCGTCTGTCTGCGCATGGAAAGCGGTTGTTTTTCTGTGATCAATTTTCAACCTTCTGCACAAAGTCTTCCAGAAGCTCATGATGAGACGAGGATCTCTGTCAGTGATAAATTTGGAAGGAAGGAAACCTCTAGATATTATCTTTTCTAGAAATATCTCCGCGATTGATTCTGCTGTGAAGCTTGAGATTGTCGGCGTGAAGACACCCGTCTTTGTGAATCTATCGACTATCACAAGTATCGCATCGTATCCGTGGCTCTTGGGTAGATTCACGATCAAATCCATGTTTACTGACTCGAAAGCGGTAGGCATTATTGACCCTGTTGGCATATCTATGGGTGATAGTGACCCTGGGGTCTTCTGACGTGATGTCTTATTTTTCTGACATTCAGGGCAGTGTAATACATACGTTTTCACTATGACCGACATTTTTGGTCTATAGTATGTTGAGGACAGGCGTTCGTAGGTTTTCGCTATACCAAAGTGTCCCAGTACATCGTGGCTTAAGCGTAGAGCGTCTACTATTCTGTTTGCTGGTAGGCAAATCTTGTCCCCATGCAGTGTCTTATACCTCAGTGTGCCGTCGTTGTGTATGTAGTGTTCCCCTGACGTTTTGGCGTTCGATTTCTCCGTCTCGGCGTAACGTTGCCTGAATATAGGGTCGCTTTCGTAGTCATCTTTCCATGTTCTTGTCTTCACGATTGCGTTGAAGGCTTGCATTGGGAGGTTGTCTGCTTCGTCTTCTTCGTCTAGGTTGTAGTCTTCATACTTCCAAACCTGGCAGAGTACTGATGTGAAAGCTGTAGATGAGGTGTCTGTGTAAAGGATGAATGGTCTCGAGTCGAATTTGGGGTGTGCGAGTATTGGAGCTGTTGAGAGGCGTTTCTTTAGTTCATTGAAGGATTTCTCACATTCTTTTGACCAGTCTAGTTTCTGTTTTGAACTATATTCTTGGTTCTTCCCCCTCTTGAGTTCATTGAGTGGTAGGGATATCTTCGCGAAGTTTGCTATGAAGTTCCTGTAGTATGAGAACATCCCCACAATCCTGTGCAGTTCTCTCATTGTCTCTGGGGCCTTCAGATCCTTGATTGCTTTCGTTTTTTCTTCCAACGTATGCAATCCGTATTTCGACAGACCCATCCCCAGGAGGCTTAATTCGGCATATCCGAATCGGCACTTCGAAAGGTGAAACTTTAGGCCTATCGTTCTGGCCGATTTTAGGAGGGTGCGGATGTGGCATAGGTGTTCGTTCCAGTTTGTCGAGAAGACTATCACGTCGTCAATGTAGACTAGAGCTGCTTGCCATCTTAGGCTTCCTAGCACTTTGTCCATCATCCTTTGTAACTGAGCTGGAGCATTCTTCAGTCCGAATGACATCCTTTTGTACTAATACAAACCCTTGTGCGAGATGAATGCTGTTTTCCATCTGTCCTTTTCGTCGATCTCCAATTGATGGTACCCTTTCACTGCATCTAACATGGAGAAATACCTCTTGTCAGCTAATGCTGAAAATACGTAATCAGATCGTAGCATCGGGTATGCATCGCCCTCTGTGACGGCATTAAGCCCCCTGAAGTCCACACAGAACCTCTATTTGCTATTCTGCCAAACTAGGACTATGGCTGAAGCCGTGGAACTTTCCGACTCTTCTGCTATATCCCATTTTAATAGATCATTGATTGTTTCGTCTATAAATTGTCTTTTAGTAGGTCCCACCGGTCTGTTCTGTTGGGGTGCTGGGATCTGTCCGTTGGTGTTAATCGTAGCTTTGAAGAATTCCGGGTTGATCTTTCCCATTACTGACCCATCACTGAAGCAGTCTTTGAATTCTTCCAGAACCTGTGCGATTTGTGACTTCTTTGAGGGGTCCAGATTTTTTGATATATCTGGTTCTCCCTTATCTTCCCCCAATGGTCCCTGTGGAGTCTGTTCGTCGTCATCTTCTGAGGGGAACTTATCTCCGCGAATTCTCAAGTCCGTGCTTCTCGCAATTTTCTTGACTTCTTCTTCCGAAATGCTTCTTGGGATTTTTGTGTTGAACGAGCTCATCTCTCGATTCCCTTTTCTTGGTCCCGTTGATTGGCCGAAGCTGAAGTCTGTGTCTTCCCCGATATGTGTTGGCGGTTCCGTACCTAGATGGGTATTTTTCGATGGGGTTTGGGATGGTGGCCTGTTAATGTCTGTCCATTCGATTATTTCTCCCGTGTTGGAGATCTGTGAGCCGAACAACATGCTCTCTGCTGTTCCCAACAGTTGGCCTTTTTGTAGAAGTATCGGATGGTCTGAGTGATTTGTAAACATTACACATCTTGTGTCTTTGTCTATCGTAGCGTGAGGAAGTTGGAGGGACGGAGCAAACCCTATGGTGGAGTATGTGATGGGGTCAAATTTATAGTCGACGTTGGGATCATAGGGCTTCTTATTCCTACGGCCATTGTCGTCCTGGCTGGGATAAGTAGATCGGATTTTGACCTAATTTTTATCCTTTCCGCTCTGATTTGGGGATCGCAGAAGAGCTTGAATTTCAGATCTTCTATCCTGGCGACATTCTCGAGTATTGAAAACTCAATTTGGTAATCCAGAATTGCGCCTAGTCCTATAAGGAGTTTCGCCGAGAAGTCTTTCAGAACATAGCATTCTATTTGAATCTGTACTCTGAATTTTTTCTCTTTGCTGTCCACGCAGTCGATCCATATGGGAATGGTCATGAACCCTAGGGTCTTATTGACTCCTATCCCTTTTATCTCTGTTTCGACTTTCTTTACCTGGATTCTGGGGTAATACTCTTTAGCCAGGTTGGAATCGATTGTTACGAAGCAACACGGAGACAACGAACAAGAGGACCGAGGTACACAACCGAGACGAAGACGAAGACGAAGACGAAGGAGGATCGGCGGAGTTACTTAACCGAGGAGCAGAGTTGTAGGGCAGAGAGTCCAGATGGCTTCCCTGATGAAGTTATGTAGGCGAAGATACCAGTAGATTAGGCGCACTACGGTCATGGACTATGGACGAAGCGAGACGAGGCGAGATAGAACGAGACGAGACAAGACGAGGCGAGAGACCAGAACAAAGCGAGATACTATGAAAGACCCGAGCAGGGGTCTTGGCACGAGGTGTAGTTATGACGTATTATATTCAGGACTAAAGACGATCCGAAAACTAAACAGTAGAGTTGATAACAGGAAGAACACGTAGGAAAAGAAAGAGAGAGAAAGGAACAAAGGAAAGATCCGTAGCGACGTATATATACCCCTCCTAATCCCTGTACAGTCATGACTCATAACATCGTGTAACGGAAACCCATAGAAACTCCAAAGACCCAAAAAGAAAGAAACACCGCAACCGAAACCCGTTCCTCAATGTCCTCCTCCTACCGTAGTCCGTGGTACGCCGTGATATCGATGATACCCGTGTTTGAGCATATATCTGTGAGGCCTATTATTTCTGGAGCATTAGGGCCTAGTCTGATTTTAGCTGTCATAGATGTACAGCGCAGATAACTTCTTCCGTCGTTTTTCAGATTTCTGGGTTTGTCGATGTATCGGAATTCGACTGGTCTTTCATCAGTTATATGTTGATTTCTCGTCGAAACGGAAAGACGTTCATCTGTGAACCCTGCAACCAGACTTCTCGTGGACTCACTGCCACTCTCGTTGCCAGTTGCAGGGGAAAGGGTAGATATGCCTGTCTCCAGTATAATATCCTCCTCCTTCTTACTTCTTTTGTCCCCTAAGTCCGTCTCTTTCAGACTTCTCCCTTCACTTGGGTCTAGTCTCTCTTTTTTTAAACTTGTTTTTTCTATTAATTCTTCGAATTCTAATGAGTCATCAGTTGTGGTGATTGATTCTGTATCAGTGGAGTATGGGGTATTTTCTTTATAAAAACTTGTCATTTGGAATGACCTCTCTGGGAGTGAAGAGTTGTTTTCTGGCCTAAATTTGGTTTTCTTGGTTCCAGGTCCGTGAGTTTGAAGGGCCTGGTGAGGGTTTATGTTGAGGGAGCCTGTATTCTCGTCTACATGCTCCCAACCCCGTTTTCCGAATCCAAATTTTCGTCCTCTGAATCATACCCATCATTGTATCCTAGGATTGCGCTGGCGTATGCCACTTGGTTGCCTCGGAATGTTTAAGATGTTTGGTTTCCAGATTGTGAGATGTTCATTCCTTCTAGAGGTGCCGGATTGTCGTATCTCGCCATGAATGTCTTCATTACTGATTCCTCCATGCATTCGAAGCTAAAATGCCAGACTGTTTTTCCTTTTGCTGCGCACTTGTGGCAAGGCCTGTCGATGAATATAACCTCACCTTTGCGGTTTTTGAATGACCTGGTGAGTTTGTTTGTCGATGGATTCATCCTGTCTGTGATACTTAGCTTTCGTTGAGCTGCATCTTGCTTACCGCTTTCCCTGATAGCTGCGCCAGTCATGGTGAATTTCTGAGAATGATATCCCCCGGCATTATTGTTGGCGGAGTTGTGGTCCTTTGGGGTGAGAATGTGGTGATTCGTGTCCCTTGTTTCTGCTCTTCCCTTAGGCCTTGGGTTTTCTCTGTGGTTTCTCGCCATCAGATCGTCGTATCTGCAGAGTTCGTTCATGAGTTTGTCGAGGTCGTTATCCTCTCTGCAAAACATGTCTGCGGTGATGTCGAGTTTGGCTCTGATTTTCTGTATCAGTGTCGACTGTGCGGCGTCGGGGTAAGCTAGCTTGCAGAGTTGTGATTTTTTGTATCCGAACTGTGTGTATGATTCTGATGGGGATTTGGAACACGTGTCGGCTTCTTGTTGTCTCGACCCCTCTGGTTTGGCCCATTTTGTTGCCATTGCTTTCTTAAACGCAGATCCGGCCTCTGTCGATCTTGTGGATGATCTTTATCTTATGAAATCCAGAATCGATCACGTCATCATCTACGAATGAATGGGCGTGAATGTATGGGCATAGTACCGTTTCTCCCCACATGGCCACTATGTGGTCCATTTTTATTCTCCATTGCTCGAAGTCTTTCCCGTATGTGAATTTTGGGAGAGACTCGGGTCTGAATCTCAGTCCTCCCTTGTTGTTTTGGGGGTTCTGGTCCGGGAGTTGCATTGGTGCCAAGGAGTCGATTGAGACCATCGGCTCTGTCCAGTTGCCGTTGTCCATCTTTTCTGCTTCTACCTCGGCCATTCTTAACCAATTACGAGTTTCGGAGATTTTGTAGTTGATCCTTTTTCTTCTTTCTTCTCTCAGATCTGTTGACGTTCCTGCTTTCTTCAGGTTGTTGATCTCTTCCGTCAGTGGTTTGATCTTGTCGTTCAATAGTTTCGAAATATCTTCTACGGTAGGAATGTCTTCTGTTTCTACGTGGATTCCGATTGACTGTTGAGTTGGTGCGACTGTTTGATGTTCCTGTGACGTTGATGTCTCGGATATTTCAAGGGAGGATATAGATAATTCGATTTGATGTTGAAGTGGTACGAATCTTTCGACTGACTGTTGTGGTACTGCAGCTACCTCAATTTGCTGTTGAGGTGGTGTGAAGATTGTATCGTTCCTTTGATTAAACGATGTGATCAACCTGGGGAATGTGGGGGGATTACTTGTTCTCCTTCTGATTTGGGAGATTTCAGGTTCAAGTGAGTTTTGGGATGAGGCGGATGCAGCGAGGATGGAGTCAAAGGAATTATATACTATATTTACCGGGGGTCTGTCCCGGCGTCTTGGCATTCGTCCCGACAGTTCGGTAGGAGGAAGAAGGTTGCGACGAAAAGGGATTGTTAAACGAAGATGGACGGAGGTGGGGAGAGAGTGACGTCATAAGATTCCAGGAGGTTCTATGGCGTGATGGATTGGTAATGTAGATAGGAAAGATGGTGGGGAGGAATACGAAGTGTGGTTACGGCAGGATTCTATGGGTTTCTTTGAGGGAATGTATGAGTCATAGCGGGATAGTGGAGGAAGGTGTTAAATAGAGCGGGGGGGATCTTTTCTTTAGTTCTTTTCTTCTTTTCTCTTTGTCTCGTCTTCCTGTCATCCTGATACATAGGAATATACTCCTATCCTTTCATCATAGTTCCTGAAATCTCAGAACTCAGTTTCGGGATCTACTAAAAGCTATCATCATCGTTCTCGTTGAGGTCCATCCGATCCTCACTTCCTCTGCTCTTGTTCTTGTCCCTGTCCGGAGCCTTGCCTCTGCCTTTGCCTTGGCCGGTGCCTGTGTTTGTGCCCGCTCCGTGGCCCCTCTGTCTTCGTCGGTGTCCTCGTTGTCTGGCTGTGTTCCTCGAGTCCTTCTGCGTCATCATTATCGTCTTCTCTACGTCCAGGTTACTCCGTCACAGGGTCTGGTAATTTGTGTGTGACTTTCTCTTTCTATTTCCGCTGGGAACGCTCCTATAGGTCTTGGCGTCTCGCTTATCGTGATGGGTTGGAGATCTGCAGGTGCCAGAGTTGCTACTCTCAGAGATCCTACTGGGGCTGGAATCCTGGTTTCTCGTACCAGATTTAGCTTTCTCCACGGTTCAGAGATTCTTGCAGAGAATTTCTGATGTTTCCTGGGAGATGGGAGAGGGGGAGGTTCAGTTTCCGTTGGGGTTGTAATGTTTTGGATTACTGTGTCCTCAGAGCTGTCACTTGTGCTTGAGAGGATTGAGCTTTCTCTATAGTTCTCTTCTGATAATGAGGCGTCGCCAATGTGATCGTTGATAGAGTCTGTGGTTATCACGGCTCCGTCTCCTGCACCTCGCCTCCCGTCAAGGCGCCTTCGGAACAGGGTTGTTGGATAGTATCGGCCAATGTCGGAAGTAGAATGAGGGATTAGGAAGGAGCTCGGGTGATAGAATGTAAGCGCTAGGAAGGATTGGGTAGTAACGGGATAGAATTGGGGTTATCGGGAATAGTATGGGTGGTACGGGAATGTAGTAGTTTCTATGGGGTTCTATGGTATGAGTCATCGGTGCGGGGAAATAGTTGTATATATAGTGTTCGTTCTTTCCTATGTTTCTGCCTCTCTAGGCAACGTCTTCTTTCTGTTAGCAATATATTACTTTGGCTTCGGCCCTTCTGTCTTAATCCCGAACCTGAACCTGTCCCGACTTGAGTGTATCCCGAGGCGACCCTGTCCCGTTCCGATTTCCCTTGATCCTGTACTCAACCCGACCCTGTCCCGTTAGAGTGGTTCCGGTTTCCTCGGAGATTGGTGTAAACTCTGAAGTTGTAGATGACGAACCGACAGGGGATGTAGAACATGAATGTGAGGAGGGTACTTGCAATGGTTCTTCTGCAGGTATGTTTCGAGTTGTGTTTTTCTTCTTACCGTTATCTTTCTTGGGAGAAGAATTGTATTTGGGGTTTGGTTTTCTAGTACGCTTTCCCGAAACAGGTTCCCAAGCAGAGCCGTCTAAGTTAGACCTTAGTTCTTTGGGTATATCGTAGGCTGAACCTCTTGTATCCTTTTTTGATTCTTCCAGCTTGTCTCTTTTTTGATCAGTGCTTGTCCTTTCTCTTGACGATAGGAAGTCGGGGTGACTTCTCAGGGTAACGGCTGTATTCAGACCGCTTGAGTTTGCCAAATACAGCCGGAGAGTTTTCTGGGACAGAGGCGGCAATGACGATAACTTTTTTGTGATCACGCGGAGAAATAGAAGGTTTCTACGATGTGATGCAAAAGATCAGGATTGGTTCTTTGCTGATTGATGGAAAGAAAACGAAGTTCGAATCTGTTAGGTGTCGCCAAGTTGTAAGGAGCCTATCGCGGTTCTTGGCGCGAGAGGCTTGTGAAGTAGCAAAAAGTGCCATTACTACTATGACCATCAAAAGAAAAGAGGTTAATCCTCGCAGTTACGGTAACTTATAGCCCCGTTACAGGTTACGTGTGCACAACGCAAGTAAAGCCGTGACACCGTGACACCACAGGCTGGGTACGAGACTAACTTGGCGTTACTTTGGCTCCCGATTGTTCAATTTTTATTTAGCAACGACACTAAATCCAATCGGGACTGGTTCGAGACAAGATCTTAAGGATTGATGCGCACTGATACTAATTCAATATGTTATTCCACCGGTGGTGAATAAATTTCTAGGAGAATGCACATAAGGACTGATGCACACGGATGTGCTGAATTCCAGCGTGTTATACCACCTGTTGTAAACCATTTGTAAAATTACTTTTGACACATTTACTGCACCATATAACATCTCACAAAATGTCCACATCCTAATTCACTGGGCTAGAGGCGGTCCTAGGCAAATCTAAAAACAATAGTGTCCCGAGTACATAAACCATTATCCAAGGCATATTGGGTCTTAGGATAGAAAGCCTATGGCCATGCGCGTTGTATATTTGGCTTCAAATAATGACGAGTACTCGATCCGAATAGCCTTGAGATCTCCTGTCCGTTGGTGTGTCAATACCTGTCATTATACCTGTCCGGCTCAATCGATCCGCGGCTATATGATAAAATAAATAGTAATTGAATCTTCGTTTATCATTCAATTAATGATCTATTCTATGTAAGTACATGTACTTGCCGATTCCGGATTCCTCTCCCCCGTGTCCACCCAACCTATATATTCTTCCTGACATGTGAATGTCGAGCCACATTATATCAATAATTCCTCAATTCATAAAAGTTTAGGGCCGTTACCTTGTGTGTGAAAGTGTAGCGCTCACTACATGTATTTAAGAGTACATATACTCATACTTTTCAACACCCCAGTACTGTTGCCATAGCCTTTGCATGCATGAATTATCACCCAGTACTGCAGTTTACGCTACGAGTGATTTCCCATGACTAGCACCTAGTTTTTTTTTTTTTTTTTTGTTTACATCAGTAATCGTATCCAGCCTTAAAGCTATGACGATATACTAGCACCTAGTTGATTGATGAAATCAACTCTCGTTATATATATGTATATATATAGTGATACTACTGTATAATGCAGTTACATGTATAATCTCACTATTAGGGTAGGGACGCGTACGTACATGGTAGAATTTTACTTGTCTCGTGCAATCGCTCCTTACTTATATATGAGGATACAGGTTTTCGACCCTGATCAAATCGACTGTCCGTATTCCGTTTCTCTATACACGAAACGAGCCCCTACGTACTCATCGAGTTTCCTGGTGCCTCGGCCCCCTCATAGCTAGACTTTTGCTTCTCATTAAGACGAAAATTCTCTAAATTGTGAAGGTAATCAAGGGTCTTTGACTATATGCTATAGTAACAAAGGTGTGGATTCCTATATTCTGGTCAATGCCCTAGCTATGTAATAATACAATGTTCCTAATATCGGTTTAGCTTAGCATTCCTAACTAAAAGAGATATTTAAACCAATATATGTTAAGAATTTCTAAGGACGTACGTACGTCAACCCGTTCAATACTTGTCTAGGATTTCTAGGCTAGTCAACGCGGGGGAAAGTCACTGCACAGGGCGCCCAGTTCGTGAACTGAATCAACATTCCGCCTATCGGACAGTCGGGATATAGAAGCTTTGGCAGTTCCTGGCGGTAGAAGTTATATGAGAATACCATATAAAACTAGAAACCCTTGAAAGACTACCTTGAAAAAAGTCATCACACACGCCTTGAAAGTAGGCTTCAAACCCTAGAGTTCCCTGAGCTCCATCTTGAGATAATTTCTAATATCATTTTAAACTTAGCCGTAAAGGGCGTAATCTACCAATTAGTTAAGTCCTGATAAATGGTGACGTTGTGCAACTTAAAAAGTCCATAACAAATTATGTATAGAGAAAACTACAAGGAAGATGGGGCAACTCGTATCCTAGCTAGATGTTATTTATTAGGTTCGCATCGTCTCTATAATGAATTTGGTAGTCTTTGCGACGTTGGGTTGCGTTTGAGTATTGCTGGCCCAGGTGTCATTTCTAGATCTCAGGACTTAATTAACGTTATAACGCGCGAGTACAGAATATGTTAATTAGGGCTTGTTTGGCTGCATGGCATAGCTGAGTTTTGCGAGTAAATCTGTATGGCAGTGGGGTAACTCCGTTTCCATTTTCGTAACTCCGTTTAGCAAAGAACTTTTGTGTTCGCGATATACTTTTCATTGCAATGCTCTCCGTTTTGTTTGCACTCCTAACGGAGCCTTTTTACATAGAACAGAATTTCACAACCACAAAAACCACCAAACAGGCCTTATTCAGGCAAGCAATAGGTTGAGAAGTTTGTAAAGACGATTATGTTCAATATTACCCTCCACCATTATTGTCAATAGGCCAGACCTGAGACTCCGCATCCTTGACCTATCCTAATGAACAAGCTCAAAAAGCCAAAGATTAAAATGAGGAACCAATCGAGCTAGTACTAGTAGCTACTGATCCCTTTTATAAACCCTAAGTCTAAAGTAACAGGACACAAATGAAAACAGTGGTCATTGCTGAAAAGCAGAAGTTGGAACAAGAGCTATAATAACCCGAAAACCCTCGAATAAACCCTAAATAACCCTCTAAGCACCCACGCTTAGCTCCGCCAGCCTTCTCGTAGGTTCTTCGCATTCACTGATGGCGTGATCAACTACCTCAAGCCCCTTCACTTCACCATATCCGTTATATCCTACTCCTCTCAAATTCCACTCAATGTCTCCCTTCTGTAGATTACCGCCTCTATCGAGTGCTCTAGACCAAATCTTGGTATCCCTCTTTATACGTCTTGTATCATCGGCGCTCATTCGGTACTTCCAGATTGACCAACCCCACTTATATTTCTCTACGTCCTCCGCTGCTTCGGCAGCATCGGGGTACATGATCCTTGCCTCTTTCCAGCTATTTCCCTGGTCGATTGATACCTCAACTTTCACCACTGGCCCACTGTCGCCGTCGGGGAGTGCATATCCAGCGACTTCGAGTTCCCCATTAACAAGATTATCAAGTTTGACGGTTTCATTACTTGCCGGATATGCAATGACAGAGTTGATTGGCATTGATTGAAGCGGTGGAACCAAGTGCCAGTATGTCTTGGCTTGTTCCCGAGTTTCTATGAATGGAGGGAGGATTTTGTAGTCATGTTGCATGTAGAAGTTGTTGCTTTCCTGGCGTTGGACTGTAACACGGTCAAGCCACTTTGTCCAGCGTGCGCCAGGGATACCCGGCATAACTATACGAACAGGTGCGCCGTGATTTATGTTGAGTGGGGAGCCATTCATCTATCAAAGAATTAGACAATCCTGCGTAAGATTATATATCGTAGGGGTATGGCTACATACATCTAGGGCAAGCATAACCCTACTTTTTGGGTCCATACACCGCGCGAGTGATATAGAGCTACCATAATATCTATCCTCTTGGCAATCTGTTTGCATACAGGAAAATGCGACGTGGGCGTCGCCTTCAATGCTAACACCAGCTTTGGCGAGCACGTCGGCTAGGAGTGGGCCACCCCATGTGCAATTGCACACAGCACCATCATTCCAATCAATGCCATCGACTTCTTTGAGCTCTGTGCGCATTGTGTGGCGACGGTTTCCAGCACACTATTATAAAATTAGGGTCGGAACAAATTTGTATTATTATAGCGAAGAATCACCTGAAGAGCAGAAATCACTTCGTATTGTTTGAAGTCATTTCTGAGTGAGGCAATCGAGAGCTCGAGGACTCTGGAGACAGCACCATCAATACGAACATAGTGACTGTCCGTATTGATATGGGGAAGAGGTCTATTCAAATAAGGTAACGTGAGCGAGAAAGAAAAGAGGCGGGGCCGGAAATCAATATGGGGTTTCTTTCTCTCTCTCTCTCTCTTCTCCCCTTTCTTTTTCTAATGTGATGGAGCAAAGGTGATACGAACATACCCATGATTCCTATCATATGCAGTACTCGCTTTGGTGATGAATGATTTCACAAGATCTGTGACAGGTGGCTCTCTGTTGAGAGGCTTTTCAACACTGTATTCTAACTATATATATGTTTTAGTGGTAGTTTTGTTAAAAAGTTCGAATGGGAAACTTACCAACATGGTAGTCTATTGAGTTTTATCGCAAAGATTCTGAATTGCGCAATTGCCAAGGTTTGTTGCAAAGCTGAACAATATTAATGGTGTTGAAGGTTAGGTAGAGAGGAAGAGGGACGAGTACAAATATAAAGTTGAACTATGCGATTATAAAGTGGACAGAATGAGTTGGCTATCAATGCTGCGAGTAGGTAATGTATCATGAGTGACTCGCCCTTTCCTCAGCCCAATCATCCCATTCATTGATGACACAACTCGATCCGAGTAGCGTTAGCGCTCTGCTGAGCTTTGGATTTGCTTTATTCAAAAGGGGTTAGGGCCTATCATGTTACCCGGCGTCTTCAGAGAGTCCGCACGGTTGCTGCACTAGACTAGCAAGTATAAACGATGCACCTGGCTTTTGAGCTGGTGATATGCCCGATGATAACCGCAATTGATTACGCCAATTAGAATTGGTACGGTATCAAGAAATACCTACACTGCTCTGCAGCTGCGGGAGAGAAAGCTAGCTGGCGCCATAGGTCATGGGGCCGGAACAACAATCCATTGATATGATCCCGCAGAAGATAGTAAAATTGGAACTTGGAATCCTTTTAGTATCGGCATAGCAGGATTTATAATTTAAACCCCTAAAAATACACAGACGTCTTGATCATATTGAAACGGTGGAAACGCATCCGTGAGGACAGAATTAGAGGGGGATACATGGACCTATGATACTAATTGTTTTATGTGATAGAAATAGCCTCCTAGTCCCCGTATAATAACTATAACTGAAAAGTTATACTTTAGACGTCGCCTGAGCCCCGATTTCCTAGTTGTGGGTTTTTTTTTTTACTACTTACAGGTATGTAGTTCACCTATCTGGATGCAACTTCTCTATGTATTGGTACCAGTACCATGGTGGCTACATAAATTTACTCGGGGCAGGTAAAAGGTATCGAACAAAGGGGTTTTTCTTATTTTAATTTTTAAAAAGGGGAAGCCACCTGCCCCGAGTAGCCATTCGAATTCATGATGATCGTTGGGTCTTTTTGCTAGTACCCAGGGGTGCAGTTCAATTTTCAGCAGTACCAGGCCTGTACTTTTGGGAGTGGACATGTACTTTATACACTTGTTAAGGTTATTCTTATAGCGCCGAGCGAATCAGGGGTGCTGTTGATGCGCGGGTGCGCGCGGATGCGCGTCGGCATGCAGGTCATCCTTGAACTTTGAAGCGAACTAAAGTACTCGCGGCAGTTAAGAGGTACCCGAATATGCAAGTCTTGGGGTGAGATTCTCATTGGGTTAAAAGAGGGAAATACACCAATGTAGTGCAGCTGCATTTTCGGGTACTTGTTGCCTGTCGCGGGTAGCCCCTCCCGAATCCGGACATTTATTCTGAGTGGTACTTTTTTACAGGGTCAGGCAAAAAGAACCTGAATATAAAATGTCAGATTTGTTGCTACCAGAAAAGCGGTGTCCAGTAGGGTATGTACCTTCATGTATGTACGTACGTACGTACCTTACATGTATATATCATGTGGCTTTAGGTTTCTGCTGGGGGCTTTATCCTTCTCCAATATACATGTATATATATGTATTTATCTGAAGAGTACCGGCGTAAACTACATGTTCTACTAGATTCGCTTCATCTACAAAGCAAAATCTAAAACTCATGAGCATGGATAAGACTTTATTCGTTCGGTATCGAATTATCCCCATTACTAAGAGCAACGTGGCAGCCTGCTATCATGTCTTAAATAAGGTGACGAGCTCCATAGGAACACGAGGCTTAACCCGGGTTAATACCCTCTTTAACTACATGTCCTTGGGGGTCCTCAAGGTGATGCAACGGCGACAACCCCAACTTTGCAGCTACTGGCCATCATACCCAAAGTTGGAAAATAATTTATATAGGTCGAATTATATTAGGCGGAGTTACAATAGATACCGTAGTATTTGAGAAAATTCGTTGCACTGTAGCAGGGGTCTTCTCTACCAAATCTGTCTAAATACTGCTCATACCCCTGCTGCCGCGCAACGAATTTTCTCAAATACTACGGTAGTACATGAAAACAAAAACTGAAAAGTACTGAGCTCGCTGCATCACTTTACATGTATATTTAAGGACCAGGGTACATATGGTTTTGTTAAGCTATAAGGCGCTTTTTCAACCTTCGAATGGGCAACACATTAAGTATATGATGTATATTGGACTATAATAGTAAATTCATAGCGTTTCTGAACACAACCGCTATTACATGCCATACAAAAATGTAGTCTTGGCGGTTTTTTGGGTGTATGCAATATTAGTCGTGTTCAAAAACGCTATGAAATTGCGAGTAGATCTTGTCTGCTAATACATTACATGTATGTAGTAATTTTGATCTCATGTGCACAGTGTCGCCAGACTTACCCCTACACCCGTAGTACATTATCCCATAAACTCGAGACAATGCTGACACCCTTCCCAAAATGCCAACATGTGGCTAGTGCTAATAAATTCTATGGTACTTGTTGGTGTGGCTTTCGACTTTGGTCTCATGAGGGGTGTCAGCATCGACGGTTTATGGGATAAGTAAGTGTATGTACTTACATGTATGTGTAACAATGCTAATACTTGTTAATTTGAGGGTGCAAAATTATCAGAGCCGACGTAAACCTCACTCAACAAAGGTAAATACTATGAAGATTTTTGGAATGTCTCTAGCTCTGGAGTCATAGTTTATCCGGTGTGATAGGCGCGGGTGCGTGATCATGATGACCTGCCTGTCGATGAGGTTCTTCCAAGGCGGTTTCCCGATCTCGACAATTACTGCCTAGAGTACTTCCCGCGAGAATAAGCCCCCGACATCACTTTTGTGTAGCAACCTAGCTCATAATTTGGCAGAAACTTATTCTCAACGCAAGTATACTTTATATTATATGGATTTATTAAATTGGAACGATACAAGTATCAACCAGGATTGTGAAGCATGCATACATACACCCTTCCCTATAACAAGGGTTATATATTATCCTAAATGTTATCCTAGAAGCAGAGCACCATATAGGAAGTACAGCAATAGCTGCACGTGGGTATAGAGGGGTATCTCATTGTCACTGTCACGTATAAGAACTACATGTAGTCGGCATATTGGCAAAACATAGATTAAAGTATGTACCCGCGAGTACTGACAATTATAGGTTGGTGTAAGTACTTGTTAGAAAGGCTAAAAAAGAAAACCATTAATAATACCCTAATAGATCTGTATTAGGGCCTGTTAGGCAGCGCAGCCCGGTAGTATAAGAATACGTATACGGTACTGGTACAGTACTCTTCCTCCAATGCCGGTTTAATTCGGTATTCACTATATTCCGTAGTCCTATTTTAGTGGTTTCACCCCGTTTCTTCATCCTGTATATCTACATGTATACATGTAGTCATTGTATCGATCCATGTTCTAGACTAAAAATCTGGACAATTTCCTTGTTGAGGGAATAAAAGAATAAACAAGAACATGTATTAATTCACAACCACATGCGCGCATACATGTATCTATATATTATGATCATAGTGTCGTTATAATTAACATAAATTTGTCCCATCCCTTCTCTGGTTGAATGGTGAATTCGCACTATCAGCTAAAAAAAAAAAAAAAAACCGCGCGCACTGCGCTTTGCTTTGTCGCGATGGTTAGCTCACCTGTCCTAGAAAGTACTGTACGGTATATTGTCGTTGCATCGCTTACTACCGGCCCCGGGTATAAATCTACATGTAGGTACATACATGTATGTCATGTACCTACTACGTACCTATCAGCTACCACCATCTTTGAAATTATGGCTATTCAGAACATCTGCCTTCAGGGACTGAAAAAAACACCCCGCCCTCAACTTTGAGACACCGCACTGAAATACACTAAACTAACAACCGATTCCTGCATGACCCCGCAACCCACAACCGCGGGCCCTTCCAGATGTTCCGCCGGCAGAATTAAACGTCAAAAAGGCTAAAATGGGGCACATCTAGCTGCAATGCGCAGTGGGGTAATGTGCTGCATTTTTCCGATGATCGATGGACTTGTAGAGTTTGATGTTTAAATAAAGAGCGATTGAGCGGAGAACCTACATTTTTGAATTGGATATTGACACTTGTGCTGTTTGTCCTCAAATATACAACAAATCATATCAAATTGTCATAGCAATATGAAGTTCCGTGATGGTGAGATCTATATTAACGTCGTTTGGGGGGGGGGGCGGTTGGGAGTTATACTAATTGAGCATGGATAGGCATGTGGCTTGTGAGGGAAGGTGTGAGAATTGAATACGCCGAAGACGTTCACAAAATCACAGAAGGACCAAAGGGTGACTCTTTGAGTCTGCTATGCCCAACTAGGCACATTAGGTCTCGTGGTGACACCCTCAATCTTCCTACCTTATCCATTGTACGCTCATCCGATATTAGAAATTTCTTCATTCTTTTTTTCTTTGGTAAGGAGACTACTAATAACCACATAATATGTAGGAAATTCAATCAGAATTTGAAGATGTTATTTCCGTTACTACCCAACACTGGAAGGGTGCTCAAAATCCGGGACCTCACTATGAATTGTACCCTGACGGAAGGCCTTCGTGTTTGGCAAAGATTACTACTTCAACAAAGGGAACTACACTTACCTCCGGAAACCTCTCATGCACTGTTTCTTCTAAGGTGAGAAGCCTGCCACTGTACTTTTCTCCAAAGCATTTTTAACAAGTACAATAGCCCCATACATTCGATATAGGCTTTCATGATACTGCCACTGGTAGAAGCGTAACATCCCTCCTTAACCGTTCTGTGGGGTTTGCATACACCCCTGCACCGTCATCTCCTATGCAGACTGGTGACATGTCAAATATTGGACATTATATCTTCACTCAACACCAGCTTGCCGTTGGCGAGTCTATCTATGGCCTTGGGGAGCGGTTTACAGCATTCAATAAAGTCGGACAATCACTTACCCTTTACAACGCCGACGGCGGAACCTCGTCTGAGCAGGCATATAAGAATGTTCCATTCTATCTATCCTCAAACGGCTATGGGGTTTTTATTGACCATGCTGAACCGGTGGATCTCGAAATTGGGTCCGAGAGATCCTGCAGGCTACAGGCCAGTGTTCTAGGACAGAGATTGAAATGGTATGTTATCTACGGGCCCGACCCGAAGGACATCTTGCGAAAATACACTGCTCTCACTGGAAAGCCTGGAAAGGTACCATCGTGGAGTTTTGGACTATGGCTCAGCACATCTTTCACTACCTCCTACGATGAGAAGACCGTAGGCAGCTTCTTAGACGGGATGAAGCAGAGGGAGATTCCAGTTCATGTGTTCCATTATGATTGCTTCTGGCTGCGCGAATTTCATTGGTGCGACTTCGAGTTCTCAAAAGAGCATTTCCCGGACCCAAAGTCTATGATGTCCCGTTTGAGGAAAGAAAGGCCAGGATTGAAGTTCTGTGTGTGGATCAATCCATATCTTGGCGACGCATCTCCAGTTTTTGCGGAGGCTGCGGAGAAGGGTTATTTGCTTAAGCGCAAAAACGGGGATGTTTGGCAATGGGACCTTTGGCAGGCTGGTATGGGCCTGATAGACTTTACAAACCCTGCGGCTTGCGAGTGGTATGTTTCGAAGTTGGAAGGTCTTTTCGATGTCGGAATCGATTGTCTCAAAACCGATTTCGGCGAGAGAATCCCGGACAAGGATGTACAATGGTTTGACAAGAGTCTTGACCCGGCAAAAATGCACAACTATTATGCGTTCATTTATAACGAGGTTGTATATAAGGCATTGCAGAAGCGGTACGGGAGGGACCAGGCTGTGCTCTTTGCCAGAACTGCAACTGCCGGAACTCAACGATTCCCGTTGCAGTGGGGTGGGGATTGTGAGAGTACGTTCGAGGCTATGGCAGAGAGTCTTCGTGGCGGGTTGAGTTTAGGTGTTAGCGGATTTGCCTATTGGAGTGTTGACATCGGAGGCTTTGAGGGAACCCCAGATGCGAGTGTTTATAAGAGATGGGTAGCATTTGGACTTCTATGTTCACACTCGAGGTTACACGGGAGTAACTCATACCGTGTTCCATGGGCCATTGATGAAGAATCTACAGACGTCCTCCGTACTTTTACGGATCTGAAGTGTAGGCTTATGCCATATCTTTACAGCCAAGCAATTTCTTCGACTACCTCGGGTCTCCCGGTATCACTCCGTGCCATGTTTCTTGAATTCCCGGAAGATCCTACAGTATGGTTTCTCGACCGTCAATATATGTTGGGCGACTCACTTCTCATTGCGCCTGTCTTCACCGAATCTGGTGAAGTCGACTTCTATCTTCCTGAGGGTAGGTGGACAAACTGGTTCACCGGCGAAGTTAAGTCGGGACCAAGGTGGGTCAAGGAGAAGCACGGTTATCTTACATGCCCTATCTACATTCGCGAGGGCTCTATACTTGTGCTTGGAAAGGTTGGTGAGAAGCGGGTTGTGTATGATTATTTTGAAGACGTGCAGGTCATGGTTGTGCAGCCAATTGATGGAAGGCGTGCGAGGGCGTCAGTCAAGCTTGTGGACGATAAGGGCGAGGCCATGGGAGAGATCACATTGAATGGCGGGGAGTTGGTTGTGCCAGATGTTGTGAAGGATGGGTGGAAGTTGACGGTGAATGGGAAAGATCAGACAGCGAGTGTACAGAGTGTCAAGAAGACTGGTGGGAAGTGGACAGTTTGGACGAGGTTGTGGGTGTGATTTTCGCTGAATTTTGTTAAACCTGGAAACGGAGTGACCATGACGTAAGTGCATGTACGTACTGGTTACATGTATTCACAATACTATATCAATATCAATTAGAATATGAACTGGAACCTATATCAATCAATCCCAAGCAAATTGAATGTTCATGTGGTAAGGCAATACATTTGATTATGGATACATGCAACTATAGCTACATGTAACTTTGCAGTTGCACTCTCCCGCTAGGTACGAGCGTGGATAATATGGAAGGGTCATAGAATCGCACTCGCCCGATCCCGCCGTCAATTTTGACACGGCACTTAATAATAGATTCCTATTGCCCCTACTCTTACGTAATTATTCTATGCGAAATTCGAACCTTTCACTGCGATCAAGGGAAAAAAACATGTAAGAGTTATCAATCACCACAAGAGAAAGGGAGGTGTTTCCAGGAGTGGATATGTAGGTACCTGATCGCGCATTCAGAAAAGAGTAGTGATCACCAAGTTTGTTGACCAGCCACTCCTTTAAGATCTAAACTCAAGTTGAGATGTTCCACATCCCAAAAAAAATTCCACCCCTCCATGTCTTGGCAACTGTCTACCCCACCACAACCACATTCCCTCAACTTTCCCTCTAATTCTCCGATTCTCTCCACAGGCGGTTAAAAAAGCGTTCCTGCTCTACGGAAATTCTCACTCCTGATCGCAGCTTTGGTAAACTTAAGCCCTAACGTTAATTTTTCTCCTAATACGTTTCGCTGACAGGCAAACCAAGTTCCTACAAAAAAAACCTACTCCAAAAAGATGAGTGAAATCGTACACGCAACTATCAAGGGTTAGTCTATATTTCCTAGTTATACTTACAATCAGAGGCCCAGGAGTTCCAAAGGGTGTCTCGACAGATAGGGCAAAAACCAAAAGGTTAAGGAACATGGTTGCTAATACGAATTGATAGATGGCTGGTTCCGTGAGATCTCCGATATGTGGCCCGGTCAAGCGATGACTCTAAAGGTCAACAAGGTCCTGCACCATGAGAAGTCTCAATACCAAGATGTCTTGATCTTTGAGAGCAGCGACTATGGCAATGTTTTGGTCCTAGACAATGTCATCCAGTGCACCGAGCGTGACGAGTTCGCGTAAGTCTCCTTAGAGCATGAATTTGCAAAGGCGCGAAATCTTACATCCGTCCCATGGTGTTACAGTTATCAAGAGATGATCACTCACTTGGCCATGAACTCTCACCCCAAACCCAAGAAAGTTCTCGTAATCGGTGGTGGTGACGGTGGTGTCCTCCGTGAGGTTGTCAAGCACGAATGCGTTGAGGAGGCTATCCTCTGTGATATCGACGAGGTAATCTCCCACATTCGAACCTGTTTATATTGAAACCAAAGTTTTAAACCTGGTGCTCTAGGCTGTCATTCGTCTCTCCAAGCAGTACCTTCCCCACATGGCTGAGGGGTTTAAGCACCCAAAGAGCAAGGTCCACGTCGGTGACGGCTTCAAGTTCCTCGAGGACTACAAGAACGAATTCGACGTTATTATCACCGACTCTTCTGACCCTGAAGGTCCCGCCGAGTCTTTGTTCCAGAAACCCTACTTTGAACTTTTGTTTGGTGCTTTGAAGGAGGGTGGTGTTATCACCACGCAAGGTTGTCGGTTTCCCCTTTTGCTTTCTTTATGCTTAACTTCAAGAAAACTGGGGGCTATCTTTATGGTGTGGGGAGACAGTCCGCTTACTATTTATTACCCTGTGCTGCAGAGACTGATACATCTCCTACTCCTCTTTATTCTTTTTTGTTCTTCTCGCCCTCAGCTTGATACAAAACACCCCCTCCCTCACTGGTCGACAAATTCATGTGACTAACCTATTTCACTGCCCCACAGCTGAGAACCAATGGCTCCACTTGAAGCTCATCACCGAACTTAAGAAGTCTTGCCGCGAGGTCTTCCCCGTTGTCGAGTACGCCTACACCACTATCCCAACATACCCTTCAGGTCAAATTGGTTTCATGGTTTGCTCCAAGGATGCCACTAGAAACGTTAAGAAGCCGGTCAGGACCCAGACCGATGAGGAGGAACAGAAGCTCTTCAGGTACTATAACAAGTACATCCACGAGGCTAGCTTTGTTTTGCCCACTTTCGCTTCCCTTGCTTTGAAATAGGCTAGAAAGTATTAATTAGATAGAAACTTCCTGTTTGGGCAAAGGTGCATCCACATTCATATCTATCTATTGATATTTTCCCGGTGAATGTTTTAAAATGGCGAATCCGTTAGATGTAGGGTTGAGAACGAGGAAAGTATGGTAATGACCCCGATTTTTGGTTGGCGGGAAGAATACAGAAGGGGTGCATTTGTCCAAGCATTGCATTTTAGCCTCGTATCTAGGTCGTGTCACCACCTTTGAATGAATTCAAAGGGGTTGGGACAAAGAACCATATAATGTCGCGTTCAACCATTTTGATCGTGAGATTGAGGCTCTTGTGTAAACCCTGGGCCTCCTGATATGGTTTGCGTGCTTACTAGATGCAAACAAAGGCAAATTTATTAAGGGCAATACTAACAGTTAAGTGTTAATTAATAGCATTGGTCTCACAGAATCTGGTCAGATACTTTGCGTTTACTCCTTCACTCACCTCAAAATATCATGCCCTGCTATCCCCATGAACAACAGCTTTAATTAGAGAGAGAGAGAGAATGGGCGAAAATAAGAACGAAAAGCTAGAAACACCAGAAACCCTATCCTTAAATAGTCTGAATCATCACGTCGAAGAATTGACAACACTCCCGAGAAACACGGTCATAACAGCAGCATATCTAATACCCGAGTTAGCTTCAGTTCCGTAGGTTTTCACTAGGGATAAGATATCATACGCCGCGGTAGCACCAAATATCTCCCCATTTGATGCGCGAGTTGAGGCTACAGCTGCAGAGAAGGCAAGAGTAGAAACCACAATGGTAAACATCTGCCACCGAAATACCTTAACAAAACACAGGATAACAATTGGAACGAGTAACATCGCCGCAGCTGTGATGGTGACAACAACTCGCACTACGATCCTAAGGAATCCTGCGATTCTCAAAACTCCATCATCGGGAATATAGTACACGTTTGGATCAGAATTTAAACGATTCCGAGGGTCGCTCTGTCCCAAACAGTTAGGAAAACGGCGTAGACATAATATTCTAGGTGGAATTACATCTGAGGTAAGATACTATCATGGCAAAAAAATTCATAAGTTCTGTCTGCTCAAAAACGATTTTAGGGATTCGATTTTCGAGCTCACTTTTTTTGCCAAGAATCCTGCGAGTTTTAGTTGTGTGCCTCGCTCGAGAAGATCTTCCCTAAGGGCAATAACATCTGAGCGATCTTCTAGAAATCGTTGTTCCTCTGTCTCCAAAGGCTGTGAATCATCAATCCACTGGCTTAACTGTTCAATATTATTTACGCTTGCAGCCGGAAAACCGAATATCCTGCTACAGTTAAACAGCGCTTTGTCTGTCTTGCGCGGGTGGTCAAATTTTGGTCGGAGTCTAATTCCAGAACCGACTGGAGAAGAAAATACCGTAGTCTTTCAGGGCGATATCGATCTCTGCCATTATTTCCTTTCGTTCTGCATTGTTGTCGTATCTCCTACTCGAAAGATTTATTTGATCATCCTCTTTCAAATCCAGTACATATAACCTTCTCTCTAATTCTGCCAGATGATCCTGTTTATTGAGGAGATTGCGCATTCGTATTTTACCAAATCTTCGGAACATTGCAAGACTAAGGTCGCTGTTCATCGTTGCGGATAAGTTTGGATAACCGCGGGGATATCGAAAAACTATTATTCAATAGTTTGGTAAGTATAAGTCACTTAAGCATATACCACCAATATAGCGTCCATCTTACGAGGTTCAGTCTCGGGAGACTCAACGGTGACTCGAGAACCATTCCTGCTATTTTGCGTGCTTTGTCGAGGCGAGGCGATGGAGGGTGGTGTTGGTGTGGGTTGGGTTGCGGGGTGGGATGTGGGGTGAACACTCGTAGACATCGTGAAGCGGATAGAGATCTGATATACGGTTCCAAAAATCGTTAAACGCTCGCAACCAGCAACCGACATACAGACGATGGTTTAGGCTGCGTGACTACATGTATCCAGCCGGCACTTGCTTGATGTTGATTTAAGGGTGGTTACACAAACGTTTGAACAGGTGGAACCACAGCATGCTTGTGATACCACAGAGTGTCTGGCAAATCATATTCCCGGCTTGAATTGTGAGTAAGCCTACACGTACTCTAGAGTAGACTCAGTACTAGAGTACCTGCCTGCATGTACTCATGTACCTACATGTAAATGTAAATGTCCAGGAAGTGTTAACGGTCCGTTTAAGGGAGAGCCACATTTTGACTGAATTTCTCGATTGAGTCACAAGGACTAATCTGGTCCTTGTCTGGTTTCAATTCTGCAGCAATTTCTGCTTTGCAGGGTCTTGACTGTTGGGTAAAAGATGTGGTCGCCAGGAATAGATTAGTGAGAATGTCAATCACAGTTCTCAAGCCTTTTATCCTGTCTCTGCTCAGCCCTCCTAAATTTATCGTTGGCAGCAGTAGGTGCTTCTTCGGCACTTAGCCAATGAAAACTCGTGCAACGCAGAATAAAAGGATGTCAGCGCGAGGCTGAAATTTGTACATAGAATTGGCCCTGTGTCTCATGAACCCGTCCCCAGGATCTGGGGAAATCATACATATACCCACGTTTTCCGACATTTTCCTAGAGCTTGATACTAACGCGGTAACTCCAGCGAGCTTTTCAACTCGGTCAGATTGTTTGGGTCGGCTAAATTTTGATCTAGTCAGCAAACATTAGCAAACGGCGCACTGGTGGGTGCAGATGGTGGAAATGGGTTACACTGGAGAAACTTTTCGGAATAACGTCAACCCCTATTTTGTCGGCGCTGTAAGTTACATTGATATTTCATACTGCGATGCTCCTACTGACAGGATAGGAAAATGGATATTACTGCATGCCAGTTGTCGAAATGCCTGTCCAGGGTCCGAACTACCCCACCGATGTATCCAATATGTTTTTCGGAGACGAGCATACGAGCGCGAGTATGCCTCTTTCAATGCCCGTAGGATACCCGCAGTCGCCGTCTTTCTAGACAGCCTATTTATTTCTAAAAGCAACAAGAAGATTTTAGGGCTACGGAATATCACGATTACCCTGAGGTAGTTGAAGTACAGAATCCGAAAATTAAACAATTTTCAGGAGGAAATAATACTGTACGGTTTCCTGGTACGTCTCCGCCCCATCCTTTAAATAATAAACTAAGTCTTCGGGACAGCCTCCTAAAAGTTACCATCACTCAGATATAGTCGACTCTCCAAGCTGGCACAGAGGCGGCAAAGCCCCTCCGAAACGCATAGCTTCTTTGACCCCAGGGTCACCAGATAGCTCCAAGGTATTAGCGTCCAGCACATATCTACCCGGCCATCGTGATTGACTCTTGCGCCCGTGATACAGCCTTTAGGACCTCTAAGCTATGAAGAGAAAAAACCTCCGTGGCCGACTGACCTCGAAAGTGCATATATGCCTGTTGGGCCTGACATGTCACTCCTAGACGATTATTACCTACCGAACGAACGATTTCCTTTCCTTGGCCCGGACTATAGCTATGAAGAGGATTTATTCTCTGTTAGTGGGAGGAACTCTAATTGTTCTCGACTTGATTTCAATTTTGGCTGACTGAAGTCTTGTTATCAATGCCTAGCCGACTGAGCCCGAGCAAGCAGAAAACCCATTCGCGTCCCAATTACCCACTGGGCCACAGTTGAATCGAACAACCCAGGTTTATGTGCCCTATCGACCTAGTTTACCTCTAAGTCCCCAGGAAGGGTCTGGAAGGTCATTCTCGTGCAGCAATATTGTAAACCCTTACCGGGGTAACAGCTGGTATGCCGCTGAGAGACGGGATTTTGATCAAGGAAAAATTACGGTACGCTTACTCATTTATCCCTCTGACTCGGCATAGATTTAAACTTACTGAATGTAAAAAAAAAAAAATTAGCCCATATCACTAGTATCAAGCCAAGTAGGGTTCCAAATTGACATCTACGCTAGAATAATTGATTGCTAAATTATGATAGAAGTCTAGGGATGACACTAATCATCGACCTGTTTTGAGGAAACCGGTTCCAAAGAGTCCAGGAAGCGATTCTCGGGTAGGCAGTCCTAAGTAGAGTTTTCAGGGTTCAACTAAAGTTTTATTATAGCCACAGACCGTGTCTGGCTATCCTAGCGACTTTGAATGTGATCTTGTGCCTAGTGTTCCTCCTATTCCTCCAAACCTAGGCCTGACGAACACCTTTATCATTCCAAGGAGTCCTGAAAATAGGACCCAAGTAGGAACCTTTTTCTTGTCTTTGCTATATATTGCTGACAAATTTTTACAATTTAGCCAATATCCTTACGTACAGCAAGTTTATACTCTCCTGCAATTACTCCACCCATACCCTCATCTGCGATTCCTCCACCTATACCTCCTGTAAGTTCATATTAACATACTGTTTCAAATTCATGGGTTGCTAAAATAGATATAGAAGCGTAATATCAGCCCAGTAGAGAAGCACGATACATTAGGATCTGAGCTCAGGAATCGGGAACTGCCAGTTAGGGCTGTTGTAGGGCCTCTACTGCCCCCTTTTTATATAATCATAGCTGATAAATGTTAGTCATTGGACTCGAGGAGTTATCAAAAAATACCGGTCGATATGCCTATCCCATTCAGACCAGATACAGGACCAGCCAAACCCCCAGTACCGGTTGCAACTCCTAAGCGGAAGAGGTGGTGGAAAAGGCTGTTTTCTCGGGGCCGCTAGCTGTTCAGCTAAGAATGTATTATTGTAATTACTAAGTCGTCAAAGCATGCAGGTCATCGTATAAATATTTTCTTGGGAAAGGGGTGTTTTTAGAGTTACACGACATTGAGCTAAATTCCCCTATGTAATTTTATCTTTGTTTATATTTTGGCGTTTGAGTGGTTTGGGAAAGGAATTTAAAATTAGATTTGTTTTAATTATTATATTCATTTCATTTGGGCTGTAAAACCAAGTCCTAGCGCCATGAACTCTGTTCGAGTGATAAAACATGACTTCTACCAAACAGATACATAACCAAGGCATCCTTGACATTTTAAAACAGGCAAAAAGCTTGTGCTTTGTAACACGCTAAGGTGGTTTTTGTTTCCAGGGGTGCTTGATCCCTACCAGTCAAAACAAAACGATAGCTCTGACAGGCCTTGCGCTTATTAATTTTTTGTTTGAGATCCGATTTGGGCCCCCAACAGCCATTGCCATTTTATCAAACATAGCACGTGATACTGTAGGCGCATAAACCCGCGTCAAGTAGTGTTAAGATACATGTACTCGCGTTTTTGAACACGACTAATATTGCATACACATAAAAAAAACCGCCAAGACTATATTCTTGTATGGCATGTAATAGCGGTTGGGTTCAGAAACGCTATGAAGTTGCGAGTAGTAGGTATGCAGCGTATGCTGTTTGCCCACTAAAACGATCCCTGCAACTAGTTGGTGTCTCAACCCATATGGTCACAGTGCGTGGTAGAGTACCTACTCTGCTCTAAAGTACTTAGGGTAGAGTACTCCAGATACTGATAACTAGCCTGCAGGGAACAGCACGCAACCGCCCATGGTTCTTGTGTCATCGTATCTCACACAGGCAGCACCGCACGTGCATATCAAGTCCATCGTGAATTGGTTGAAATATATAACGTTCACCATAAAGATGGGGAAGAGTGATTTTTGATCCTCAAGCTCCTTCTGAGCCACCCTTTCTATTCTCGCAGGCCCCATCACACGGATCAAAAATAAAAGGGAAAGGAAGGGAAAAGAAAAGGAAAAGATGTCGCCCAACGAATTCTCCAAGGATAGCTCGGCTGACGAAACTACTTCTATGACTGGCGCAGGGTCTCGAGAGGTACCAAACTATGCGAGTACTGCGACAAGAGGGAAAATGAGCAAGAAACAAAATAAACACTCGGATCGAGATACACCGGAGCCGGAGCCGGGGAAGAGGGGATGGTTCTGGAGATTGAGAGCTGTTGAGTTGGAGAATGAGGGCTCTACAGCGAGAGATCATCTAGCTCTGGGTGGGTACATGTAGTTACTTGCCCTGTTGGTGATGTGATACGTTACTGATTTGGGTCGTACTTTATTAGAACGGACCTTCCTGGCGTGGCTAAGGACATCGCTTGCGTTTGCATCGATAGGTAACTATCAAACAACCACTATCTATTCGTAGGCTTATCTATATCTAATCAATCATATAGGCGTTGGGATATCACAACTCTTCCGTCTAAATGCTGCTGTACAGTCCTCTGATCTTTCTGGTAGCTATGCCTTTGTTTTATAGATTCTCACCATATCTAATAATAAGTAGATAGCGTAACCACCCTTCGCCACTTGGGCAAGCCCCTCGGGATAACCTTTCTTGCAACAGCGATTGCTGTGCTCTTGATCGGTGTACATAGGTTCGTGACAACTCCAATCCAATCGTATAGTATTAACATGAATATCTAGATACTTTGAATCGCAGGGTTGGTTATTGAGGGGGAAGTTCCCGGCGAGCAGAGGAAGTGTTTACTTCCTAACTGTGGTTGTGGCCTTGGTATGCATAAAGCGCACTCTATTGACCACTAATCATGCCTTGCTGACTGGACGTATCTCAACTATTAGTTAATAACCGTAAGTTTGATTGTCGTACTAGCAGTTCAACCTTCAAACTAGCCAACATGCCTATCCTGAACTGGCTCATCGAACACGTCTATTTCATTCATTTCCTATTAATCCCACTCAAAGGAGTGTTTCATATGTACCATAATATTATAAAGCATAATTGCCTTTTCTTGCTCAATTACCTTTAATATTCTCAATAGCCTCATTGGCCCCAAAATCCGATACCGACGCCCTCGCCGCCTGCTCGTGTCCCTTTATTGCGACCTCCCCAATCTCTTTCTCTAACCCCACAACTTTCACTACACTTACCCCCCCCTTAGCTAGCTGCTCTCTCCCTGTGTTGACCACAAAAAACACAGGTTCCTCAACTCCCACGTAGACCGTCTTAATCCCTGCGTCGAGGACCCTCTGCACGCAGGGCACGTTGCCCGACAGCCGCTCACTGCACGGCTCCATGGTCGTGTACAGGATTGCATCGGTTGGAATGGCTTGCCCTGAGGTTGTGAGCTTATCGAAGCAGCATTGCTCGGCATGTGTGTTTCCTGGGAGCTCGCGCGAGTAGCCGGTGGAGAGGACCTTGCCGTCAGGAGTGGTGAGGAGAGCGCCAACGCAGTAGGCGGTTGGCGTGCCTGTGCATTTGTGTGCCTCCTGGAGTGCCAATTTCATGAAGTTAAAGTGGCTAAGGTCTGTGGTTGTGGGGGTCGGGTTCGCCATTGTGGAATGTTTTGTGGTGGTCGAGCTTTGGTTGAGGGTCTACTGCCCCGCAATTGGGTGCACAGGATGACGTGGGGTAGATTTACATGCATCTCTCTTAGGAATAACTCTTGGTAATATTACTAGATATGGATATATATTGATTGACCAGGATAACCTGGGTTCTGATACTAAGATGAGAAATACAGATGTTTCGGGTGAAACGAATAGTCGCATTCTATAGGGTTGTAGAACACACATCAGAGAGCCCGAATTAAGAATATCTATCAATCTTGGATTTCGTCGTGGTATGTCTGGTCAGGTAGGAAAAAAGCCGCCAGACATCCGTAGAATGACGATCCGATATATAAATGAACAGGGAACTATGCAAGGAAGGGTTGAGGGGTCTCTGGCTTATATATTATATTATTTGCTCGGGTATCTCACAAACTAAGGGATTTGCGCACTATGTATATGTATTTCACGAACCTGCCCACCTCGCCCTTTGTGTTCGGTCAGCCTTGGGGGATAAAATCTTCTTAGTGACGGATAAGTTTTAAGCTGAGGCAGCACTCATCAGGTTTTAATGTATGACGTGTAGGGTACGCGTCAAAAAAGATACATGTATGTATGCATGTTCAATCTTTGTGTGTGCTTGAATCTGGAGGGTTCGACCGAGTGACTGTCGTAAGCATAACTCTTTTTGGTGGCTGACGCTCCCCTTCGGCGGTTGAAGACTCCGACTTTGAGTATTCGTCTTCTGTATCACTCGCATGTTTCCTGGAAGAAGATGTTCCCTCCCCCAAAGAAGCTGCCTTATCCACAGAATCCGCCTTGACGACAGACTCTATCTTGCCCACGGAATTTGGGACCACAGAACCTAGCTTGTCTGGTTTTACCGGAGAAGTTGGACTGCCTACAAGGTCTGGTTTATTCCCAGACTCAGAATCTGTTTTGGTAGGATCTTTTGCGTCCGCGCTATGCTTCTCCACCAACTTTTCTTCATCCGGCTCCTGGGCAAATCTAACACCCTCTCCTCTCCTCTTCTTTTTCGAGTTTTGCTGGTCCTGTTCAGCCGCCACTTTTGCAGCCTCGGCTCTAGACGCCTCTCCTCTCTCATGGATGCGTTTCCTAAACTCCTCAAGCTCCTTCTGCACCTCAGGGGTTGCTAGACCCTCGGCTGTAGGTTGATACTTGGCATTATCCACGGGCTCGTACTCGTCTTCCTCGTCCTCTTCATCCGGGTCAATCTCGTTCTGGGCGGCCTCAATCTGCTCTTCAAATTTCGTCACGTTTTCTTCGGCAGCTGGAGCGGGTCAAAATTAGTTTGGGGTGCCAACGTGGCAGGATATGGTGGGATAATCTCACTGTCAAGTCGATGGGTGATCTCAGTGATCACCTGGATAACCGTTCTCTTGATTCCCAATTCATCCCCAAGAAGATTCTTTACCTCTAACATTGGAATTTCGTCAGCGCTGACTACGAGAAGAGAGCCGCGATGGACTAACCTTTCTCATCAATTACTTTCCTCTTAACTTTTAGGCCCACTTCTAGCTTTTTAAACACTTGATCAGCGACGCTCCCTCCGCGTGTGAAGGGTATCAAGTAAATACCATGTCCTCGCGCTGCGCCTTCGGCGACAGGGATGAGAACTCGCGTCGCAGGGCCTCGTACTCGTTTGAACACATCTGCCAGTGTCGTAGGGACTTGCGTAATCGTTCTAGGCGTGGGCGGAGTAATGAAGACATATTTCAATGGATTGTGTTGTTATTGGGTTGAGATCAATTGGAATGCTGAGAGGAGGAGAGGGGGGGAATAAGTACGAGGGCACCATGTTCAGCTACACAAAGATGGTGTTACCCTATCCCAAATATTATGACGTAGTGGTTGGACAGCCGCGAGTGTAACAAAGTGAGAAGTCGAGTACTGTATCTTAACGTCGCAATAAGATGCGCCATGTAATAATGCTAATTAGAGCCATCTAGATAGTAGAGATAGTAGATCCTACTTTATATCCTAGAACCCAAGCATTTGATTGCAACAATATCCAACCACCCAATGAACGCGCAAGTACTATTGAAATTTCATAAATACCTGTAACATAATTGAAGGGGGTGTCGACCACGGAGAAGGGGTCTATGTATCAATTCATTACCTTTTAAAGAGCTGTTATTGGTAAATACCAACCCTTAATAGGATTAAGATTCAGAGAATAAAACACCACGCATTGTTATTGGAAGTGTCGGTTTTTAATAACGTCATCTATCAACAGTTTTAACGTCCTCTAGTGACTAACTTCTAGCTCAACCCACCCTGCCAAGTAATATGACTTCTTTGAACTACAACTACTCAGTCTTTTGTGCTCCGAGCAGTATCTTTATCCGTCCAAGCTACGAAACCCAGAGGAGAACGCAATTCACCACTTCCAGGATGTCTCCGAAACCCTCAACTTCTGGATTCAAGGATGTCTTGATATGTACTGAAGAGCGCCATGAAGAGGAGGAGGAGGGGAAATGCTACTCTCCTACTGAAAAGGTAGCTAAAGTCAGATAAGATATCAGCAATAACTTCGTACTTACCACAAAGATAATATTGATAGAGAAATATGGCAATCTGGGTTATTGGGATAATGTTTTACAAGCTCGGCCTCGAAACCTTCCAGGGCTCAATAACGTATATCAATGTACGCCCTCGTATCACCCTTGAAAAATCTAACCAACCTGTGAAGTGTTATCGCTCTGGAAAAATGGGGCGATGAAAGGCACCGAAAATATGGCCTACTCAGAGGGCTTGATCAACTCTTTCAAGTATGCTTGAGTTTCTCCCCAGGGTACCTAGGCACGTCTAAAATTCTCAGTGCATTGGTAGCATCCTCATCGCACCCCTAATTCGCCGGTTCTCGACCCGCAATATCCTACTATTCACCTCTCTGATCTTTGCCGTTCTCAGCGCCCTCTTAATGATCATTGACACCAGTACTCACGGTCGATTCAAGACATCGGTCGATACAGACCACGTCGAATCTATAGCTCCATCGTACTTGGGAAATTTCGATCCTGGCACATTATTCCCAATAATGTGTTCTAGTGGTCTGGTCTACGGCATGATTGAGCTTATTCGCCGTATTATTCCCCGTGACATCATTGGTGGCGACATCGCAAAGCTCCGAAAAATGGATGCGCTGGTCCATATACTTTACGAAGTTTCAGGCACCCTGGGCGCACTACTCTCATGGCTACTGGTCTCACGCCTGGGTAGCGTTTATGGACTTGTAGCTACACCAGGGTTCTTCGCGTGTGCTGCAATTACATGGCACTTTCTCTCCCTGCCCTCACCTCCGGGAAGCACTACTAGGTCTTCGTATACAGTCCAACTCCTCCATGGTGTGAAGTACTTCTTCCAATCAATATCCAAGGGATTTCGAGTGATCTTCACCAAGCGGGCTTTCATGTGGCTACCTATAGGCTACTCCGTAGCCCTCTATACACACCGCTATATCGAGAACGGCCTCATCCCATTCATAGCGCAGGATATCTTTAATAACGCTGCCGCAAGCCGCATCCTAATATCAGGCTCAAACCTCGGTGAGCTCATTGGGGCAGCTTCGGTGTTTGTGCTTGGAAACCGAATACCAACACCCGTACCGTGGATTAGGATTGATGCTCTACTACTTCTTCTAGTTTGGGTCCTTCCTTTTTACCCACACTCCCTCACTCAGGGCCCCGGGGCAATGTGGCGTCTCGCACCGCTGTTCATCCCCATCTCATTCGGGTGGGCGGCGGGGGATGTTAGTCTGGCAGCGTATATACAAAGTGTGCTCTCCGGCCACGAGCAGAGGGATGAAAACATCTCCCATCTGGGCGCCGTGATGGCGTTTCTGTATTCGATATATATTATACTTTTTGCGGTGCTGGCGCCAGTGCTGGGAATGGTTGCGGATCAAGGGGGGGATGCGAGGATGACGGTGGTGTGGTTGGGCGGTGTTCAGGTCACAGTGGTGGCCGCACTCTTAGTGGGGAGTACGTTTGTGCCGAGAGGGGCGGCGGGGTGGAATCCGAGGTTGGAGCGGATGACTGGGCTTAGCGGTAATGTTTGATGTGTAAATCCAGACCATAGGCCTCACCCTGCTTATTAAATTCAACAATTATCTTTACTGGTAATGGTGTCCATTAGCTGAGTCGGCTCGAATCTTTGGGCTAATTTGAGGCCTGAGCCTGGTAGTTCGGTTTTTAGATGGAATCTAGGCCTATGAAGAAGAGGGGTTTTCAGGTGCTGGATCCCTTTACGGGCCAAGGGGGCTGTTGAGTTCACTGTGTGTACATGTAGTAGTTGGATGTAGGTTTTGCCCTAGTGCTAAATAGGTGTCTTCTAGGGGCCTTCCATAAGATCGCCCTCCTTTAGGCCCAGACAAAGCTTCTATCTGAATTCCCTTCTGACTCGTCTTGCCAAGTCGTCCTTGTTGAACAGGGACACGACGGGTTCAACCTCCTCTCCATCTACACAAACCCCAATTGTACATACTCCTATTACCGGCAGCCAGGGTGTCGGAGAGGTACATCAAGGCGGGGAGGATAGGGTATATTAACGTTCCGCTCCCGATTGGAGTTTTGACTGTGGGTAATACGATTTATTCAATCGATCCCACACACCTGATGGATAGCGGGGGGGGGGGGGTTACATCGAGGGATATACATTAATTGCTAAATAAATGCGCTCGAATTTTTCCAGGTGCTTAAAGAGGGGACGAAAAATATTATGAATTTAGTGAAATTTATTCACGAGATATCACTCGAATATTCCCACGAAAGCTGGTCAATCTACTGACAAACACACGTAGCTTTTGGTCCCGCGAATAAGTAAAACACGCCGTCAGGACTCTTCTATTCGGCTTCCCCAACTAGAATACAAAAAGTGCAGGCGATTCGCTATTGCCCCGCAAAGAAAAGAGAAAAAAGACTTTTTCACCCGTTTACCAACTATAAATAAATCACAATAGCCTCCTTCTAGGCTCATCTCCTACCTTTTGGCTTCCCCTTGTTCTTTGGCTTTGCTTTTGACATCTTATTATCAAACTTCTTTGCGCCCTTTGAGGCGCCACCAGGCAGCGTCTTGCCCTTGCCCTTCCCCTTGAGCTTGCTACCGCGGTCGGCCTTCGTCTTCTTATACGACCTCATCTCCTCCAGCTCTTCGCGCCCCTCCAACCTTTTCCTCTTCTTATTTGACAACTTCTCCTTCTTCTCAGGCAGCTCTATACCATTGAGCTGCGCCTTCGACACCTTCGCACGTGCATCCTTCTCCTGCTGCGTCTCAAACCAGGTCCTGCGCGGCCGCGCCTTGATTTCGTCCTCGTACTTGATGAGGTTCTCACCACGTCGTACTTGCATCTCCATGCTCTGTATTTGCTTCTCCTGTTTCTCCTCTTTGAGGATCTCCTCAATCTCCTCCTGGAGCTTGTCAATCTTTTCGCCGAGCTCGTCAACCTTGGTTTGGTCGAGAACACGCGAGACGACCTTAAGGCTCTGGTCTTGGGCTGCTTTGACGGCCGCTTTGACGACCTTGCGGTCGGGCTCTGCGGCGAGGGTGATGGCGCGACCATGTCGACCCGCACGTGCGGTACGCCCAACTCTATGTAGGTATATCTCGTGGGACTGGGGGGCCTCGTAGTTGATGACTACGTCGACGCCCTTGATATCAAGACCACGGGAGGCGAGATCAGTGGCGAGGAGGAAGTCGGCCTTCCCGTCACGGAATACCTCGACTGCCTTGACACGCTGCTCCTGGGAGAGAGAACCATGGAGCTCGGCAGCCTTGAGGCCAAACAAGCTGAAGACGACACGGGCGCGGTGGGCAAAGACCTTGCTACGGAAGAAAACAATGACGCGCTGGTGGAAGTAGTCCCTGCAAAGGAGGATAAGCATAGCGAGGCGGAGGTGATCGCGCTGCGGGCGGATGCGCACGAACTCCTGTACGAGGGTCTTGACAGTGCTGTGCTTGGTGTCGACCATAATGCGGACGGGCCGCTGTAGGGAGAGTCGAATGAGCTTGTCGACAGAGTCGGTCATTGTGGCGGAGAAGAGCATGGTTTGCCGGCTCTTGGGGATGGTGTTGATGATCTCGTTGAGCTCGTCAGCGAATCCGTCCTCGAGCATACGGTCAGCCTCGTCCATAACAATGATCTCGATGCTCTCGACGGAGAAGCCGGTGGAGTTGCGCATGTGGTCGATGAAACGTCCGGGAGTGGCAATGATCACGTCTGGGCGCTGTTTCAGCTCCTGCTCTTGCACCTTGAGGGAGAGACCTCCGACTGCTAGTGCAAACTTGATATCTGTGAATGCCGCGAGCTTCACCGCGACACTGTGCGCCTGCATTGCCAACTCGCGGGTCGGGCAGAGAATAACGACGCGGGAGGTGGGGACCTTCTTGGGCCGGAAGAGCAGACGCTCGAGAATCGGGACAATGAAGGCGGCAGTCTTACCGGAACCGGTGACGGCACCTCCGACTACATCTTTCCCGAGGAGTGCCACGGGAATGGTCTTTTGCTGGATAAGTGTAGGGGTTGTGAAACCGACGTTGGCGAGACCGCGCAGAATTGGACGAGAGAGATTCATGGTCTGGAAACTGGCGGGGGTACGCTGCTTCATGTCCTCGCCCTCCTCCTCTGGTGCAAAGAAGGCTGCCTTTTTGGCGGCCTCCTCGGGGGATTCGGTGTCGCTGTGGGCGGCGTCACTATCGGCAGCATCACTATCGGAAGAGACATCATCGGGGTGGGGAACAGCAGAAGCGATTGAATCATTATCGGAATCAGCGGCAGCTTCCTCGTTGTCGGGATCTTTCGCCTTGGGGGTTTTCTCCTCCTCCTCCTCCTCTTCCGAGTCCACACCACCCCCGAACCCGTCCTCCGCAAGGTCCTCGTCGTTCTCATCGAAGCCAGAGAACTCAATACCCTCCCCTTCAATGTCTTCCCCTTCACTGTCCTCCCCTTCACTGTCCTCCCCCTCCTCATCCTCCTCATCCTCCTCCGTATCCGCATCGTCCTTGTCCTCATCTTCAGTAGTAGCACCCTTTCTCCGCCGAATGATATCATCGATATCCACGCCCTTCTTCCCATCCTTCATAGCGCTCTTTGCACCCTCGAATCCCCACCCCTCATACTCGCCCACACCGGCGCCCGCGTCTCCCGTCATGAACTCAAAGTCCGAATCGAGGCCGCCATCCTTCTCATTTTCCTTACTAGCCTCCTCCGCAGCAATCCGTTCCTTCTCCCGCTTCCTCTTCTTCCCGCGCTTCTGCTTCTCAGTCTCAGGCTCTGGCGAATCCTTGGCAATTGCCTTCTCAGCCGCGATGTCGTCGTCGTCCTCGTCGAGGTCGGGAATGTCCTCCTCGGAGTCGGAGATGGTCATGACAAAGTCATTGACAAGCTGTTTTATAGGCCCAAGGGCAGCGTCGCCGTTCTTGCCATTGGCGGCGGCAGTTTTACTGCGTGCCATTGTGCTGGTGGAATTGTTGTTTGGGGAGTTACGGATTTTGGGGGCTCTGAGCTTGGGAGGGAAAAAAAAAATATTTGTGTGGGCCCCATCTACGGCCGGGTAACTGGTGCTGTGTTGCCAAGAGCTTGAGGCCGAGTGAGCATTGGTGATCAGGCCTGTACGTGGGGAGTTATTGGAGAGAGTTTATATTCGCATTATGTAGTGGCGCATCCCCCAAGCTCTTGCACTGCAGCTAACTAAAGCTACATAGGTTCTAAAGTTAACCTCATTTCGACCGCTCTCTCGCAACGCTGATCTGGCGCCCCTCTCATCCGTCAATATTGCATGTCACCGGCCATATATATGCATGCCCCCTCCCTCCAAAATCAAAATAACCCCATATGATCTCACCACCTACATAAAAAGAACAAAGAATCGGCGTTCTTTCTTGGTAGACATTCGAGCTATCTTGTCTTGTATTGTACTGATCTACCCCTCTATCCTACGCGCCGAGTATTTCCCACGGCTCATCTAGTGGGGGTGGGGAGAACCCTTCCGGAACAAAAGGCTCACTTACACCCTCTATCCTGCCCTGGGGCCACTTCACAGCTATATGTAGCCGGCAAGCAGCATACAGCCTGCCCTAGGGGATGGGTATGAGACTACATGTAATGTCTCGAGTGCTAGTACATAATACATTTAGGTTTTGGTGGTGCCCCGGACCCTAGTGTACCCATAGCTTTCCGGCGAAGACCCGCCCCCATCTCACTACCGTGTGTGTATAGCCTACATGTACTATCCGTGGTCGGACTCGCAGATGCTGCATGTACTGATACAAATTAGAGAGTTGTGTCTAAACTCGGTGAAATACAGTAGCTCGGGAGGTGGGTATATGAATTTGGTGCCCCCATGTAACCACATACATGTAGGGCCCCTATATGGACACAGATTGTCATATCTGTGGCACTGGCGGGTGGTATAGGTCTTAATAACCGCGTATAGCCCTATTCTAATTAACAATATCCTCTGCGTGCTTTGCCATATTGTATGGCCGAGTGATCTACCGTGACTCTCCGCGCTCCTCCGCGCCCACAATCAGTCCTTACCCGCACAAAAGAGCATCAGGAAGACATATCATATGGGGGAGAGGGGGGTCTTTTGAACCTCAGAGTACTACCACCACCTGTACTCGGATTTTTATAAATACTTGCCCGTCAATCATTACCACCGTTACTAATCCGCCAAGACACTCTACACGGACGCCCAACCTTTCGCGTCCGCCAGCAACAACTTGAACCCACTCACCGCACATCATCACCATCACCATCACCACCACCACCACCACCGCAATGTCCGACATCGACGATATGGAGCTCGACGACGAGCGTACGGATGATGCCCCAATCAGCTTCGACAGTGGCTCAAAGGGAAAGAAACTTAGCAAAGCGAACCTCCCCATCAGCGCCGGCGACACCCTCCCATGGTCCGTCCAGCGCCCAATCCAATCCGCCTGTCCCCACAGAGTAGAACTAACAGAGCCCTGACCACACACAGGGTCGAGAAGTACCGCCCCGACACCCTCGACGACGTCTCCGGCCATGAGGACATCCTCCAGACAAGTTAGCAGCCGCCCCCTCCCCCACCTCACTCCCCCGGCCCGTCGCACCCCGTAGCTGACATGCCGCAGTTAATAGGTTCGTGGCTACCAATCGGCTGCCGCATCTGCTCTTCTATGGGCCGCCTGGGACCGGCAAGACGTCGACGATCCTGGCACTTGCGCGCCATATCTATGGTGCGCAGAATATCCGGCAGCAGGTGCTTGAGCTGAACGCCTCGGACGACCGTGGTATCGAGGTGGTGCGGGAGCAGATCAAGACGTTTGCGTCGACGAAGCAGATCTTTGGCGGTGTGGCGGGGAAGAAGGATGGGCTGGGCGGGTTCAAGCTCATCATCCTGGACGAGGCCGACGCTATGACGAGCGCGGCGCAGAATGCGCTTAGGAGGATCATGGAGAAGTATTGACCCTCTCCCCCTCCCCCCCTCCCCCCTCTCTTCTGGTTGCTGTAAGTGGAAGGAGTAGTTTACTGACGGAGACGGTGATAGATATACGGCAAACACCCGCTTCTGTATCATTGCAAACTACACACACAAGCTCAACGCCGCGCTCCTCTCCCGCTGTACCCGCTTCCGCTTCTCGCCCCTCCCGCTCGACGCCCTGCGCAAGCGCGTCGACCACGTCATCTCCTCCGAGTCCGTCGTCATCACCGACCCCGCGCGCGAAGCCCTCCTGAAGCTCTCCCGCGGCGACATGCGCCGCTCCCTCAACGTCCTGCAGGCCTGCCACGCCTCGACCACGCCCATCGACGCGAAGGGCGTTCCCGACCCCACGGCCAAGCGCGAGGAGATCACGGAGGCTCACATCTACGACTGCATTGCCGCGCCGCACCCGCAGGATATCGACATCATCGTCAAGACGCTGCTGGAGTCGGATGTCACAACGGCGTTGAGGACTATCATTGATATCAAGACGAAGAAGGGCCTCGCGCTGGCGGACCTCCTGGCGTGCTTGGGCGAGGAGTTGGGGAGGTTGGAGGTGCCGCCGCAGACGAGGGTCGTGTGGATGGAGGGGCTGGCGGAGGTGGAGTGGAGGTTGGGTAGTGGGGGGACTGAAGGGGTCCAGACGGGGGCCGTGGCGGGGGTCGTCAGGAAGGGGGTGGCTGTAATGAAGAGGTAGATGGTGGGTTCACGGGGTGATAAAATGCCGCGGGGAATCCATATATATATATATAGTTAATGAATAAATGAATCGGTTGAACCAAAATTGTTACAACTAAAATCGTGAGGCACTAAATGGGAATACCAAGTATCAAAGGGAGAGGCCTAGTGGACCACCCCCCAAGTCCCTCCACCCCCACCAAACCTTGGCATACAAATCCACCGGCGAACCAAACAGCCAGCCCAAATTAACTACATGTATGTAAATGTAGGCTACAGATCCGATTCAACCTGAAGATCCGGACAGGGCGAGGCCTAGGGTGGTCTTCACGGGTGTCAGCTAGCTAAGGGTCTGGCTCTTGTCGTAGGCCAATTGCAACGGGTGGTTGGGGACAATGTAGACATAAAAGTGCAGTCTCCAGCGCCGCCGCGCCCCCCCCCCTTCAGCTTGAGCGGATTCATAACTCGGCCGGGCCATGGTAGTAGTATCCGGGACCTACCAGGCCTGCTGCACGTACCTGGCGCTCTAAGAGCTATCGTGTGGGCGCTCACTTCAACCCACCCACGCCCGATATGAGCCCGGGTTCTAAGTTTGTAGGGCCAACTCGCACGTAGGCGTCTCAGATAACAACCCCGGCCTCCTTCGAGGGCGTGATAAGCTACAGTTATGCATTCCCCCGCCCACCGCTTCGGTTGAGGCACTTCCCCTGGCTGGGCTTTCGTGCAGTATGATGAGTTGAGCCCGCGCCGTCCCCATGGGCCATCGCCGCGCACTGCTCCTGCCCCGGGGTCTATAAGACCCGTGTGCCACCGCTACTATATTCTGGGCGCCAGCTACCAGCTCAAGTTTGGCGAGAGGCTGTTCTACACCCTGTTTATTTCACGTGCCCCGCCGGTACTCTCCTGGCTAGGAGTATCACTGCGTGGCTTGCCAGGCGGCCAGGTTGGATGTCGGGTCTGGTATATAGCTCTTGACGCTAGTTTTGCCGTGGGGTCTGCTATCGGGTCGCTGTTTCCGGCCCCATTAGGTCTAGAGACTATAGCGTATAGGGGAGATAATGTCGGGACTGTCCAGGGGTGCCAGATCCTGGGGTAGGGCCAAAAGGGATATAGAATTGGGTATGCAGCAGGCACGAGTCCCGCGTTTTTAGACCCTGATTATTCTGCTATCAACACTTGCTAGAACTACGTCTACAAAACGGAGCTGGCTATGGCTAGCAGTGCGGGGCCTTTCACTACTACTTGTAAACTATGCTGCACTGTATCCTGCCCCACCCAGGTACTGCTCGAAGGCGCCTAGCCCATCTACTCCGGGCGTCACCACAAGCATAGCAAACTCTACCAACTGCGGCTGCATGTTGTGTCTGCCATACACGCCGGTTTAGCCTAATCTGAAAATTCCTCACAAACGATCATTCCCCCCCGAGTGATACTCTGTGAGGATAAGGGGGGCAAATCCGGGTAAGACACCCGCCGCCCCCCGATAACGCCTTCGACCCACCAGAATATCTACTTTAGGTAAATACATGTACTCTGCCTCCCACCCCAAACCCGCCGTACCAAAATTACACGAAACACACCCGCCATGCCATTCGCCCAGGTATTCTACCCTCCCTCCTGCTCTCCCAGAGCTCAAAGGACTAACAGCTAGAACTAGCTCGTGATCGGCCCTCCCGGCTCCGGGAAATCCACCTACTGCAACGGCATGCACCAGTTCATGTCCGCCATCGGGCGCAAATGCTCCATCGTGAACCTGGACCCGGCAAACGAGAAGACCACGTACCCGTGCGCGCTGGACGTGCGCCGCCTCATCACGCTCGACGAGGTCATGGACGGGGAGGGCCTCGGGCCCAACGGTGGCGTCATGTATGCGCTGGAGGAGCTGGAGGAGAATATTGAGTGGCTGGAGGAGGGGCTGTCGAGGTTGGGCCGTGAGTGCTTCTTCCCCGGCGGTGTTGCGGATGGGGGTGCGTGGCTGATTGTGTGCGGGGGAGGTAGAGGATTATGTGATCTTTGATTGCCCGGGACAGGTGGAGCTGTTCACGCACCATGCAAGCTTAAGGAACATCTTCCTCCGTCTCGAGAAGATGGGCTACCGGGTGCGTCCCCCCCTCCTACTCCCATTTACTACTACACTGCTGATCCTCTCTGCGCAACAACAGCTCGTGGTCGTCCACCTCGTCGACGCCCACTACATCACCGACCCCTCCAAATACATCTCCGTCCTCCTTCTCTGCCTGCGCTCCATGCTCCAGCTCGACCTGCCCCACATCAACGTCCTCTCCAAGATCGACCTGCTGCACCAGTACGGCCCGCTCGCGTTCAACCTCGACTTCTACACGGAGGTGCAGGACCTGACGCACCTCCTCCCGCTGCTCGACTCGGACGCGCGCCTCAGCAGGTTTGCAAAGCTCAACCAGGCCATCGTCGACGTGGTCGACGGCTTCGGCCTCGTGTCCTTTGAGACCCTGGCCGTCGAGGATAAGGTCAGCATGACGGCGCTGCTGCAGAGCATCGACCGCGCTGGCGGATACGTGTTTGGCGAGGCGGAGGGCGCGGGGGATAATGTGTGGACTGTGGCGATGAGGGGCGGGTGGGGCGTTGGAATGAGTGCTGGCGATGTCCAGGAGAGGTGGGTGGACTGTCGGGAGGAGTATGATGAGTTTGAGGAGAAGAGGCGGAGGGAGGAGATGGAGGCGGAGGAGGCGAGGAGGAGGGAGATGGAGGAGGAGGGGTATTGAGGTGTTGGTGTGTGTATGTTTTTTTGGTGGTGTTAATCCTCCCCCCAACCTCTCTTTTCAACTTACCTTTTTTTTTTATATTTTTTTCTCTTTCTCTTTTAACTATACAGATTGATATAGGGATAGCAGCTATCAATCAATAGCATTGCAACAAGCATAGGTCAGGAGTTATGGTGTCCAAATGGATATAAAAAAAAAGTATAATAAAACTGCTCAATTTCCAGACCCGTAAACAACAAGTTTAGCCAATCAATAATAATGGTATTTATGGTATTTATCCTAACTACTAACAAGTATTCACAAATGCCCCCTCCCCCCATACCCTCAACCCACCACATACCCATCCATACCTATTCGCCAAACAGCCTCCTGACCCTCCTCAACACGCTGTCCTTCTCGGGATCGTACGGATGGTCCTTACTCGGGATCTCGAGCACCGCCGGGAACGCGGCCGTGTACGTATCGATCCTGTACCTGATCCTCTCTGCAATCTAACCAACCCCAACAACCATTAGCCACCACCACTACACTACTAGACGCGGAAAAAAAAAAAAACTCACGTGCTGGTTGATCAGCAGGATGCCAATGTCCTTGCGGTTGATGAAGTCGTCGAACGCAGCCTCGATCTTGTCCGTCTCGGTCTTTGCGTCCACGACGAGAAAGTTCTTGGACGCGTTGGGCGCGGGCGTGACGTGCCCGACGCCGGCGAGGAGGAGCCCAGTCACGGAGTCCTGGTTCATTCATGTCAGGTCTGTCTGTCTGTCTGTCTGGGGGGGAGGGGGGAGGGGGAGGGGAGTATCATACCTCATCGCCAATGACGGCGATAAACTGCCGGTCCTTGGAGGATGTGTTGGCGGCTGCCGACATTCGTCTGTGGATTGCTTGTTTTGTTTTGTTTGGTTGTGGGTTGGTGGTAACTGATCTGATATCCGCCGGCGAGAGACTTCTCAGGTGGAGGAGGAGGTCCGGTGTGGGCCTTTTCCTAGGATTTAGGTTGTGATGCTTGCCCGCGGTGGTTGTTGCTGTGTTACGTAGATGTAGCGGTGCTAACCGCATGTGGAAAGGCGCTGGAGGACAGGGTCCCAGATAGCCGCAATGCTTGGCGCTGATAAGATTTTCGAAAAGCGAAGAGAATCAACTGCCAAACCCCACCAATCGATACCCCACACAACTACGCCCCGCCATTCACCTGCATCTACAGATATCGAATTGGAGTCTCTATTCCACCCCTCACAGTATAGCAGATAGCAATATAATATATATATTATATATATATATATAGGACCCAGACATGTCCGACACAGACTCCGATATCGGTGATTCCCACAGCATCATCAGCACCTCCGTCCTCCTTGGCTACGCCGAACAAAACCCCACCGAAGACCCCATCTCGCAGCTCGGCGGCACACCTGTAACCCCCCCCCCCCTCCTTCCTTCCCCCCTTCACTACTACACACACCCTACTCACTCACAGACTGGCAGAAATGGATGCACAGCACCTCCCCCGCCGACTCGCGCCTGGCAAAGTGCGGAAACTGCAACAAGCTCATGTCGCTGCTGCTCCAGCTCAACGGCGACATCCCCGAGACCCCGCACGAGCGCGTCTTCTACGTCTGGGCCTGCAGACTCAGGACCTGCTGGCGGAAGAAGGGCGCTGTCCGTGCCTTTAGGGGCGTCAGGGTCGTGAAGCAGGAGGAGACGCTACCCCCGCCGCCGCCGCCGACGGAGGAAAAGAAGAAGGAGAAGGAGAAGGAGCAGCAGGCTAATACGGGTGCATTCCTGTTTGGCGGGTCACCGGCGGGTGCTACTGCAAACCCGTTCTGCGCACCGGTGGGCACAAACCCGTTCTCTACCACCACTACCACCACCACTGCCGCAACAGCAAACCCATTCGCTGCTCCCACCCCCGCAAACCCATTCTCCGCCACCACCACTACCAAGCCCAAAGCCGAGCCCCTCAAAACATTCGCCTCCGCCCTCTCACAAAATCTACCCACCCCGCCGCCCCCCGCGCCTCAATTCTACGGCCCACCCGAGCCCTGGCCGGCGCCCCTGCCGCACACATACCCGTCCTACCACCTCGACGCGGAGCACGAGCAGCTCGACACGCGCGCGCCCGCGCTCCCAAAGAACGTGCGCATCGTCGACACGGACGAGTACGCCGACACGCCAATGAGCAATAGCGCCGAGGGCGGGGAGAGCAGTGTTGACAAGACGTTCCGGAAGTTTGCGGACCGGGTGGAGCAGAACCCGGAGCAGGTGCTGAGGTATATTCTCTCCTCTCTCTTTTTTTTTCCTCTCCCTTTTGTTGTCCGCCCTTTGGGGGAGTGGTGGGGCTGATGGAGGACAGGTATGAGAGGAAGGGGGCGCCGCTGCTGTACTCAAAGGACGACGAGATAGGGAAGCTCCTGCTGGGCGCGGACGGGGAGGTCACGCTCAAGAGGGTGCCGCCGTGCGGCGCTTGCAGGAAGCAAAGGGCCTTCGAGTTCCAGCTCATGCCGTATGCGATTAGCATGCTGGAGAGTGACGATGTTGGGCTGGACGGCATGGAGTGGGGCACGATCATAGTCGCGACTTGTGTCTGTGTGCCCCCGGTGCTGGATGCCAATGGGGTGGGCTATGTGGAGGAGTGGGCTGGGGCGCAATGGGAGTCAACAAAATAGATGTGCATAGCTATGTAGTTGTGTACTTTGTTTTTGTTAATTGGATTGGGGCCTACTCTTGTTAGCTCTTTTTTTGTTGTTGTTGTTGGTCCGGAATTCACAATGTCACACCGGGGTTTATGTGTTCTGCTCTGTTCAGTCCGATTCGTATCAAAAAATAATGGTTTTTCATTTCTGTATTTGTACAGCGCAGAAGGCAGAAAAAAAGGAAAAGGGGGGGGGGGGGAGGAATAGAAATAATATGGAGAAAAAGTTTAGTATAGTTCACGCCCCAATTTTTTTTTTTTTCTTTGATACTTATCCTTTCTACGCCTCAAGGCGCCAGTAAGAGACCGGTAAAAAAAAAAAAAAAGAAGATAGATTATATACCAATCCCTAGCACTGCCGTAAACATTGTGTCCAACCGGGTATCCTCCACCCTTTAAAAAAAAAAAAAAACGACAAAAAAACCAGCGGCAAAAAAGGCAAAACAAAAAAACAAAAAGACAAAGAGAGCATAATTACATCTTTTTTTCTAGAAGCCCCTTCCGCCGCCCCTTCCCCTTCCACCGCCCCTTCCACCGCCCCTTCCACCCCTTGGGGCGCCACCGCCCCGCCCGCCGCCGCCCCGTCCGCCGCCACGGCCGCCGGCGGCTTTATCGGTCTCCTTGCGCGCCTTGTTCTTGGGCTTTGGCGCGTCGTCGATGAGGAGGGTGTCGAGCGGGAGCGAGTCCGGGAGGATGAAGTAGCGGATGGTGGAGCCGCGGATGTTGATGGTGTCCAGCGAGATGGGGTCGCGGTTGCGGATCGTCATCTTCACGGTGCGCAGGGAGGTGTTCATCTTTACGTCGACGGACAGGATCGTGCCGTGGAGGATTGTGCCTGTGCTTTGTTAGTATGTAGAATATATACATATATAAAGGAAGGGCTGTCTGGGGGGGGGCTAATGGAGCTCCTGAGGGGGGGCGTGGGTACCGTTCTTGAGCTCGACGGTGACCGTCTCGTTCTGGCATTTCATGAGAAACCTAGACGCGGGGGGGAGGGTTAGCCTTGCTTTGCTTCTCTGTGATGAGGGAATGGGGGGCAATGGGGCCGCAGTACCTGACTAGCTTCATGGTGGGCGTGGATATGTATATATTGGATGTTTATCTGTGGGGGGAGGTTGGTTGGGGGGGAGTTGTGGGTTCGTTGTCGACGACGCTGTTTGGTAGGTGTGTTACCCGGTCGCTAGGGCGCCTTGGCGGGGATGTTCTTGGCGGGTTTCGTGTTTGGGGTCTGTGGGCCACATACCTTGCCTACTCTAGGTGGGGCGGATGACGGAAATATGCTACAAGCTGGGCATGCAGGAAGGACTGTCTTAGGAGAAGGTCTGGCTTTGACTGGTTCCTGGCTCTCCAGCAACTTTTCCCCGTTGCCAAGACCGTCGTTCGGGTCGAGTGATAGTGTGTGAAGATTGCTTGTAGTTGATGACATCTTCATGCATCCATGTACAAGCCTCTGGGAACTAAGTTGGGTGTTGATGGGTGAGAACCCGCTCACTCACTAAACCCCAGACCCTTGTTCATAATATTCCTCTCCTATATTGTATATAGCGTTAATGAATCTTATCACGGGCGATCTTCAATTGATAAGAGAGTCTATCTTGAGAAACAGGTCTTCCTTGCCCCTTAAGCTGTCAATAAATTCCGACCCCCCTCCCCGGGGAAAAAGCAAAGTCGTTATCTCCCTTATCAAGTAATCAACCCTTCATACAAACTCCCATTATAGGGAGGTTAGCATTGACGATACTAGCAGCAGCCAAAGAATAGGTGCAATTTGTGCCGGGAGTTAGCATAAAAAACTACGTAACATGCAATTAGTTGTTAACTCGCCATCCCGTGCCAATAGCTACATGTACTCCGATTGGTATCGTATTCCACCACCCGCCACCTTGCATCACCGCTCACCGTCATCTAGCGGAACTCGAACCCATCGCTTGTTTCTCTCTCTGGCCTCCCCTCCCAGCTCTACCCCGATAGTGGCGTAGGGCCCGGAATGGAGGTCCCTATGCCACTATTGCGTATGGATCTACTTGTGCCAATTCGTTCGGGATTGGCCCATGCAGTAACATGCTGCCACCGAGAATATGCTACTATCGAGTATGCCGCTATCGGGGCCCCGTTATATTAGTCCCCAACTAAAGTATGCATGCCCATCAATTTGCCCCCTAGATTGGAGTTGAGAGGTAATTACAGCAGTAATGTTGCCCCCCTACCCCTGCGATGGCATTTTATCGGTGGGTTGTGGGAGCGGTGGCGTCATGCTATTGCAATTGTGGAGTTTTGAGCTTGACATGGTATCGTCTTCGCTTCTGTAACGCGGACGTCATGTTTTCGAGTCTTGGGATTGGGCTATATAGTAGTTGTTCTATGTCTAGCTATAGTAGCTCTATCTACTACTCGGCCTACAATCCGAATCCAGTAATGATTTTTTTGTCACACTAGCGCTTTGGAACTGCCAGTTACTTAGCGCGGATCATTAATAGAACATATAGCTTGAGTACTTATACTAGTTTACAACTCCATGTACAATAAGACAATATGCTCATAAATTATATACATACCTACCCTGCCGAGGCCACAATCTCCTCATCCGCCCACTCGCCCGCACCGCCCCCGCTAGCGTCCGTCAGCATCCTCATAGTCTTCCTCGCCCCGCCCATGACCGCCATATACATCACCTGCTGCCCCGCCCCATTCACCGCATGAATGTCCGCCCCCTTCCCCAGCAGCATCTCCACAACCATTACCCTGTCATCCTCCTCCACGCCATCCCTAAACCCACTCACCGCAGCCATCAATGGCGTCTCCCCATCCCTCGTCGCAAGGTCCACATCCGCCCCCGCCTCCACCAAAACCCTCGCAATGCCCGCCGCCCCCAGCCGCGCCGCCCAGAACAGCGCTGTCCGCCCAAAACGGTCTTGGTTATCGACGTCGGCGCCACCAGCTAGCAGTTGGCGCGCAACCTCCTCGTATGCGGCTTTGCCGCGCCAGATGTGCCAGCGGTTGACGGGCTTGCGGTCGCCGCAGGCCTGGTGCGACGGGAAGCGGCTGAGGAGGTTGAAGCGGTTGAATGAGGAGAATGAAGGGGCGTGGTCGAGCGGGGCGGCGCCGACGTAGTCACACTGTTTGGGGTCGGCGCCGTGGGATAGGAGGAGGCTAATGGTGGAGGTGAGGCCCTGGGCAGCGGCGTAGTGGAGGGCGGTCCAGCCGCTGGAGGTGGGGGTATTGATGAGGGTGGGTTTTGTGGCGAGGAGTTGAGCGGTGAGGGGGGGATAGTTACGGAGAATAGACCAGTGTAGGGCGGGGATATTGCCTTTGGGATCGTGGGCCTGGATGTGCAGTTGGGGGAGGTAGAGGGTATAATAGCGGCGGGAGGTAAGGATTAGGGAGAAAAGGGTGTGCGGGGGGAGATGGGCGGATATTAAGAGGTGTAGCTCCGCGGGCAGGGCGGCGAAAGACATTTTGATACTGGAGGCCTCCCCTTATCGGCTGGAGAGCTTCTTGATAGCATGCAGGTTTGATATAGCATGAGGTATTTATACTTATGCTATCTGATCTTGAGGTCAAGGTCAGGGGCCTTGGCGCCCAGGCTTTATTATCCTGGTTTCCAGAATGCCGGCTGCATTACGAAATGCCGCTATTGAAGACACTTGTTACTTTGAGTAGGTACCTGACTCAATATCGATTTTTGTGGGTACAAACGTATACGACTTGAGTTTGTAGATGGCAGCTGAAGCTTGCTCCAGGTACCGAGGCGAGTGTTCTGACAGCTCACTGACGAGGAAACGGGTCCCAAACCCCCCCAGATATCGCCCTCTGTGGGGGGTTAGAGAGAGAATAATCGTTAGGTCTGGATGCTATTAAAAACCTTTCAGATTATCATTGACTACTGATGTCATGGTCGATCACTCGGGCTACGAGTGCCTTAGTATGAAATGAAACAAGTGGCTGGACTAGGGACGGCACGGGCCGAAACTACATGTATGTAAAGTAGGCAACCTGTAGTCTCGTACCCGTCCCCACGGTAGGAGGGCTGGGTACGAGCCTAGGTGCATACAATAATCTGTATAATCTGTAGGCGTCGGGCTCACCCTGCCATTATCGTACTTGGGAGTTGTTTTGCTGTCTCGTCTCCAGCTTGACTAAGCCAAGACCCAGAGGATCAGCATAGCAGAGCCTCTCATAAGGTGAATTCCCTCTCGCACAAGGAAACCCCAGGGCCTGTTTCGAATCGAAACAAAGGTTTTCGCGCCCTAAGATAGTTAATTAGATTGTGCAAGACTACGGGATCCTTATCCCGAACGTTTGATGTTTGGTGTGTGTGTAGGGTCCGGGTGGTCACTTGCCGAGCATGATGTTTTTCAAACAGTAGCATCCAATCAGGCTTGGGTACTCGCAAAACCTTTCATGAGGGGTCCCAGAGCCAGCTTCTCGAGCTTCATAACTGCTCGTCACTGTTAGGAAATGAGGGAAAAAAAAATTTGATGAGCCCTAAATTCACCTGCAACTCCACCGAAACAGGATCCCTGCTAAAAAAATGACGTCGCGCCGGTGTGTGTGTGTCAGTGTGACCTCCTAAGGGAAGGCGCCAGAGCTCTGTGCAGATAAACAGCGGGTCTTCTCCTCTTCCCCGCCAACACTAGTACTACTCTTGGTCTCTCTCCCTCCAGACTTCCTTCATCATCCACCCGTCAGTGCCGTCACTACTGGAAATTTCTAGTTTGATCTTGTTTGCCTAGCCTTTCTTTTCCGAATTAAACCAAACCCCTGCCCTGTTTTTTTTAAAGCCATATTCACGATGTTATCGATATCTCGACTCGTAGCACTTCGGATCCGCTTCGCTCGGGCAGTAAATACTCATTACATCTGCGACACCGTAGTAAGTACATGTATTCTCTCAAAATTATACACTACAAAAAAACACCAAACGCCTGATAAGAAGAACCATTTGTTAATACTGACTACTCAAAGCCACTCCTCCATCTCATCGTCTTCCTCACAGAAATGGCCCTTATTGGCAGCATCGCCCGTCGCTACGACGCCTACTTCGATGCCCACCCCATCGCCACAATGATGGTAACAAACAGTCTCCTCAACGGCATCGCCGACACTGTCGCCCAGTCCGTTACGGCGATCCGTGAGCGTGCCCTCCGCCAGCCCGGCGGCGTTCACGGCTCCGACCACCTCGCCATCCAACTCCACAACCTTGACACCAAGGCGCCGCTCCCGCGTTACGGTGACGAGCTCATCCCAGCGTCGCGTGTGCTCCCACCGCCGTTCGACTTTGCAAGGCTGGCGAGGTTTGCCTCATGGGGATTCATCATCGCCCCATTCCAGTTCAAGTGGTTCCAGTTCTTGTCGAGGAGCTTTCCGCTCACGAAGGAGGCGAGCACAATTCCCGCAGTAAAAAGAGTTGTGATGGATCAGCTGTGCTTTGCACCTGTAGGATTGGCGGCGTTCTTTACGTATATGACACTAGCGGAGGGCGGTGGTGGAAAGCAGATTAGGAAGAAGTTGGATCATGTTTATATCCCGGCTTTGTGAGTTTATCCATGGCCCTACTGCCATGTCTAGGGTGCAAGGGGATGATAACTAACCAAGGGGTGTTTATAGGAAATCGAACTATATCCTTTGGCCAGCAGTGCAGATGTTAAACTTTAGAGTTATCCCGTTACAGTTCCAGCTGCCGTTTGCGAGCACGTGGGGCATCGCGTGGGGCACATACTTGAGTCTGACTAATTCTTCATCAGATGCTTAGATGGGGTAGATGGAGTTTAGGGGTATTCTTGTTTCTTTCTTTGGCTGCCTTTTCTTTTGGGACATGTGGGTTATAAGGTGTAGATCATCATAAAAATATTGATGGGTTTTTTCTTATTTTCCGTCACGGTCCTCGCGAACGGATGAATTAAAGATTGTGGTAGTAACTCAGCGCCCAGAATGACCGAGTGACAAATAGTGACTGACATATTACCTTGGGGACAGGGTATATAGTTAGTGTCTGTGTCACATGTGATACGGGACCAATGATTCCAGAAGCATGTAGGGAGAAAGGCATCAAGGGGAGCTCTAGTCTTTCCATAGATAATGCCGGCCCTTAGGTGCTAGTAACTAAACATCCGAAATCACTGCATGATGCGTACATTTTGGTTTTGTTCAGACCTCCCCCACTCGGTCAGTCTTCTTAGGGGGTGGATCGTCTGTTAAGAACGGTATGCCCCATAGATCAACGTCCCGGGAAGGTGAACCGGGTCGGGATTAGCTGATCCCCGGTTTTCTTACATGTTTGTTTTTAGCAGCTAGATGAGGACTAGTGGGGGTATATAGACCTCCTTGTCAAAAATCCCGGGACAAGCCCTGTAGCAGCTCGCGGTTGCGTTGTCCTAGGACTTTTGAACAAGAACTATACTACTGTTCAAAGTCTATATATATAATCAGCTGGGACGCACCCGCACCGTTAATCAGGTTTAGATCTTCTGCCTAGTGGTGGTGGTCGTAGCCACCGGCTCTTGTTCTAGCTGAGCTCTGAGCAGGCACGAATGTTAGACCATCTACCAATAAAGGGTTGTGGTAAAGTTCAATAGATCGGCCCCGGAACCGGTTCTGGAATTAGTAATAAACAAAATAAACAAGTTGATCCGCAGAGACAACAGCCCCAAGAGGTATTCTGGAAAGGTTAGAGGTTGATGACAATGGGGAGGGGAGGGGAGGGGAGGGGAAGAAAGGACTGGCCCCCTATGATATTTGAGCAGCATCTACGATGAGATAGGGGTACAGTATGAAAGAACGGGGTGAACTCACTACCATAGGACTACGGAATTCAGTAACGAGTACCGAATGAAACCGGCACCAGAGGAAGAGTAATGCACCAGTAACTATTCTTACCGCGTTGCTAACGTACTGGCGGGAATACCGTAGTGATCCCATCCCTCCTCTTGGTTGTAGCTAGCAGAGGATACATGTATACATGTAGTACGCAACAAGTGAGGGGGAGTACTGTAAGAATAGGGAGATTAAAAGACTGTGACCAAAGCAATATTGAAAGCTGTAGGGTTCGAGATGTCTGATGGGTGGCCGGAGAATGGGTAACATAAGGCGGTGTTGACGTTTGTGATGATTATCGAGGTGGCTGTTCCTGCTGGTGTTCGTGATTGATGATGAAGGAGTAGAAGAGAACGATCTGGGAATGGTTTAGATCCGCACCCCCCAATAAGAATCTTGGCTGAACTCTACCTTCTGGCAAGTACATGTAGGCCCAGGTGTGTGGATGGGACGGCGTGTAGGGAGTCAGAGCTAGAATGAGAGACGGAAAATGAGCGCTGCATGTAATCATCAGATATATACATTAAACGATTATATCTATCTATTTGTAACTTGAGAATACTTTTTAGCAATATCGTATCTCATATGGTACATACTGCGAGATGGGCAGACCCATGTCACCCGCCCGCGGTTTACATGTAGAGTCGAGACCAACACAGTGCCCCCGCGAAGCAAGGACATCCATCACACCTACAACAGCAATCATCTAACCAAGCACAATCGTGTCTATAACATATGAAATTCTTTTGACTATATTTTTTTAGATTTCCAAGATAGTCCTCTCGTGTCAGCCGCCTCACTTTCCATCGTCACCCTCATCTCCTCGGCCCACCTTTTTACCATGCCCGGTGAGAACTCTACCTGTTCCAGGTGCTCCTTGAATTCTCTTTTTCTCTTTGCCCATTCCTCATCCTGTGTGGAATCCTGAAAGCTCTTTCTCCTATAGATCCATCCAAGCTCTTCATCAAATACCCGTCTGAGCACCGTTTTCTCCCAATTATCCAGATGCTCTTGTATCTTGTCCTTGTCCTTATCCTCATCATTCAGCGGCAGGGGCGGTGGCTTCTCCTCAACGACTGGTCCAGTAAGAAATTGTGGATATGTTTTCTCCTCCCAGCGGGGATGGATATTCACCGACTCCCAATCTACAAGACCGGTAACCCTGAAGCGGGTTGGATCTACCATGATGTTGGTGAGTGAAAGATCGGCATGGTGTAATATGTATTGATGATCAAAATCGACATCAACGATTATCTCTCCAGTCCTGTTGGGACCATTATGAACCACGGTCTTTGTGACTGGGGGCTCGGGTGGGAAGATGTATGGGAGGAGGGAACTAAGTGAAGAGCAGGCCTCCAAGATTTCGGGAACATCTGCGGCTAGACGTTCATCGAACTCAATGATGCTGTTTACTTCCTCGTCCCCCTCTCCCGCCGCCCGGCTCTTCAACAGAAACTCCATATCGTCTACTTGCACCTGCATCTGCGCCATCATATATTCGTGATCCGAATGAAAAGGTCCCCTGTTCCTTTGCATCCTTGCACGCCGCCCCGTGAAAAAGAATGGCGCAACAATTGGTCCAATAACAACATGCGAGAACTCGCCCACAGACTCATATCGAATATCCGGATCTTCTTTAGCAGCTTTTTCCATCGCACGTCGATAATACAGGTTCCCTTCTGATGCGAACCTCAACTTCTCCCGCAGTTGCGCAACGTACCCTGCAACCTCTCTCACAACGCCTGCCTTCTCGTCTTGGCCCCATTCCCGCCAGACTTCCAGCAACGTGCAACCAGGCAGCTTATCCATCAATATCCATTCGAACCCGAGTTCGTTCTCTGTTGATGAATTATATGCCAGGATGCGAGGGACAGGGATGGTAGTGCTGTAACGGACGTATCGCATTGTAGCGACTTCGCTCTCTGTCTTGTAGAATGGTTCTACTGGGAGCGAGACGCGGAAAACATAACTTTTAGGCTGGCCATCCCAGGAAACCGTATAAAGTTTGTTGGTTACCCCCGCTGACAGGAATGTTATATCAATCGCCTGATCATCTGCTACTGGGAGATGCAGTCGGGAGAGACGACGGATTATATCGAGTGATGGTTCCTTTGTCCATTTTGGGGCCGGGGGTACCAGGCCGCCCTTCCAATACAGACCAGGTTGCTCGAGGTTCCAAAAGGCTGGAGTGGGTGGCATTATGAGATTCAGGGAGAGGAGGGGGATGAGGGGAGGGGAGAAGTGGGTTGCATGTAGTTGAAAGGGCTAGGGCTGATGGGATTAATGGATCATGAAGCAACACTAACGGAATTACCCGGTACTGAGCACTCCATGCAAGAATCCTACTGAATTAGATTATTACGTGCATGGGTCTGCAGTACAACTCTTCTTATAATTGTAGGAAATGATTGTGCTACCAGTCCTGGAATCCTGGAAAAGTAGCACCAGAATTTCCTCGAACCTTGGTGAAGGTATGTACCTGTCCATGATGCGGCGGCGTCGAGTATGGTGCTGTGAGGCGTTGACAACTCAGAAAGTGCTGGTATTGAGGTATGGGTACTTATTCCTTGTTGATGTCTGTAATGGCTATATTATTGATGTCAGTAATCAAGTAATAGCAAATGGATCTGGCCCATCCTAAGACGGTTCCGTCAGGCTACTTCACTAACTAGTCGACACGATACCCGATTGAGAAAACTGTCGTCAACAAGTTGCGGGAAAGGTTTCTTGCGAGGTCTACTCGATCATAACAGGAAATGATCGTCCATATGAAAAATCTGAAAAGAGTCTATAAGACGGGCGCTATACCAATTCTAGTGTAACAAGTCGTACAAGAGGTCTAGGCTTTAACCTCAGCAGTCTCAGTCTGGTAGGGCTATGTTCCAGAGTCAGAATTTTGTAGCACCCGATTTATTGATTTAGTGTGTAGGGCCCTTCTCTTGGCCCTACTTGGGTTGTCGCAGGTCTGTCACTGCCTATCTGAGGCGATGATTTTCCTCGGCCGTATCTCATCGGATTGTTTAGAATGAGGGCTTAGAGGTGTCGTACCTCCCATGGACTAAAAAATCTAAATGATTCCTAGGTCAGCTGTCTAACGGACTGTGGCCTTGGGCCAGCCAGAAATTTTCAAATTTGCCCCTTCTCTCCAGAAACGCTGGCGAAATTAGTATGAAGACAGGTTGCAGAGACATAGCCCTACCGCCGCAACCCGACGACCCGGTCTGGCAAAAGTGGTACATACCTGCTCCCGCCAAAGGGGTATCGTAGCGATTATAATCTCGCCAATTATAGTGGCATTGATAGTTCCAATAGCCGCAGATAGCATTCCCGGGAGAGGGGGGCACGATAGCTTCGTTTTTAGGAGTTTTTCTAGATCTACTCCTGGGTTGAATTAATGGGCACTCCCAAAGACAACCCCTTCTAATGTTACCTATGTATTAGCCTTTATACTCCATTTAGGATCCTCCATCTCTATAAATGCATTTCCTCCGATATGACAATGTTCTCCGGTTAAGTGAATATAGTGACGTTTTGAATCAGAACACAGGAAGATTGCGGAATAGATTCAAAGGAAAAGGCCAGATATTATTTAGCACTTCCAAAGGGCGTGACAACGATGCCCCGCACCCAACAGTGCCAGAGAAATATAAAAAGCGGTCACGAATTTTTAAACAATATCCGCACACCGAAACTAAAATGCGCACCACTATCACTACGACTACTATCTCCACCTCTAGCATCAATATCGCAACAACCGTTACGAGTATTATAAAAATTACAGTTACCACTACAGATACAGAGCGCCCCATTCGCAATTCAAGCTTAACTCAACTCACTCACTCGAAATAATGAGCTGGTGGCTTACCGTACGTATATGGTGCTACTAGAAATATGTTGCTCGGAACTGACCTACTTAATGCCCAGGTTCCCGCCTACTTGGCCGCTGAGTTCGCAGCTGCATACATTATTGGCCATTTTGTTGATATGAGTCGGTTTGAGCGCTCTCGCGATGGAATTGATGGTTGGCAGTATTGAAGAGTGGCACCAAATGTGGAACTCCGTACCAGAGTTAGATGCGATGCGAACAATTTACAGTTCCGAAAATATGATGTAACTTTTAGATAATAATATCCCTATATGAATTAAAAAGAATAAGAGAGGAATCAAAAGAAGTACAGATCACAATCATAATTGAGCAGGCTATCCCCACCATCACCACCACCACCATCACATAATCATCACCGCACATCAAAGATGGTATCAACCAGCAAGCTATCGTACACGAAATATACAAACAGCGCACAAAAGAAGAGAAAAATCCACAATTAGTATTATTCAAAGTCGGTAACCCTAGTCCACCCCTCTGTTCCGTCGACCCATCGGAACTCTGCACCCTCATCAAAAAACCCGTGCTGATTCCAGCTCGCCATCTCAGCGCTCCCATATGGCCCATGCACACCCCCATCATCTCGGCCATCCGTCCACCGAAACTCCCAGACCTTGGATATCGGCACGCCATTATCGTTAACAGAGGCTTTTGGCTCAACCCAATCTTCGCCGCTCTCGCGACGGTATTGCCGGATCAGCGACTCGCGGGTTTCGTCGTAGATCTCGTTTTGACCGCGGGTGAGGAGGCGGTCAGCAGCGCCGGTGATGCACTCTACTGCTTCTTTTCGGCGAGTTTCTACGGGGTCTTCGGGCTCTTTGCCTTTGTCGACTTCCATTTCGTCGCCGACGGCCGCCTTCTTTTTCTTCTCCCGCCACGAGTTCTTGTTGGCGGCCTTCTTTTTCTTGCCCGCGTTTCCAAGTCGTGCTAATGCCTCCAGGATTGTCTCGCCCTTCTCCATGAGCTTAATGAGATCTGCCAGCACCCCGCTGGTCGAGATTGCATCGTCCTCCTTCATCTTCTCCCTCAGCTCCTTGTCTCGTTTCTCACTCGCCTCCTTGGCCCGCTTCATGTCCTTTCTGCTAACGCCCTGCAACCAGCTGTCGTGAACAGCATCCTTCTCCGCCGCCTTTCTGATGAAGTTTCCAGCTTCGTCAAAGCGTCCCTCGTCCATCTCGCTTGTCATATTAAAGGCGTCGATCTTAGGTGCACGCTTCTTCTTCCCGCCTTCGCCAACCTCCGAGTCAACCTCTTCTGGTTCCTCGTCTTCGTCTCCGCTATCATCACCTTTGCCTTTGTCCTCGTCGATGATATCGGCAAACTCTCGTCTACTCCCAAAGTCCTGACCCTCGATCTGCTCCAGGTCCATGAACTTCACGTTCCTTTTCGCCTTTATCCCCGGGCCCACCACCGGCTTTGCACCCTCGTCGTCACTGTCTCTCAGGTCCGCAAACATATCATCGTCCTCATCTTCCTTCTTGCCATCTGCCGCCTCCCCCTCGGCTTTCCACACTTTATGCGTCTCGTCGAAGCCATCGCCTGAGGAATCGCTCTCGTAGCCCTCAATATCAACACGGTTCCTGCGCACGCGACGCTTGCCGACAGCGCCCTCGTCGACCTCAAGGAAGACGTCGTCCTCCTCGGGCGCGTCTGGGGCGAGCTCGAACGGGTTACGGACATCGAATTTAGGGCGCTTAGAGTCAGGGAGGCCGGCACCGGAGCGGACCGCAGCATCAAGGGCAGCACCGGGGCGTTTGGGGCGTTGTGGACGTGATGAGGACATTGTGAGCGTGTGATTGATGAGTTTGGGGGGTGGAGTTGAATTGAGGTTTGTGAAGTTTGTAATGTTCCATGCACGAGCCTTGATTACCCTGGAATGGCTTGGCGGTGACGACAGAGCAGGGATTGTGGTCGAGTGAGCAGTCGTGACCATGATGTGTGCTGGGGTGCGTTATACTGATTAAGCGGAAGTTTCAAGTATTGATCCAGCTCCCTTTGAAACTATAACTAGGTGAGTACGTCTGTGGATCGGTATGTACACACTGACCGCGAAAAGTTGTATAAGCAATTGCAGTGAAAAACGGGACACTTTTCATCAGCTAAAACACCTCCAAAACAACTGAACCCACATTTTATGAAACCATACTCTTTAATCGAGATCCTTGAACAATTCCTAGCCCATCTACTTTCGAGCCCGGGCAGGCTTAATTGAAGGGTCCTGGAACCATAATGTATTATATCGGGATAATAGTTGAGACCGTCATATGAGGCTAGCATCACAACGCGCACAACACTCTGAAAAACAGCATTTCACCTATAACGATACATGGCTGTATATAGTTTTCATAGACCGCTTGGGCGAGAAATGGCCTACTCCCAAACTGATGACTAATCAATAGATCCGAGTGACCATTCATGATGGAAGGGCGATAGCATAACATCGAGTTATTAGGGGTTGTCAAAAGTGTCGACGATCCTTAGTATATCTTACTGTAACAGGCCCCGTCTCTGTTGGTCTACTCTGATAATTTCTTGTAAATTTGATGATTTTCAGCAGCTCCTTTTGGCAACCCTCTCATAACTCGAAAACAGCGCACAAGTGAATGCCCTATCTGCTCGCCGTGCCTTGATGACAAGCCGTGAAAGTGCGCGAATTGCTAGACGGTTACCTGATTGATGCAGGAGATTCCCAATCATTCCATCGTAGATATGATCTAGTGGCCTTTCGGTAGGGAGGGTCTTTAGGGCTTTAGGTGCTGCTACTATCTCTCGTGGTTGTTTGTTGGTAAGTGTCCTCGATATGAAACTTGGTGAGTAAGAATTTAGTAGCAATGTCAGGTTTGTGAACTTAAATATCAATGATACCCTTATATGTGCTCAGCACAGTTTATAATCTCTGAGATAACACTCTCATCCTAGTTTCACAGAGCGATCTGGCGCTTCGCTCGTGGGCCGGCCCTCATCTATCTTCTCCTCGACAAATCCCCTGATATCTGTTTCCTGCGCCAGGGTCTGGACTCTGGGTGCGGGGCTGGGTGGTTCTTGGATGCCCCCCAGATACTGACGACTTGTCGCAAACAAACTAGCGTTGTCCTATGAAATAGTGGGAGGAGTTCCCCCCCCCCGGGCTCTTTTCTGTTGCATCAATATATCTCTGGAACTCTTGTGGGCCTGGAGCCATGCACTCGTACCCATCTGACTTAGTTATAGATTTGATCTCATTGTGGTTAGTGTGCTGGAATTTTCCGGGTATGGCCAGTGTAGTATTTCTTTCACCCCTTCTCTGGTGGGTTTTCGGGTATGGGCTAGTCTTCTATTATGTACTGGATTACATCCGTTTTGAAAGTTTCTGTAATATGATTGGTCGGGCACGGCCGGGGTATTTGACTAGGCGCCCAATAACAGCTGTACTCGGGTGTGTGGGTAAGTGATCAGAATCTGATAAGTGAATGTTGTAGTGAATGCGTGTGTTTGTCTTATCAGATTCTGATCACTTTTCGCGACACCCTAGTACTACGGGTGTAGGGGTAAGTCTGTAGACAGTGGTCGTGGTTGCAACAGCAGTAGGTGTCTACAGACCTACCCCTACACCCGTAGTACCAGAAGCCCAGGAGAACCTGATATCCATACTTCAAGGCAGAGAAGCACCTACAACTGGTGGTCGTGAGGTGGTAACCCCTAGTCTCTGGCACATCATCTGCCGAACCATACAGAGCACTGGCACCCAAGGCTAAAAAATAATTAAATGATAAAAAAGCCGGCAACAAAAGACTTACGTGAGTGAGTACTCATCCCTCAAGAGCGTCGCTACCATATTGGGCATTCTCATCACTGCTCCCACCAGGGTTTGAACCTGTTGTGGTCATATGACGAAGCCCAGTGTATTACCACTAGACCACGCCACGATGCTTCTGTTTGTGTCGTTGTAGTTTATGAGCCCCCCATCTGCGGAAAGATCCTTTCCTTGGCAACGCATCAAAACCTGTGAACTGAATTGCATCACAGGGCAATGAAATGCCTAACTGGCAGGAACGGGAATTGGGGGAAGCCCCCCCAAAGTTCTTTTTAGGCCACAGCACCAGCCATGAGCCCCTGAACACCTTCACTAATCTCCTTTGTCAAAGATCTTTTTTTAATACCCTAGGATTCACGCCTATATAGGGATTGACTTTTTGACCCTTTCCGTAGATAGGCAAAGTCCATTGCCGGGTTCCAACAGGCTGGCTAGATCTAAATGTTTCTCGTGCATACTCTTTCATTAGATAGAAATAAAAAGCTCTCTACAACTTGAGCCACCGCTGAGTAAGGTCTCGCTACCAAACACCCAACACCTGCACCACGTGCATTTACTAGGCCTTAATCATCGTTCATAGCTAGAAAGAATGATAACTCCAGGTTATACCCCGCCTACGACTTCCTGATCCTGATCCGGTGCGCGAGGGCATGGTCAAGTATATATTTCATACATGTATTTTTTTGAAGTTAATTATGAATAGGTGACAAAACTCCCAGGCTTGGGGAATTGAATGGGTTAAGGGTGCAGAATAGAATAATTATTGACTCGAATTATGCTAGACTTATAACTTTGCATAACTTCATAGGCGACCCCTCTGTCTCATAAAACGCAATCAAGATCAAAGATCAAAGCTAACTACATGTACATACCGTTATACCGAGTGATAGCCTATGATACAGTCCCAAGTCAAATCTTATTAAGTATATACAATTTGAAACGCTAGGAGATATATCAGAACAGAAGTCGTAAAATTCCATAATCATAATTACAACTTCATTTCTCATCACCATCCCACACAACCTACAACAATGGGTATAAGCACGGAAAGAAGCAAAAAAAACACTAATTATTAGGGCCCTCCCTAGACACCGCTCCTAAACACACTTCCACCGCCATTTCTAAACTGTATAGTCTCTCTCCTACTCATCACTACCAATGCTCTTCCAAGCGCATTTTCACTGTATCCTCTACCCGCACATAACTCTCTCTTCAGCGTTGCTAGGCTCGTGCTCCATCCAATTGGCAATCTCCTCCTAAGCTCAGCCTCCACCTTTCCAACTTCTTCTAGCAATTCTGCGCTTGTACCAGCACCCTGTCCCACTGCGTCCATTGTACTTGCCAAGAACAGTCTGATCGCCTCGTCAACATGCTCCTCCGTTGCGATGGGCTGTAATGACAGTTTTGCGAGCGCTTCGGTGATACGGATAATAGCCTCTAGTTGTCTCACCGTAATCGGGATAGAGGAGCGCTCGTTCGCATCGACTTCCACCTGGTGAACCTTCTTCCGGATTCCGACGAAGTGGGACGATAGCTTTTCAGCAGCATCGGGGGAGAGACGTGGCGCGCACCGCGTCTTGCAGTATGTGATATAGCGCTTCATACGTTCTATGCTGATATCTGCTGCCGCATCTTCGGGGGCAACACCAGCAGGAGTGCGATTCATATGCAATGACATGACATGGCGTGCCATTGTTTCGTCTCGTGCTGCGTTGTGCTCGTCTTTGACAATGAAGATCATATCAAATCTGGAAAGAATTGTTGTCTGGAAGTCAATGTTCTCGCCAGGCGACTTCATGTCATCGTAACGGCCGAAAATAGGATTTGCAGCGGCAAGTACGGAGGTTCGAGCATTAAGGATGGTGGTTATACCAGCTTTCGCAATAGAAATAGTTTGCTGTTCCATGGCTTCATGGATAGCGACTCGGTCTTCATCTCTCATTTTGTCGAATTCATCGATACATACGACACCACCATCTGCGAGTACCATAGCTCCACCTTCTAGGTAGAATTCACGGGATTGGGAGTCACGTTGGACAGACGCCGTGAGACCGGCGGCGGATGAACCTTTTCCAGAGGTATAGATGGCGATGGGCGCAACCTTCTCAACAAACTTGAGAAGCTGCGATTTGGCAGTTCCGGGATCACCAAGGAGGAGAACATTGATGTCACCACGAAGTTTCATGCCATCGGGAAGAATCTTCTTAGAGCCACCGAAAAGGAGGAGGGCAATTGATTTTTTGATATCCTGAAAGCCGTAAATGGACGGTGCAATACTCCGGGAGAATTTCTCGTATAATTGAGGGTCACGGGACATTTCAAGAAACTCCTGTTCCTCAGCTTCAGAAAACATCATTCCGTCTTTGGAGGAGTGATCAACACTCGACTGTATACCAGTGAGGCGGATATACGGGTTTCGGATTGCAACAGCGCTTCCAGGGCCCTTTGCACCCTTGGATTGATAGATACTGAAGACACCCATCACCGTGCAACGGGAACCGGGAACTACTTTATTTGTGAGGTAGCGATCAGCAGATACAAGAATATGCCGGGGAAGTTCACCGACTGGGACCATATCCGGCGCTTCTTGAAGTTTAAGGACTTGTTGGTCGATAAATGTGCACTTTTCGTGGACTACGAAGTATGGATCCATCGGACAGCGTTCGCCTTCATCAGCAGGGTTTGGGGGGCGGTCGCAGGTACGAGGTAGAGAGACGCCAGCGAAACCACCAGCAACTGGAATAGTTTTGGAAGTGCGGCAGTTGCGACACATTATTGACAAAAGGGTGACTTTTGAAGATAGGGTAGAGGCACCAATGACAATTCCGGGGATGCGAACAAGCTTGGAAATGTAGGAAGCATTGAGATCTCGAATTGAAATGAGGTTTGCGGAGGAATGGAGAATAAGTTGGCATTCGGGGAAGGTGCGGGAACTATCGGCGCCAGGGAAGAACATGCGGCGGGCACAGTCTTTGATAGCAATTTCGAACTAGAGAGTATTAGTGATCCAGTAAACATGAAAAAAAAGAAAAATACTAGCTATGGTGGGAGAGCCTACGATGGGAATGATGTCAGCTGGCTCATTGGAAAGTTTGTGTGCGAGCTCTTCATTGAAGGAAATCAAATGGCCGATATCGACATCAAGCATATATAGCTTTACGAGAATGTTTGTTCGTAGAGCATCTCTACAAAACACATTCGGTGTCAGCAATTCAAGTAGGCGAAAAGAGGAATTGCCTGTGATGCAAATTGAATTGCAATCCTAACCTGTATATAAATGTGTTATCAAGGCGAAACTCCAGAATAAATGACCTGAAGGCCTTCTGGATTTCACCTGGCTGATCATCGGGCTGGCTGTCATCCTTAGGTAGACCAGTGTCGATTGTGAAGACAGAAGCACGATCCATGACGGCCGAACAGCTTTAGAAAGCACTTTTTCTTTATCAAAGTTTAGTGAGTAAATGGCTAATGGTAAAGGTATATCTGTGGTTGTAGACGGAGAAAAGGTGCGGGTGGGGTGGAGGGGGACAAAGCAATTGAGAAAGAAGCGGTTGTCGTTTCTTTAAGCAAACACCTTCTAGGGTGGGTAGGGTGGGAGGTTTCGCGTTTAGACGCGTTCCAATTACCGTCCCGAAAGGGTTCACGCACCGCCATGCAACATTCCTTACATAATCAACTTGAGCTGTGGCCATACTTAGAGGGACTGTGGCTTTAAGGCTTAGCGCGCAGGATTTCCGTTAGCGCACAAGGATATGTAGCTTCACAGCTTCAACGCTCAGCCTCTAAATTCTAAATATCCGCTAGGTAGTAGGTAGGGCTCGTTGTTTGAGGTGTAAGTTGACTACACCTCCCCCCCCGACCTGCCTCCATCCACAAATATATATATATCGTCACTCATTACCTTTGACCCCCCCAACCCCTCCAGATACAATATCTCTCTCTCCCCAACGTTTTTCATTATACCATAAACGCCACGATGGCCTCCCCGTCCCCTTCCCGTGGTCGACCCTCTCTGGACTCCATCGGCCTCCTCTCACCAATTCTCTCGCCATCCGCTTCAATGACGGATCTCACTACAGCCTTTGGTCCACCTCGGTCAACCCGTTCCCCCAGGGACCGCCGTGGTTCTACAGCAAGCTCCATAATCTCCCTTGGCTCGACCATAGGCACTGTAGTCGACTGGCGGGCCTCAAAGGACTATCCCGGGGGTGGTGCCAACAGCTCATGTATGTCAAGCTGCTTCTCCTCGTCCCCTCTTCCACCCGTAAATCCCGTGTTAGCTGAACGATTTCCCCCCCAGCGATTGCCGCTCTTCTCGACCACCCGGTTACCCGTACGGGTAGCTCCGTTCGACCAAGACCTGGAGACATACCTCCGGTCACGCTCTCCTCTATCCCGAAGGTAAAGCCAAGCGAGTTTACGCCATACTTATCTATATCGGCAGAGTACGAAAAGTACCGTCGTGCAAAAGATCTAGGGCTAGAGGAGCATATCCGACTGAGCAGTGTTCCACAGCGACAACTATCCGGAGGTTCTGGGATATCACCGGCCCCGAGCGTTGTAGAGTCTTTGGCAGGGCTTGGGGAGGGTATAGGATCAAAGGATGCTTCGCCGAATGGATCTCCGAGGAAGCCGGGAAGGGCTAGGAGGGCATCGTTAGCAATGACACCATTGTCCACCGTTCCACCAGTCTATTTTGAAGAGAATTTCCATCTCGAAAACCCACGGACATTTGATGTGGTTAGCGAGCGTTCCGATGTAGTCCGTCCCACAACCTCGGCGGAAGGCCAGGCAGAGTCCTCGGCTGCCTCTACTCCTTCCCTGTCTCAACGTAGGGCTCTCGCTACAAATGCAATCCTACAAGAGAAGCTATCATGGTACATGGACACTGTTGAGGTCCATCTTATATCATCCATTTCTACGGCATCGTCCTCTTTCTTCGCTGCCCTCGGCGATCTTAGAGAACTCCATAGTGAGGCTACAGCCTCTGTCCAAAAAATCCAAGGTCTCCGGAAACAGCTTGTTCAGCTCGATGAAGAACAAGCTGTTAAAGGCTTAGAAATTGTACGGCTGCGGCGTCGCCGCGACAATATAGCTCGCCTTGAACGCGCTGCAAAGCAGATGGAACGGGTACTTGCATCTTGCCATGGAGTTGAGCGTTCCCTTGAACAATCAGAAATAGAAGCTGCTCTTGCAGGGGTTGTCGAAACTGAGCGCCTCATCTCCGGTGAAGGTGAGGCCGATGCGATTGATCTTCGCCCCGTTAAATCTCTTGAGGCGGTTAATTCAGACCTCCACCACCTCCGCTGGCGTATCGGAAAGGCTTTTGAGGCCCGTTTTGTTGAGTCTCTCCTCTCAGATATTCGAAAGCACGTTGACCGTGTCCCTTCTGCCGAAACCCTTCGCCGTTTCGCGCAATCCTTTCAGCGTGATCAGTACCAGCGGTTTGTATCAGCCAAACAACAGAATAATCTTCAACCTCCGCCACGTTCCTCATCACTGCCCCCAGAGTACACACAGCTGTCTGATAATCTTCGTGCATTGTTAATGCGACACCTCAACGGACTGCAGCGTGCTAAGCATGTCAATGAAGCTGTACAAGCGTATCGCGACTCTGTCATAAAGGAAGCAAAGTCACTTATACGGCGTAATATGCCCAGCGACGATGATAATGAGTCAATAATGTCCTCAATGACCAATTCTCGTTCAGGGGGCGTTCGGAGCTCACAAGATAAATCCATGCTCCTCGCGCGCTCATTACGAAGCCTTGGTCCAGCAGATGCAGAGGACCTATTGGTAAGAATATACACCGGAGTATCTGAACTGATACGCAGGCTTGGAACACAGCAGAAAATGTTGCTGGATGTGACAATGCGAATGGGAGAAACAGGAGTTGGAGGCATGCTGAGTCCTCGATTAGAACAAAATGGGTTTGGGGCTGTCACAAATGGTGATTCGAGGGCTACCTCCCCTGGCTTAGACCGTATCAACGGTTTCCCGCACCATCCTGGCCCTGTGGGTGGAGATGCAATTAATATGGATATCTCCGATCTCATCTCTTCCGCTGTGGAAATCGCGCAATCACAAATCGTCAAGATTGTAAAAGTTCGGACCGAGCAAGTGACATCATACTCCCCCGAGTGGTTCCTGCGATATTTTATGCTCAATAGACTTTTTACACAGGAATGTGAGGCTGTGTCAGTCAGGGTTGGGAGTGGGTTGCAGAATGCGGTGAGTAACCAGATTAGAGAATTTCTCGAAAAATGGCAGAAGGAAAGGATCCGAACTTTGGCAGAAGGGCTTGAAAAAGATCGATGGGCACCGAAAGAATGGGATGAATCTCGGCAGGCGGGTGTGGATCGGATTTGTGAAAGTGCAACCAGAGACCCAGAAGAGTGGGTAAGAAGCGGGCGTATCTGGGAACTGCGAGAAGAGGAGAATGCCCCAATTGCTCATATGACAAACGGGAATGGCCCATCAATCACAAACAGTACCCCCACTCCGCCTGTGGAAAACGGTAATCCACAAACAAATGGCGAACCTCCAAAGAAGGCATACGCAACAGTTGATGAATCGTCCTTCATCCTCCCAGAGTCTGGTCTTATGGTATTAAGAGAGCTTGAAATGTACTTAAGGCTAGTGGTGGTGATGCCTGGTATGGCGGCCGAGATTGCACAGAACCTTCTTAACTTTCTAAAAGTTCATAATAGTCGCACTTATCAGTTGATCCTTGGGGCAGGAGCAACAAAGACAGCGGGGTTGAAGAGTATCACTACAAAACATTTAGCAATGGCAAGCCAAGGGTTAAGCGTGGTAGTTGCGCTTATTCCATACATAAGAGAATGTGTCCGAAGACGGGCAGGCACCAACGCCGGGGGAGTATTAGCTGACTTTGATAAAGTAAAACGGGTATGTATTCTATTTCCACCATGGCTTATCTTCCGCTCACTAATTTCAACAGACATATCAACAATACCAAACTGAGATACACTCAAAACTCACCTCTATCATGTCAGACCGCGCTAGGGTGCATGTCAACAATTTAATCAAAATGGATTGGGAGCGTAGCTGGACAGACCAAGGAGGAGATCCAGAAAAATACTATATGGATACGTTGTGCCGCGAGACAACAGTACTACATAAGGTATTGAGCAAGCATTTGCCGAACGAGACTCTATTGAGTATTATGGAACCGGTGTTCCAAGATTATAAGTGGCGGCTACGAGAGGGGTGGGCGGAAGTTGTAGTGAGGAGTGAGGCAGGTAAACAGAGGTATGGGTTTCCCCTTCTAATATACGCTACAAATGCTGATGTTCCGTAGGATTTTGAAGGATGCGCAGACTTTCAATGAACGCTTGAGCAAGTTAGATGGATTCGGGGATTCGGGGGGGGCACTATTGGAGGCCGCGAGAGGGAAAGTGGTGAGGCCAAATGGATTGACTAGTAGAAGCGGAACGCCGATATTGAGATAAGGATATCCCAGGAAGGTTAATTATTTCTACTATTCCTTTTTCTTTCTTTTTCTTTCTCTATTTTAGGGGTTCTTTTTTTATTTTGACTTATGAGTTGATGTGGATGTGTGGGTTGGTTGGTTGTAATCTATTGGTTTACTTGCTTAGTGTGTAACTATTTCTTTTCCTCTTTTACTTTTTACCTCCTTTTTCTTCTGTGGTTTTCATGTTCGGGGAATATTCTTTAAGGCCGGTTGTTTTTGGCGAGTGTTTACCTTGATTATATACTATAGGGGTGTAATGAGGGTTAGGGATCTAAAAGCAATCACTTTTTAGTGGATGGTAATGCTAGAGGAGTTTCTTCTGCTTCTTTTTTTTTTCTTGGACTGGGTTGTGGGGTTTAGCAATTGAAACGCCTGGTTTGGGGGGGGGGGGGGTTACAGAGTACTGAAGTGCGAGGCGGTAATACGAGTGATACCTTATACTTTTGTCGAACTTCAAATACTAATAACTCTAATCTAAAGACTTATAACTACACGTATTTACGTACAAGTATGTGTAGTCTTCATGGGCTATGGTTAAAAGTAAAATACACCCGTCGATCATATCCTCCGCCGCGCATGTGTACTCTAATCAGATTCCACAATCGGTGAAAGTCGCAATAAAACATGCAGCCCTTTCTGCAGATTCGCTAATATTATGTAATTAGAGCTAGTAAACTCACACTATCTTCGTTCCGCCGGTCATTCGCCCACTACTCCCCCCAAAAAACACTTTGTCCTAGTTATCCCTTAGGTTGTCAGTAAATGCTGCCCCCCCCAGAAAAAAGCAAAAGTTGATAATAGATCTTATTATCAAGTATTTGATCTCCCATACGAATTCTCACCCTCTATTATAGGGGGGCAGCATTGACAGCTTAAGGGATAAACCCCGAGATACTGTAGCTAGTACTGGGGTTGGGACGTCAACTGTCAGAAGTTACGGCCGTGTCCCTTGATTATGGGACAATGTCATGTCAGCAATAGAGGCTTTCAGGAAACTTATGTAGAGTAGCAGCAGACTGAAAAATACTCGAGGACGGAATATTTTGCATTAAGTACATGTATTTATCAGAAAGTGACATGTCAGCTGCAGAAGCGGACGCAATCTTACCTGCATGAGTTTCCCTTTCACTTTGAAAATGAAATTCGGGTCAACTGAAAGCCTCTAATGAGAGAATATCATTTACAACAACCAAAAAAATTTCTATTTCCACCAAGCCCCGAAGTTCACCTTTTTCTTTTCACACTCACTGCCCTGTCCGATGCCTTACATGTTAGTGTTAGTGTTATTTTTTTTTAGCCCTGTCCCGTATTTCCCAAATGCCAGCACGGGGGCTTTTCCCAACCCAGTACTCATTACAGTGCTTGTATACTGCAAGTACCTAATAGGGGAACACATGCGAACGCACATGGTTCAGCAATTGGATGCCTGAAATCCCCAGAGCTGAAAAAAAAAATTACATATAAACCCCCAGGTCAGTCTGCACTGTGTATCTTCCTTCTTCCCCCATTACCTATCTGCTCGTTATTACTGCCTGTCCATTGTTCCCCTCCTCTCTTTCGGTCGTATCGATACTAACATGTCTGATATATATAGCTAGCTAGCTATACCCCTTGTTTATGGGAAGATAGGGGGCGGAGGTTTGATGATACTCAAGCTAGCTATCGGTGTTCATTGCATCCTCAACGCAATGGCTCTGATCAACTCATACCAAAGTCCCCTCCTGTGTGGGAGATGGAGATTCAATTCCAACCCATGCATTCTTCACCCGAAAAATTCCACAAAACTCTGAATCAATTCTAACTCGATATCCAAACATGACAAGCACATAAAAGTTCGTACTTCATCGTACTTCCCCCCTCGCATTGATTAACACTATACTTACAGTCCCATATATAGAAAAGACAAAGTGTTTGGGTACTTGGACATCTTTCCCGCGTTCGTGCGAGAGGTGTTCCCTAAGCGGCGATTTTGTGGCGGGGGCGCTCGGAGATCTATCAGCTGGTGAGTACTCGTTCATCTCTTCCTCCGGGGACTTTGGTATCGGAGCGATTCGAGCAGATAGTGTTGGGGCATCTATTAGTTATATATATTCGAATAAATGAACAAGCACCGCTTAAATACTTACCTCATTGCGACCTTAGTGACTCGGGCGTGATTGATCCTAGTCAGCGGTTCCGGCGCATAATTGTTATATATATACTCATTGATATAGCTATGTTAATCGTTCTATACATGTATGCAGGGGGTAGAGACGTACGGGGAGTTCAGTGTTACTGTTACTACTTGACGCGAATTCTGACTCGTATTTTCCGTCTACATACACCGATTTCCATTACATGTAGCCTTGCGTTTTCCCTCCTAGCTTCCCTCCACCATATATACGGAGATCCGCCGTTTAAAACCCGACTTCCTTAGCAAGGCACGGGAGAGCGATTCTCGTGTTACACCTTAAACTCTCTATACTTTCGCTTTTCTTCAGCTCTAAATATAAATGAACTATCTAATCAACCAATTGGTCAATTTTTTAGTCTCACAATTAATGAATTAAACAAAAAAAAATTGTTAGTCTCTGTATGGGTCGAGTGATAGTTCATGACTATAAACATTTCTACCTTCAATTAGACAGCGAAGACGCCCGTTCCCCTTAGTACGTTCAAGGGGGTCAGATACATGTATCTAAAAGATAAATAGGGCTTCCACTTTCTGTTGTCTATTTGAAAGAAAGCAGGCTCCGGGAGGGGCCATCTCCGTGTGGCTGGCTATCCGATCATTACACGGGATCGATATTTGAATCCGGAACGGCAATCGATCAGAGAACTCTCGCGGAAAACAAAGGACGCAGCCATTGTACCTGAATGGTTAGGGGCCCGGTATTAAGGCTTGTTGATCTCCCCCCTTTTAAAAGGTTTGGCAGGCCCTCGCCTTAATTCTTCCTTAGATTATGAATAAATAAAAACAGATAATCCTTAAAACCAAAGTCTGCTATTTCCTATCTAAGATTATAAAGTACTTAGTAGGTACCATGAAAAAAGAATTAAATTTACGGATACTTCTTATTGTCTGCTATGGGCCTTGCAATTTGGCGGGTTAGATTAATTAACTAGAAGGTGTTTTATATTTAACTCTCTATGCTAGAGGCTGGGTCGATTGAATCTCTTGTACTCGCCCTCTGCTCATTCTCTCTAGGATTTAGGCTTTTTTATTTAAAATTAAGAGGGTCGATACACTAGCACACTCTTCTAGAAAGACAAGGATCATCGATTATACGGAAACTCAGCAAATGTTCAGGTTCTGCATATACACTACGTACTACGTAACAAGAGGAACTAGAACTGATTATTCAGTCCCATGAGATACTATACTACAAGACCCAAGCGTACGTAGTCCTAGGGGGGACGCCTCATCTTGAAAGTCCTCTCCCTCCCACCGAGCCCGTACCCACAAACATAACATTATCTCAATCTCACCCCCAATCAGATCACGCTAAGAACCACGCTAATCCTCAAATTGCCAAACATGCTGAGAAATGAACACTTGGCCAAGATAAAGGAACTCAGCCAGCGTATCGATGCTGCTAAGAAGCTAAGCGCAGACCTTGCACGCCGCTACGAGCAGATGGACAAATGGGTCTTCAAAAGTGGTGTCTGGGGTTATGTCATGAAGGCAAATCCTACCTCCTCAAAAGTCATCATCACCGATGAGAAGAAGTGGGCCGAATTGGTCCAGGCGAAGGCCGAAATCGCCGGAGGCCTGGAGGATCTATCTGAGTTTCTCATGGTTCTTCAGGCAAAGATTGAGGACCTCCTAGTGACCCTCCCTCGTTGTAGGTACTTCTCTGGCCTGGTCAGCTGGCCGGACCGGTCTCTTTCGGATATTTCGGTGGCTAATGGGTTCTTGACGGTTTCCTGTAGAGGACTGAAGGAACACGGCGTTTTCTATTCACGGGAGATTAGCTGAGCTCTTTGGCTTTGGGCCTTGATAGGTTGTCCGGTCGTTAAGGTAGGTTGATGTCCCTAGGGCCGGGGCTTAAGTTATGAAGAAACCAATGAACTAACCAGGACAATGTACCAGTTAATAATAGCTATTATATCCTCATAAAATCTCACTCGGATGGAGGCTAATCCTCTAAAACTTTAAAAAAGTGCTTCTAGCTCTAAATAATAGAATAACAAAGTTGCAGTCTTTACGTACAAGTAGCTAGTCAGACCTCTTGATTCCTTATCTGTGCCTTAGCGAATAAATGTCCCTAGCACCGGTCCCCATTTTAAATTCGTCTCCAGCCTCGTGTCTATATACATACAACTCGTGAAAGAAATTTATGGAAGAGACTGTATGTAGTTACCATTCCCTTAAGCATGAATCCGACATCGATCTTGGCTACGTAGCTACAGATACGTGTAATACATGTACTCAAAGCAAGCATACCATACATGTACATGTAGTCATGGTACGCACATACTTACTACGTACATGTATGTACAAACATGTAGTTACATATGTTTACAAACTTTAGGGTAATGTATATAACTTTTATGTGTACTCCCCGGGCTTATAAAGTACATGTATGTGTACATGTAGCTACTTCATGTAGTGACACGTTTTGAGGGCTCAGTGGCCACAATCGAGTTCACAACGTGTCTGGAGTTAGATATGGCCCCCTCTTTCTATAAATTGAGCCTAAATCTCTCTCCAGTCGACCATCAGGCTCTTCTCTTGTCTTCATCCTTTGGCTTCAATCGTTGGGACGGAGCAGACCTAGATTATATCACTGCTTTATTTGCTGTCTTTCTGCGTTCAGAAGTTGCTTACTACCTCAAATCACTTTATTGCCTTCTTTTCTCTTTCTTCTCTCGTGTTCATGGAGCTAACAAGAACTCTTGATATAGCTTCACCCTGAAAATCGAAACCCAACCGAAATCACCGAAGAGTTGAGAGGCTTCGTTGATTTCACGACAACCGAGTTTGACAGGAACCCGCTATTGGGAAGTTCTTGATTCACCCAGTAAAACTCACATGAAATCCCCAGGGGAAGGGGGGAATGGCACCCCGCTGCCAGAAGCGCAAGATCATATCCCAAAAGTTGGTATTCCCTTTCTTCTGATATCCTTTCTAATGCGATTGACCCACAGAAAAATCACAAATTTGGATGCATCTCTTTGAGAATCGGATCGGGCTACATTTTGGTGGTGAGATTATCCCGGTTTAATTGAGCACTGCAGCGAGATGAGTACGGCCTGAAGTTCTGTTGAAAGTAGGTTTGAACGTTTCTTTACACTCTTCTTTCCCATTTCTTTTTTCTTTTTACGGTTTAAGGTGGTAAGCAACATCTAGGAGATATCTGTATTTAATTATACTTAGATCAAATCTATATCCAAGAATTCGGTTTTGCGGTTTGCCATCATGTGTCATGGCCTGTAATTGCGTAGTTTATGTACTGTAGCTTACCTTAATTAATTATTACTGTATTTTTTTTTACCATGCTCACTTAAATCGACGTCATTCCAATCAACTGTTGTCCCTGACACTTTCCCAAGCCCGAGGTGTTCCTTGCGCAGGCGCCTTACGTACCCCAGTGCCGAGTGACCGCATATGACGGGTATCTTCATGAATGATCACTCGTGATGGCAGCGCAAAATGGTCCGGGTTTGAATGATTGATACTTCATATAGATTGTTTGCATGTAATACATGAAGACGCATACTTTAAGGCTCGATATAGATACATTAAGTTCTTTATTCTGTCCTTATTATCCTAAAGAAAAGGCCAGTACTCTAATCCCGGGGAGGGAACGAATAGAGGTCTCGTACAGGCGGCTATAGGCTCTAGACATTCGAAGAGCGGAAACACCGACTCCTGGAATTTAGGATTTCTGCATATGCATATATATCGAGCCACCACCCCTGGGTATGCAGCTCCGAGGATCGGGTTATACGATAGTAAGGGGGTTTCGAGCATGGCTGTAGTTTTCATGGGCAATATTTGATCTCTCTAGCTTGCTACTACTGAAACAGCTGTTTGGACATAGCTGGCGCATGGCTAGGGCCACGGGGATATAATTGGCTCCGCCCTATGGGAGGAGATGTGGCCCAAATGCCCGTCTCTCACGTCCTATACATGTACCTCTTAACATCGTGAAGGGGTCTAGTACCTACCTACCTACTTTAGTATACATCACCTCCTCCACTACGACCAGCACAACACAATGGGTCTCCTCCGCCGCTTCTTCAGATCCCGGAAACACCAAACCCCACCATCACCACCATCCCTCCACGAAGGAGAAACAGCAGGAGACCCACACTCGCAGTCGTCCGGAGGGGAGAACAAGCTCAAATACGCCTTCCCCTCGCCCTGGGCCAACCCTTCCCACGAGACCGCCGTGGTCCCCCACCATGCGCATCCTCCCAAGGCCCCACAAGACTCCCCGGCGCCGCCGTGCGCTAGCTGCGGGCAGGAGGTGTATACCCTGCGGTATGGCGGCGCCGCGGCCCTGCATGCGGGCAGGATGGTGCTCTCGGTGCTGTGCGTGGTGCTTGGTGTTGCTGTGATTGTGCTGTTGGCGGTGACGTGGGTGCTGACGCGGGTGTTGGCGGTTCTGGAGGGCGTGGGCGTGGGCGTGGAGAGGGAGGAGGAGGAGGAGGAGGAGGAGGAGGGGGTGCTTGTTGGTGTGGATGTTGGTGGTGGTGAGGTTGTGGTGCTGCGTGAGGGTGAGGGCGGTGGTGATGGCGGTAGACAGATGGAGGTTGCGCTGGGGTACGAGTTTGTGGAGGAGGTGAGGCCGGTGGCGGGGAGGGAAGGGAGGTTGGCTTTTGCGGCGGCGAGGAGGGCGTGGCAGGTTTGTCCTATGGTTGTGGGGTGATGGCGTGCTGTAAGTAAGTAGAGTACATAGAGTAAGGTGTAGTAGGAGCTCTGGGTCTATACAGTACAGCAGGGCTTGAAGAATAGATTAATAACTACTTAGTATTAGTTCTTGTCGATTGCTATGAAACTAAACTAATCCCCCCCAAAATATAAAACTGAACACTAAACTCCGCCCCATGGACCCAGAAATGCTACACAATGAGGTTTAAAACTCCCAAAACTAAAGAAAGTATATAAAATAATAAAAATAATAATAATAATAAATCTCTATACTCTAAGCATCCCCCGGATGTCCCACGGGAGCTACAGTAGGACCCCTTACGCTATCCAGTATATCCACGACCCTATCCATCTTTTTTAACAGCGCGATATCCCTCGCCGTATATCCATCATTCGAGCGCAAGTTTGTGTCAGCCCCACTCTCCAACAGCAGCCCCAACAGCGCCGCCAAACCCCTATTGAACCCGACCAAGTGGCCCTGAAGCATTACACAGTGCAGCGCCGTCCTCCCGTCCAAGTTCCTCATATTGACGTCTGCGCCCCTCTGCAGCAAGAACCTGACCATTCCCGGCGCAATCACGTAGGCCGCAACGTACAGCAGCGTGTGCCCGCTCGCATCCAGCGTATCCAGCCTTGCGCCGTGCTCGACCAGCATCTGCGCCGTCTCGTGGTGGCCGTTGCGGATGGCCACGTGCAGCGCGTCGCGCCCGCTGACGGTGCGGTAGTTTACGTCTGCGCCCAGGTCCACGAGCAACTTTGGGACGCTGAAGGAGACGCGGGGGTTGATTGAGTGGTGGAGCGGGGGCTGGCCGAGGAGGGCGTCGGGCGCGTTGATGTCAAAGTGCTTGTGGAGGACGAGGAGCTTGATGAGTTCCTTGTGGCCGCGCGAGGCGGCCCATTGCAGTGCGTTGAGGCCGGAGTGGGGCTGCGTGGCGCGGTGGTGGAGGTGCGGGGTGAGGAGGGAGGCGAGGAAGCGGTTTGTCAGGAGGAGGGAGAGGGCGTCTTTGGCGAAGCGTAGGTTTTCAGCGATGATAAGGAGGAGCTCGTTGGGGAGGGAGAGGAGGGGCATTTTGGTTTGTAGGTGGTGGGTGGTGGTGAGGTGGCGGGGGGAGCTGGAGCTGGAGCTGGAGCTGGGGAGCTTGGTGTTATAGGTAGCTGATTGAGTTGATAGGTATTTTGGTGGTATCTAGAGCTCGGGATCGATAGAGCTCGGAGCTGCGCTGCAAGATAACGATATGCAGCCAAGAATAGATTATTAACCGGGGGTTCCGGGTCCTTGAATCGATGCGATAAACAAAATTGCTATGGAGAAACTCGGAGGTAGGTTGCGGAGAGCTTCATATAGGGTGAGAGAGAAGGAGAGGTGACGAGAGGTGACAAAAAGCCATGATGATGATGATGCTCCAATATTGTGAGCGTTGAAAGGTGTCACGAGGTCGGCCTTATCAAAAGACATGAGACTATCGTAAGAGTTATGTTGTGCTCAGTTACCGGGCCCGACGAGATCCAGGCAGGGTAACCCGATCAACAATAGCATAATCTAATATATAAATAGATATATCTTCTTTGGTCGTCTGTCTCAAATGCGATCTTAACACTGAGCCCTCCTGGAGGTTATCTGGCGGGCGGACCGTACCTGAATTGGTAATAGGACGACGCCCCTCCGGTGATCGATCCAACAAACACTGATGTTGGTACCATAAAACCAGGGGAGAAGGTGTCTCACCTCCATCGAGTGCCCCGGGCACGACCCGAGAGAAGAAGAGCTTTATAGCAATAACAACAAAGTAGTTTCCAGACTGGCCCACTGACGCCTTGTGTACTACTAGTTAGTACAGTCCAGATACATGGTAGAGTCGAGTGATACACCATGATGGACACCCAGCAGTTCGTTACCCTACGTCGAGCATATCACCCCTACTGGTCCGGGACCAATCAGAGTACTCCCGGCTGACTAGAGTACGATCGATACTCCCGGGAGCGAGCCAATCCGTACGAGAGTGAGCCAATCCGTACGAGAACGAACCAATCCGTACGACTACGAGTACGACATCTGGGGGTAAGCATTAGGTAGAGCAGATACTCTAATTCACGCAGCAGCATATCCTACTATTCTGGTAAACCGATGCAACCCTTGGACATTGCATCAACATCATAGTCAGAAAAAGAAAGGGCGTCATCTAACGAAGTAATTATTATTGAACCAGTGATGCCAGCCAGGGCCCGCAGTAATTGGGTGACGTGTTAAGTTCCAGCCACATCCCAAACCTGCTTCTTTCGCGGAAGAAAAAAAAAAAGGGTTTAAACGAGGTCGCGTCCATTCAGGCTAGCTTCTAGAGTAGGGGGGAGGCGGTCTCTTGCGAGAAGAAGAAAAAAAATGTTCCAAGAGTTGATTGGTTTGGTTTGGTTTTGGCTTTGGTTGGTTGGTTGGGGGGGGGGGCCGCAGGTGGAAATGAGCATGTAGGTTTAACTCGGCCAGAATAGTAATGATGCCGAGAGAGGGAGGTGAGTGAGGTGACCTTGCAACCGCGGCGTGATGTTCTGCCTATGCACCCAGAGTACCTACTCTAGGCTATATTTCTTTGTCACGTCACGTCACGTCACGTCACTTGTTTATTTGGCCGTACGTTACTGGTGTGGATGGCTGACTTCAGCTGATCTGCTGGATCTTGAGGAATATTTTCTTTCCGAGACCAGGGTTTCGATTTCTCTCCTGCATGGGTTATCGGACCGGCGATACACACACGTGCCTGTGTTTCCATCAGAGAAGGTGGGATTACTATCAGAACCCGCGGGGGGGGGGGGGATGTGATGTGCACTTTTAAACGTCGAGAAACTTTAGACATGTCTTAGCACCCCCGACGTTGAAAGAAAGTTGATAATGCCAAGAAATTATTATATCAATATCAGAGTGCCCTGGGGCGGCGCGAGCGTTCACTCAAATACGGTAAAAATCATTGACAGTAAACCTGGGTTTCGTTTTTCTTGGGTAACAATAGGAGCTAGGGGAGAGATATTGGTGTTTCAAGTTAAAAAAAAAAACCCCTCGGGAGATGCCGTTCGTCATTACAGTAAGTAACGCTCGAATTTTTTGTTTCTTTTATGTACTTTTTTATTATTTTATTATTTTTTTTTGAGGGTGGGATTACATTCTCTACGATTTCACTGGTCCTGACCAATAACGCTGGGTAATAGGCAGTCAATAATGAGCAAATCGATCAATCAATCGCACAACCGCACCAAACATGACTAAAATGAAAAAAAAAAACCTGGAATCCCCTATTACTACAAGAAATCGTGCCCATCATTCATTGTCCACCACCGACCACCTATCCGCATTGTGTTGTTGTCGTTGACATGATGGGTGATATTTATGTCACATTGGTTCCATCTTTACACAACTCCAGCACCTCTATCAAAACCCCTACCCTCATCTCCAGCCCCTCCTTCCTCTTTACATGGATGCGTGAAAAATATTTATATATTTATAGTGCGGGTTTGTTATGCGGTCATTCGAGGCGCGCAAGGCCGTGGAGACCTCTACTTGTTCTCGGGGTAGAGATCCTCGACAAGGGAAACGCCCAGCTCCTCCCGAAGGTCCTTAAGCTCATCGAGGTACTGCTGGTATTGCTGCTTGTTCTCAACTTTGGCCTTGATACCTATTTTTATTTAACCGGTTTGGGTTAGTTCATTTCGGACTTAAGGATAATAAGCAATAAAACACAGGTCTCGACAGAACAGGGCAATACCCTCGAAGATCCTTACGGCGGTGGGGAAATCGTTAACACGTCTGGCAGCCTTGAGAGCGGCAACTATGACGGAGGGAGATGGTACGAGATCATAAGCGAAAGCATTGTTGAGGTTGCGCTATCAATTTCGTTAATACTCGAGATTGGATCAACATGCGACAATGTTATTTTATTTTATCTTATATTATTTTATTCTTCCTTTCCGAGGGAAAATAGGACTACAAACCTGAAGTTCAAAAACGTCGTTGACATTCTCAAATTCTTTCTCGTACCTGGCGGGGTGGGAAATCGGGCGTTAGCTGACTGACCCGGTTGCTGCGCCTGACATCACCCCACACACGAGAAAAAAAAGGCCGAAAAACAACGGTCCCTCGGTTTTATTGGCCAACAAACAATTGAAGTCCCGACGAGGTAGCAGAGGACCAGTCTTTTTGATATAAGACTGAAGATCGGGAACCCTACCTAGCGGTGAACTCCTCGAAGCTCTCCTCGTGGGAATCGCTGTAGAATCTGATAGCGGAAGCCTTAGATGCAACAGTGGGGACCACAACTCTCGGAACCTGGGTTGAGGTTCTCAGGATTGGCCTAGCGGCGGAAGCGAGACGGAGGAAAGAGGCCATCGGAATATGTGGTGGTCGGAGAGTAACAAGACGAAGACTGAGGAGGGGGAGGGTATGTGCAATTGAGCGGATATAGGTCTGTGGTGGTGGTGGATTCGGCTGTCGTGGGGGAGATGGAAAGCGGGATTATGCAGTGGGCTGAGGTGAGAGGTTTCGCTATCGGAGTGGGCTTTGTGAGGGGTGATACGCCGAGAGGGGGTCTTTCGAGGAACGGGTAAACTGCACTTGGTCTCCACCGTGAGGAGTTTTGACGAGGATCATCATAGATCACGTGAGTGTGAATAAGTGTGAGTGACGCTGCTCTAACAGTATCTATTTTTTTTTTTTTTTCCTGCACTGCAGCCAGACTCTTATGGAATGGCGCGGCAGAGGCGCATACTTCTAGGCAAACGCGTAACTCTGGCTGGCATGTCACGTATATGTTCTCGAACCTCTAACACATTATTATATGTACGCAGGAGGCACTTTGCGATCCAAAACAACATCCCTCCTATCGTGTTGCAATTCCGGGGGGGGAGGATGATGTACCAGAGAGATCGTCCCAAATAATTATAAGATGTGTGTATCTAGATAACCTTTTTCTCCTTCTTCTCCCCCCCACCCCTAACCTTTCGCAATCGGAATCAAAATTAGTAAAGTACATGTATGCACTCTAGTCTGCCTTGTGATAGAGGATGTAACCTTATGGACCTCACTGTCGGGGTTTCGCACGCGCGGTATGCCGAGTATGTACCAATTGTTTTTTGCATGAAGTTCCTGGTCTTTTAGAGTATTTTCACATGCTTTTTATTGCATTAACGGTGGATCGAATCTCACTCTGCCTACTTTCGGATGCGGAGGAGCTTTTTAGGCTGCGAATGAACAAGTCTACGCCGAATGAGCACGTGTGAGACCTTGCCCCTTTCCAGCTGCAGATTCGTCCCTCCCCCTTCGCGACCCAAGCAATTGTCTACGATAATATCTTCCACCGCTCCCTTCTTCTCATCTTTTCTTCTTCCCTTCCATTTTCACTTCCAGCCTCCTTCTTCCCCCCTTTCTCCCAAGGGACTCACTACTTTTAACCAACGCTCTCCCCCCCCCTCCTTACGTTCTTTTGTCCCTTATCCACTTGAACATTTTCCTGCTCTTTCTATCCATCAACCATAGTACCTAATATACAAATCACACTCTTTACGCAATGCCAGTATTAGTGGACAGCCTCATGAAGGCTATAGATGTTCAGACTCCTAGCATTGATAGGCCATTTGGTATTCATCTATGGCCCCTATTCGATCAGCTATACACGGCGGTCACCGGGACATCCGCAAATGACTTCAAATTCCAACCTGGCGTCAGCCCGATTTCAACATTCAGGGATGGTATGTGCGTGATCGCGGCTTACTATGCCGTCCTCGCCGGTGGATCGTTCATCATGAAGGGGAGGCCAGCATTTCAACTTAGGTTTTTGTTCCAGCTCCACAACCTGGTTTTGACACTTGTATCCGGAGGATTGTTGTTGCTCTTCATTGAGCAAGTCATTCCTACACTTTACAACAACGGGCTGTTCTATACGATCTGCAGTGCCGAAGGTGGTTGGACTCAGCCATTAGTCGTTTTATACTACGTATGTAATACGAGTCCACCTATTTTGGGGCATATGTTGTGGCTGTAACTGACAGACGCGTGGATTTTCAGTTGAATTACCTTACCAAGTACGTCGAACTACTGGATACTGTCTTTCTTGTCGTTAAGAAGAAGCCCCTTAGTATGCCCCCCTGTAAACCCCATTAAATGCTTCAATTCTGACTGGATACAGCTTTCTTGCACTGTTACCACCATGGCGCTACCGCCCTTCTTTGCTTTACTCAGTTAATTGGTAGCACCTCAGTGGTGAGTAATCCGAAATTGCGATAAAAACTTCGTCCGGGGGTCCCGAACTAACGATTTTCTCTAGTCATGGGTCCCTATCTCCCTCAACTTGATGGTTCACGTTGTCATGTACTGGTACTACTTCCAGTCTTCTCGCGGTATCCGTGTCTGGTGGAAGCAGTGGATCACCCGTCTCCAGATTGCGCAGTTCGTCATTGACATTGGTATGCTTTACCCGCACTTTCCCGGAATTCCATTTCCGATAAGACTAACATCCAATAGGCTTTATCTACTTCGCGTCTTACACTTACTTCACCTCCACATACTGGCCCCACCTCCCCAATGCAGGAAAGTGCGCCGGTGAGGAGTACGCTGCGTACTCGGGAGTGGGAGTCATCACATCTTACCTTGTCCTCTTCATCTCTTTTTACATTGCTACCTACAAGAAGGGGGGGAGGCCCTCCGCCCAGAAGGCTGTCCAGAACGGCACTGCCGCAGCCAACGGCAATGGAGTCAGCAACGGAAAGGCCGTTAACGGCAGCGCCAAGAAGGCCAACGGAAACGGAGCCGTCCGATCTCGCAAGGCTTAAAGAACCAGAGGCAGATTTTTTGATGACGATGAGGGGAAAGGGTTTATATGTCTGAATTTGTGAGGAGTTGGGTTACGTATGTAATATTGAAGGGATTTTGGTGGTGAACTGGGAGCCTGGGGTAGGCTGGTAAACTAATGGGTAGTTCATGTCTTGATCTGATTATGAATTCGTGGGAGGTGAATGGGGTTACATCTCATCATTGGGAAAGGTCTTGCAATTTCACTCGGTCAAACTGTAGGGTTTTTGTGTTTTATTTTTACCTCTTCTTTACACCCCCCCCTTTTTGTTTCATGTAGGTATATTTCTCACCTTTCTGATTTTGTTGCATTCTTCTTTCTATTTTTCTTCGGAAGGATTTTATGCACGACGATCTGATACAAATTTGTCTTCTTCTATATTCTGTTTGACCGAGAATAATCATTATAGAGAGAGGAGGGGCCTTGTTCCTCCTTACTAAAGGGATTTGGGCACTCCCGGAATATAAAATACTGCTTAATCAAAAAAAAGGAACAATCTGAGTTTCTCCCCATACACCGTGACCCTTACATTCATCCGAGCCCTTGACTTGTCCAATCTTGTTTTATTACCATTATCCATCATGGTGTCTGTTGTGCAAAAATGTGTTTTGCACTATGTACAAGACTGAAACTCCGGGGCGGCGACGACGGCGGCCCGGTCTTCTTCTCCACCGACGCCGGACGGTTATGCGTGACCCATGCATTCAGTTCACAAGCTCTCACTCATCAGTTACTTGTATATGATATACTCATCAGATAACCCATTCATCACGCACACTACTAACATACAGACCGTAACTGACTTGACTTGTTGACTTGGTCAAAACAAAAACTTAAAGCGGGGGGAGGAGGGTGGGAGGGTGGGTGGGTGGGCAAAATTAATTACAATGCGCAAAGGCGCGCATCTGGGTATTAAAACTAATTGATGATGATGGTATAAGAAGGAAGCGCGGAAGGAAAAGGGAAAATAAAAAAAAAGAGAAAATAAAAAAAAAAGAAAAAATAACCACACACTAAATGGCGGGTTGAAAAGAAAGAAAAGAAACCTTTATCGGCCCTCCTCCTCCCCACCCCCCCACCAATCCGGTTTTAAAAAGAGGAAAGAAAAAAAGGACTCAACTACAGTTCCCACCGGGCTTCCGGCGTTTTTTTTTTTTTCCACGATTCAAAAATCAGCTTTCCTTATAAATTACTCACAACAAAATGATCGTCTGGTAGTAAACGAAGAAAAAAGAACAGAAACTAGGAAGAAACAAACAATAAACGGAGATGTAAAATAACACAAAAAGCCACCCAGGAATACAAGGAAAGTAGGAGGAACAAAAGAAAGAAAGGGAAAAAAAAGGGGCGAGGGAGGGGGGATTTCTGCAGAGGAGCGTGGTATCAAAGTAGGAATCATAGTGTAATTCCTCAAATCTCGCCGCAGCCTCTTCGGTACACCCGTATCTCCTTCTCTAACCATGCATCCCTGACCATGCCCTTCTTCATGGCCACAAACATCTTGGCCTTCAACTCAGATTCAAAGATGGAGAGGCAGGCAACCAGGTCCTCTACGGACATTTTCTTGTCGTAGTCGTTCTGCAGTGTAGTGATTGCGCACTGGATGTTGTCTACACCGTTATACAACACTGGGCCAGGGGTGATAGGCGTCGGTGTTGGTGTCTGCCGCTGCGCTGCTGTCGGCGACATGCCTAAAGTCTGTGTGAATGTGTTGAGAAGAGCGTTTGCGACAACCTGGTTTGGTACCTCTCCAGCAAAGCTGCGCTTCATCCTCTTCATTGTCTGGTGGCCTCCAATGCTGGCACCCACACCAGCACCCGTACCCGCACCCGCACCGGAACCTACACCCACAGATCCCACAGCCACAGAACTTACACCAGCACCTCCTCCAATCGGCGCTGGCGTTCCGAGTACGATGGGCCTGTTGGGAGGGACGGCTTCATCGTCGTTCTCGGAACCGGAGGTGCCATGCTCTTCGGCATCATCAAACTTGTCCGTGCCATCGTTGCTGGAGTCGTCAGAGTCGTCGCGGGAACGCTTCGTGGGGAGTGACTCGGGGGTCAGGGCTAGGGCGAGCGTAGCTGGGGAGAGAGGCGCAGTGGAGACGAGTTGGCTGAGAAGAGCGTAGTTGGGTAGGGCTCGGCCGCGGTACTTTTTGGCTATTGGGTTCGTCTGTAAAGGTTGTTAGGATAGCCAGAGAGGGGGGTAAGGTTTGGTATGAAGATACTTGCCTCGACATAGCGGTCCCACACTTCGTTGTTGGCTGTGGGAGTGCCAGTGGCTTCGTCCCAAGCGAATTCGCCGGATTCTTTCATGGCACTGAAGACAGCGTATTCTTTCTTAAGCTGTGGAATCCCGTAGAGTCAATCCCGTGATTCCGTAAGTTCAATTGATACATCCCCTCTCCTGCTGTCTCTTTCCCTCCCCGATCTCGAAGATGGTCCCTTTGGGGGGGGATCAATATCGGGAGTTCCAGTTCGGAGCCGGAGTCGGAGGAGGAGGGGGGGGGGGGTCGGAAAGAGAAGCATGTGGGTAAGGAGAGCAACAACAATAAAGCCATCGGGGGGAACCTGGCCAGAGATGCATGCAGGGAAACCACTCACAGCATTCGCCTTATTCTTGATCTGCATGAGCTCCAACGTCTGCTTTGAGTTATTGTTGAATGCTGCATGCGCGTTCTGCCATCCCTCTTTTGTCATGCCGTGACCATTCTCTGCCTTTCGACCCTGGTGGATCTCGACGAGGAGGGCTTTGATTAGAAGCCGTTCCATCTCGGGAGTCCATGTTGCGCGGTCGGGTTTTGAGGGGTCTTTTTCTTTTCCTTTACGGGTCATGGTGTGCGGCGACGGCGACGACAGTGCGTTGGGGGGGGGGTGTTGTTGGCTACTGTAGGTTGTAGTAGGTATGGAAGTAGTGGCTGTGGCTGATGCTGTTACTGCTGCTGCTGCTGCTGCTGCTGCTTCTGTTGGTGTGTGTGGGGAGGAGGGACGTGTTGAAGGGACTGGACTGGACTGGACTGACTTCCAGGTCAAGTCAAGTTCAAGTCAAGCCAAGTCAGGCTCAGGTCAACTCACGGGCTTTGGCTAGGGGATGACGCGACTTGACCACGCGCTAGGTATTGATGATGATTTGAGGATGAGAAGTGGGTGGGGGGAGGTGAGTTTAGGACCTTAGGGTGACGTTCAGTCGTTTGGGGGGGAGGAGAGGGGGAGAGAGGAGGAGGAGAAGAAGAAGGGAGCGGAGCGTGGTTTGAACGAGTGAACGAACAAAAAAAAACGGTCGTGCGGAAAAAGGGAAAGTGTATGAATGAAAAGCAGAGAGAGAGAGAAAGAGCTGGGGAGGAAATAAGGGAAACCCCCCCCCCAAAAAAAAATAAAATAAAATAATAATAAAAAAATAAAAAAAGCTGAACAAAACGACGAGCTGGAAAAAAAAAAAAAAAGAGGCTTCCATTGTTTCGTCTTAGGCGGTGGACCCGGCGATCATAGTATAACAATGTTTCATGTTGAATCAAGTCCTTACCGCACGGCCTGCTGGCGGGGGGTGGGTTCCAGAGAGAATGAAGAAAGGAGAATCAAACGACGCAGCAGCAGCAGCAGCAGCAGTAGCAGTGGAGCTGGCGGCGGTGGCGTGCGTTGGCGTTTGATTGAAAACTAGATTCTAATATCATATCCTCTTTTCTCTTCTCAGATCATTGCGCTCTTCGAATTGCATAGAGAAGGGGGGGAGTTTGTGAGGGGGGTCGAAATCGAAGAAGAGGGATTGGGGGGGTGGGAGGTGTCGTCAGAATATATTAATTCCGGTGCATGGTGGAGTTTGGATGGGGGGCGTTGGGAATTATTATATACTACTACCTCCTACTCTACATGTATGTACTGCTTTGAGCGTCCCACATGCGCGATGTACATGTACCTCCGCTTCCATGTACAAGTTCCTAAATATAAACAGTGACCCCCATACATACATTGCGAGTGAGAGACCGTGACAAATGTGGCGTTGAACATTGGTGTAGCTACTTGACTTTCTATGGTTGAGGATTTTGTGTTCCTGGCTGTGGGGGGGGGGGGGTCTGTCTTTCTATCACGTACTGGCAAGTGTAGTCGTATATACTGTAATGTTCGTAATGTTTTAAAATCTTTTGTCTGTGAACATGTACCCCAGGGGAAACATACTGCCTCTATATAGCTTCCCTGTAGGCTCACGGCAAGGCAGGGGATAGATATCTTAATACACGGGTAATATATACCGGGAATACTCTACAAAAGTCACAGGGGGGTGTGTGTGTGAAGAATGAGGAAGGAAGGACCTCCAACTAATATTAAACGTATCCGGGTAACATTTTGACATGGAAGAGAGGGAGAGAGAGCGAGAGAGAGAGGGAGCAAGCATGTGCTTTCTTTTTTACTGCACCCATCGGGTGATGGCACCCAGAAATTGTTTTTGTGTTTGATGGTGATGCGGCTCGAGTGACAGGTGTTGCAGCTTGCGTGCGTGCGACTTTACCGATCTCTCTTTTTCCCACCTTCACTTCTCCCCCTACCCTACTACTTTACTCCTCCTGGAACATTCCTCACAGACACCCATCATAGCTTACGACGACCACAAATCAATTCAGTAAGGGAACCGTGAGAGGGAATCCTAGAATACTGAAAGCAATATTACTTTACTTTACTTTACTTTACTCTACTTACTCTTGGCAACGGTCAACTACGTGCAGCCACATAATCATCTCCTTCTTTCTACGCACACTTCCTTCTTCCACATCCCATACTTACTACCTCCACCACCACCACCATCACAATTCCTCAACCCTATTCATCAATTCCCCTTACAGTATATACCGATAACAATTTCATCCGGAGATCTGAAGCTCCACAGATCTCTTCTGCGATCTTCCCCTCCCATCCCCTCCTTTTAATCCTAACATCCATCCCCATTGGTTGTTAATTTATCCCAGCCGTAACAGCACAATGGTTGTCACGCAATCCAAAGGGATTGCCCGGGTTGTGCTCTCTCTGGCTGCTCTCTCCGCCTTACTCATAGTCTTTTACAACTATTCGACCTCCATCCCAGGCGCCTCCTCCCTCATCCCCACAGGCGACAAATTCGTACGACCAAAGGCTGGTGGCTCACTGAAAGGTATAGACCCGCTCCTCAATCCCGAAAAGGGCCCCCCAGGGAAACTATGGGCTCCCGGCGAGACGAACCGAACATCCGCGACGCTGCTGTCGTTGGTAAGGAATAATGAGCTGGATGGTATGATCAGCGCCATGAGGGATCTGGAGCGCACCTTTAATCACAAATTTAACTACCCTTGGACATTCTTCAACGACGAGCCGTTCTCGGCAGAGTTCAAGGAACGGACGAGGAAGGAGACAAAGGCCGAGGTTCGATACGGTAAGAGCGCGCTTGCAAAACGCTGGAGGCGGGGTTGGATTGTGCTGATGGGAATGTGCAGAGATTATTCCGAAGGAGCATTGGGAGATCCCATCATGGATCAGCAAGGACTTGATGAAGGAATCTGCCGAAATCCTGACAGAGAAGAAAGTCCAGTACTCAAAGCTTGAGAGCTACCACCAAATGTGCCGATGGAACTCTGGAAAATTCTACGAACACCCCGCTCTTGCCGATGTGCGGTGGTATTGGCGCGTTGAGCCGAAAGTCCAGTAAGCCCCCCCCCCCCCATGGGCACGTGACACCAACTAATCCGCTTTATAGCTTCTTCTGTGACGTTGATTACGATGTCTTCCGCTATATGGAAGACAACGAGAAGACCTACGGCTTTGTCATCAACATTTACGACTCCCCCGAATCCATCGAAACACTCTGGCCCCAGACCCTCGAGTTCATTGCAGAGCATCCGGACTACATCCACCCAAACAACGCTCTCAAGTGGCTCACGGATTCCAAGAACCGCCCCGCCCACAACCACAAGGCAAACGGATACTCGACATGCCACTTCTGGAGCAACTTTGAGATCGCCGATATGAACTTTTGGCGCAGCAAGAAATACAAGGATTACTTTGACCACCTTGACCGTGCGGGCGGTTTCTTCTATGAGCGCTGGGGCGATGCACCAGTCCACAGCATCGCGCTAGGTCTCTTTGAGGACAAGAGCAAAATCCACTGGTTTGTACCCCCCCGTATCTATCTTCCCAGGCAAGCAAGTTAACGGCAGAAATAGGTTCCGCGACATTGGTTACCAGCACATCCCCTACTTCAACTGCCCCTCATCACCAAAGTGCCGTGGCTGCATCGCGGGCCGCTTCACAGACGGTACCGGGCTCGACCAAGAGGACTGCAGGGCAAACTGGTTCGAATTCGCACATATGGATTAGAGTACTGGTCTGGTATGGTCTGGGAAGGGAAGGGGGGGGGGCGTTATTGTCATTTTCTTTTCTATACACAAAAAATATATTTTAGTGGACCGTGAATAGTTTGTAAGTGCATATGCATAGGTGCAGTGAATGTTAGGGGGCTGCAGACAAAGATTAGGACGGGGTTTCGTGTCATAATAACGTTATTTTCTTTTTTTTACCCTATTTTTCCAGTCATAGAGTGAATGACATTTATGATTTATTAAAAGAAGAATGTCAATGCCACCTAGTTGAAGAGTTGCTTATACCAGCAGTAAGTACATGTATTTAGGGCGGGTGGTGACGGTAGTGGGGGCTGCAAATTAGGAGCCGGACCGGACCGAAGTGTTACCCGGGGCGAGCGAGTCTGGACACAGAAACACTGTGATTAGATAGACCAACCCTCCATCCCCACGCCCCCCCCCCCCAGCCCCCAGCCCCACACCACCGCAATCATTGACCCAGGCTTGGCATCCGACTCCTGACTTTTTACGCCGGGGGGTCAAGGCAGCGACATGGAATATCACTCGGTGGTGCCAAGCATGCCAAGCCACGCGGCGGGTCTCTATTCTGATAAGTATCAGAGTACGAGTCCTAGTATAGTGGTGGGGAGGAATGTATGTGGGTTCCGGCCTTAGGATCTGGATACCCGGCTGCATGTCACGATGCCCTAGCTAGCTAGCGGTCCTTGCTTGGGGTATGTATGTAGGGTATGTAGGTATAAACCTCCTCTACGTTGGGAATGGGGGACTGTTTTGTCTTGTGTTGTAGACCAGGCACAGAAGACTGTACGACCTCTTTTGGGAGTGTGGGTTCTGCTTCCGCCGTCGATCGGGTGTTGGGTGTGGTGGCCCTGCTTATACTGGGTTTGGGATTCCCTCACTCGAGGGTTTGGGGGGGGGGGGGGGGGGGGCTGGACCTTAGGTAGGTAGGTAGGTAGGTATATCCTAGCTAGGCTCTCGACTTTTAGACGATGGGCGCGGGGGCGGGGGGATGGGGCGGTGGGAACAGGATCTGGATCTGGATCTGGGGTCGCTTTTGTAGCTACATTATAATTACATCTATCTGCCTACACCAGCACATCCACATCTACATAAATAGATACATAGATAACACCGGCGAACGGGTCGGGGCTGGCTGCACTTGTTGTCTAGCGTTTTGTCACCACATGGGAGGGGGAGGGGAGGGGGCCGAGTGAGAGTCTGTGAAGCCGTCTAGCGGTGGTGGTAAATATACGCCGTAGATCTACGTTTTCAATGTCACTGCCTCATATATCACCGTAGAGGAAGAAAGAGCAGGAAGAGGAAGAGGTAGGAAGAGGTAGGAAGAGGTAATTACATATCCCCAACAAACAAAAACAAAAAGACCCCAAAGCTACGCACAAGACAAAACAAAAGACAAAATCCCGCTACACCACCTCCTCCAGCTCCTCCAGCTCCTCCCCATCACGGAGCACCGCCGTCACGACCGACCCCTCGCCCTCGCCCTCGCTCTCGCCCCCCTCCACCTCCTCCTCCTCCTCGGCCCCCGGGACAAGCACCGTCTCGTCGGCGCGCACCTGCGCCAGCTCGCCCACAATCCTGCCCAGCGCAACCTCAACCTTGTTGAGCGAGTTGCGCGAGGGCGCGTCGGGCGCGACGCCCTCCTCGATCGCGCGCGCAACGAGCTCGTACAGCGCGCGCAGCTTGTCGGGCGTGGCGTCGCCGGGGATGTATAGCTTCTGCAGCATGGTGAGGAGGCATTTTCTCTCCTCTCCTGTGGGGTTTTGTTAGTATCTCATATACATACACACGGGGGGAGGGGACATACTCGTACAGCCGCCCACCAGCGCCCTCTCCAGCATCTCCCCGGCCATGACAACCTGCACGTCCGGGTCCACTACCTTCTCCGCCACTCCGCCCTTCCCGCCGGCGCCAGCGCCACCCACATTCCTGCGCGGGTCCGTCCAGTCCGCCAGCTGCGAGGACACAACGCTCATGCCGACCATCTCCTCCTCCTCGCCGAGGGCCTCATGCATGACCACGAGCGCATGCAGGATCCCCACTGCGCCGCGCGCCATGCGCGCCTGGTTCTCCGGCCGCGAGTGGCAGTACACGGGGAAGAAGTAGGTCAGGATCTGGCGCAGCGCGTGGTTGTCCACGGTGGCTGGGTCAAAGTAGCCCACGACCAGGAACTTGAGGAGCTCGTCGTCCTTGATGACCTGCGCGAGCATGAGCTTGCAGACGACCTCGACGGCCGTCGACTGCACGTCCACGTGCTCGTCGAGCTTGATGGCTTTGGCGAAGAGGCGGTAGAGCGCGCGTTGGTCCACGACTGGGGCGGCGGCGGCGGGCTTGGTCTCGGCGAAGAGAGTGCTGCCGTGGATGGTCAGGATGTCGGAGATGATGTGGAGGGCCGAGATTTGCAGGATTTCGTGGCCCTTGTTGAAGCAGTGGGCGAAGAGGGTGAGGTTTTCTTCGGCGAGGGTCTGAAGGGTTAGTATATATTGATATATCTTGTAGGGAGAATCCCAGGGAGGTAACTTACTCTATCGAGCAGGCAAGAAAGACCAAGACAGTGCAGACCCCGCTCGCGCACCGGAGCTTCGTGGGAACGCACAGCAGGGACAATAAGCCCATTGAGCATACTGACGAGATGGGTATTCTGCTTCAGACTCCCCTCGACATTCTCGAGCATGCACTGGGCGATATGGAGACACTTGAGGTTGATCATCATCTCCTTGATCGCGCGTGTCTCCTCGTCGTCCTCATCAGCACCCCCTTCACCCTCCTCGTCCTCGTCCTCGGCGTCGTCAATATCCACCATATCGACGTCCTCACCCTGGGACGCCGCCGCCGCCGCCTTCTTGCCTTGGCTGCTCTTCTTCTCCTTCGCCCTCCTCTCCGCGGCCTCCCTCTCCTTGCGTCTGCCGGCGGCCGACTTGACCGTGATGCTATCGTTGACGGCGCCATCGTCGATATCGCTCTTCGCGGAATGGAAGCTCTCGGACGCGGCGTCGTCGCCCACCGTCTCGTCGCCCTCCTGCTCCTCCTCGATGGCGTCGTGCACCTCGGCGATGACCTCGAGGATCAGCATGCAGAAGTCGCCCTCGCCCATGCTCAGCTTGCCCAGACACTCCACCACCAGCTTCGTCACGCCCTCCGTCAGCTGCGGGATGCCCAGGCTGTTGCGCAGCAGCGAGAACATCTTGCGCCGCCCAATCTCGTCGCCGTAGTCCGTGCGCAGCGCAATCATCAGCATCTGCTCGACAATGAACTCGAGCTCCGCCGCCTCCGACTCGGACCCGCCCTCCGCCTCGACCGCGGCGACGAGCTTGTTCATGTACTTTTGCAGCCAAAAGGCCAGCTTGGTGACCTCTGGCATCTTCTCCTCGAGGGCCTCGCGGATGCCCTCGGGCGCCGCCGTGCGCGCATAGTCGTTGAACGAGCGCGCCAGGAAGGCGGACTCGGCCGTCAGGTTCTCCCAATACTCGTCGTCGAGCACAATCTGGTCGACAACGTCCTTGCGCTCGGCCCAGAAGCCCTTCATGGCCAGCTCCTTGACGCCGCCCTGGGACCCGTCGCCGGCCACGTCGAGGCGCTCCAGCACCTCCAGGAGGTCGCCGCCCGCGTCCTCGACCCACCGGTAGTTGAACATCTTCCGGGCGGCGGCGCGCACGCTCTCGTCGCGGTCGTTGAGCCCCCAGCGCAGCAGCTTCTCGCGCATCCCAATCGACAGGTGCCGGAAGTCGCCCAGCGTCGGCAGCAGCCGCGTAAACACGCTGCGCCGTGTCGCGCTGTCCACGTCGCGCGTCCGCGCGAGTAGATACGGCAGCGTGTGCGGCGTCGGCGCAACATTGTAGAGCACGGTCCTGCGCACATCCGCTGAGGGGTCCCGCTCGATTGCCTCGAGGAGGAGCGCGAGCGCGCCACCACCACTACCTCCTCCTCCCCCCGCCGTCGCCCCAGCGGGGGGGGCGCCCTCGTCGTCGGTACCCTCCTCGCCGTCGGCGTCAACCCCCATCTCCAGGAGGCGCACGAGCGCAACGACGGCCTGCACGCGCACGGGCGCCTCCTTGTCTTTGAGGCGCTTGCAGAGCTCGGCGAGGACCTTGGCGAAGATGCGTTTCGAGACGGGCGAGAAGTCGACGGGGAAGGTGGGGAGGGTGTTTGAGAGGAGGAGGGAGAGGAGCTGCGTCGTTCGGTATCGGACGGCCTTTTCGCGGGAGGCCAGGTACGGCGTTAGGTGTTGGAGGAGGGCGAGGACGAAGCGGTGAGGGGGCTGTGGAACAAATGTTGAGGGGTCGAAGGGAGGTTCTTCCGCTTCCTCCTCCTCCTCTTCTTCTTCCTCTGGGGGTCCGGCGGCGGCTTCACCTTCAGCGGCGGCGGGATTCGGTTTCCTGCCCTTGGGCTTTGGCTTTGGTTTATCTACACCGGCCAATCAATACATCTTCACCCTCATTCCCCCCCGTCTCCCTCTCCTCCGGACAGACCGGGACAGACATACCCTTCTCCAACAGTCCCCTCACAAAGACATCCACAAACCTCAGACACCGGTCGCCCACGACCTCCCCCTTCTTGACAACGAGCACACGGTCCAGGAACCTAAAAAACTCCTTCACAAACGCCTTCTCGCCCTTCTGGCCGCCCCCGCCGGGCACCGTGGCGCCCACGGCGCCCGACCCCGCAATGCACTGCTCGTACGTCGCGCGCAGCGTCACGGCCAGCTTGCGGTGCCCCGCCGTCGTCTTCTGCGCGCTGTCGAACACGCTGGCGAGCGTCGTGGACAGGGGCGTGTAGGGCGGTGGTGGCGGGGAGGAGGCGGAGGAGCCTGGGGGTGAGGAGGGGGGTGGGGGTTGGGCGCGGGCGGCGGCGGGGGGCGGCGGTGGCGCGGGGGGCCTTGGGCGGCATTGGGGGGTTTTGGGTTTTGGGTTTTGGGTGGTGGTGTTTGTTTTGGGGTGGTTGTGGTGGTTGTTGTGGTTGCGGTGTTTTGGTTTTGGTGTTTTGGTGTTTTGAGATATCGAGTGAATCGTAGAAGATTAGATTAGATTATATAGCTATCTAATCTGGTCTAATCTTATCAATTACATAAGCACATCAGATCAGCATGAATTGGTTGGTTGTGAGCATCGCCCTCTGCCCTGTAAAGACTGAATCATGAAGCTACATGTAGTTAGTTGACTCTTTGACTCTAGTAAAATATTACTTCTTCTACAAGTGCTCCTTTCTCGCCTTGCAGCTTCCGAAGGATTATGTAAATTCGAGTATCTTGCAAGTACTTGAGTATTTAATCAGGCTTAAGGAAATGGTGAGGGCTAATTTCACAAACCTCTCTACTGTGAGCTCACCTTAGTCTAAGTGGTAGATGCGGCTGCCCTGAAATGATTGAGCAAGCAGGATGATGACTAAACGGAGCGACTAAGTCCAGTGCCTACTGAGCGGTATCTAATCAATCTCCAGTCATCCATCTAATCTAATCTCATCTCATCTCATCCACCACCACGGCAGGGATCATCGCCTCTCGCCCAATCAAAGAAGCCGCGATTGATTGCAATCAGCGCCCGCACTTCTTCTTCTTCTCTCCACCTACAAAAACCCGCGATCTCTGTCCGTGGGTGAAGAACAGACCACAAACCCCTCATCTCTCTCCTCTCCCCCAGACTGTATATATATATATATATATATACAATGTTCCGGCGCACGCTCCTCAACCTCGTCCCCCGCCGCACTTATGCAACCGCCTCCGAGTGCGCCTCCCCCTACTGCGTCAAGGTCTCCAAAGCGCAGCGCACCGTCACTGGCTTCGTCGGAGGTTCCATTCCCCTTCCTCTTTGCACCCCTTCTGAAAAGGCTAACACACACGCACACGGCAGCAATCGGAAACACCCCCCTCATCCGCCTCGACAGGCTCAGCGACGAGACGGGCTGCGACATCTACGGCAAGGCAGAATTCATGAACCCCGGCGGGTCCGTCAAAGGTTCCCCTCCCCCCCCCCCCGCCTCTCTCTCCTCGAGGTAGCTAACGGGTGCACAGACAGAGCAGCGCTGTACCTGGTCAAGGAGGCGGAAGAGAAGGGGCTTCTCAAGCCCGGTGGGACCGTCGTCGAGGGCACGGCTGGAAACACGGGGATCGGGCTCGCCCATGTGTGTCGGTCGAAAGGTCAGTCTGTTCCGTCTGTCCGTTCTGTGATGTTGGCTGGCTGCTGATGGTGGTGGTGGTGGAGTGTAGGCTACAAGTGCGTCATTTATATGCCGGATACCCAGAGTCAAGGGAAGATTGACCTGTTGAGACTGCTGGGCGCAGAGGTGTATCCAGTGCCGGCCGGTGAGTGGGCTTTCATTTTATGTATTTACGCTAGGGAGAGAAACATAACCTAACCCCCCCGCCAGTCGCCTTCGAGAACCCCCAAAACTACAACCACCAAGCCGCCCGCCACGCCGCCGACCTCCCCAACGCCGTCTGGACCAACCAATTCGACAACATCGCCAACCGGCGCGCCCACATCGAGACCACAGGCCCCGAACTCTGGTCGCAGCTCTCAGGCCGCCTCGACGCCTTCACCTGCTCCACCGGCACCGGCGGGACCCTCGCCGGCGTCACCCGCTACCTCAAAGAAGTCTCAGACGGGCGCACCGAGTGCATCCTCGCGGACCCCCCCGGCTCCGTCCTCCACAGCTACATCTCCTCCGGCGGCAAGCTCGTCGAGCGCACGGGCTCCTCCATCACAGAGGGCATCGGCCAGGGCCGCGTCACGGACAACCTCAAGCCCGAGATCAAGCTGCTCAACAGCAGCCTGCACATCAGCGACGAGAAGACAATCGAGATGGTGTACCGCCTGCTGGACGAGGAGGGCCTGTACATGGGTGCCAGCAGCGCGCTGAACGTCGTGGCCGCCGTCGAGACGGCGAGGAGGATTGGCCCCGGGAAGACGGTCGCTACCGTGCTCTGTGACGGCGCGTATAGGTATGCGGATCGCCTGTTTAGTAGGGCGTGGTTGGAGGGGAGGGGGCTGTGGGAGGCGGTGCCGGAGGCGCTGAGGAGGTATGCGGTGCTGCCGTAGAGAGGGGGCGGTATGTATGTAGATATCTCAATAGTTTTTATTCCACACCTGTCTAGCAAACCGTAGCGTGACCACCGAGTGCAGTACAAGAAACATTAGACCCCCCTACCACCCAAATATGTAATGGGGTTCATCTAAAGTCTAAGGAACCTGATAATATAGGACCCCTGTTTTACAGAAAAATCGGCCGATCGAGTTCTTCAGACCTTGTGCTAAACACCCGGTACATGTCCCGCCAAGAACCGGTGCCAATGATCAAACAGCCACCTTCCGAGGCATCACAGGATCGCACTCGCACCGGCCGGGCCTGGCCCCGCCAAGCTTTTAGGCATCCCGCCGTTTGTAGGTGCGGGGTGCGGGGTGTGGGTGGTTGGTGGTGGTGGTGGGAGGGGGGATATAATAACCTCCTGCTTCTGCTTCTCCTCCTCTTTCTCTCCCTCCCTTCTTCTTCTTCTTCTTCGTTGTGTCGTTGGTTCGTTTGTGTTTTTGCATATACTGCTTGTCTTGTCTTGTACTGTTTTGTTCTGTCCTGTACTGCACTGTCCTGTTTTGTCCTGTACTGCACTGTTTTGTCTTGTCCTATCGCTATATACCCTATATACCCTACATATCCTCCACTGTCCTGTCCTGCATTATTACCTCCCACCCACCAACCCCACACCCACCACTGCCACAGCCACTAACCACCTCTACTACAGACTAAATTCTAGTCCACCCCCCTCCTTCTGGCTGCTGTAAGCGCCGGAGAAGTTAAGGGGACGGGGGGAGAAGAGGGGGTGGGCACGGGCTCTTCACTGAGTCACGGTCAAGAAGCAACAACAAGCAGCAACAACAACGGGGCACCAGCACCCCCCCCCCCACCCACCGCACCCGAGAGGGAGCAGAGGGACCGGGGCGGCGCCCCGCAAATCACCAACAAATCACAAACCAGTATCACTAGCCGTGCTGCGGGCGGCGGCGGCGGCGGCGGCGGACGAAAACAAAAAATGGGGAGGGAGGGGGTGGAGTGGCGGTGGAGGAGTAAAGTTATCCCCTTTCCCCTTTCCCCCTTTCTCCTTTACCCTGCGAGTGACGGTGATGGGATGGTTGGGCTAACGAGGTGGAAAACAGGAAAAAAAATAATCCAAAAATCCAAAAAAAAAAAAAAAAACAACCCAAAATCTGGATGTCTCGATGTCTTTTCCCGAGGCAGCGTTATAGGGGGGGGGAGTCGGTGAGTTCCTCCTTTTTTTTTTTTTTTTTTTTGTGGGTGGGGTACATTCTCCTCCCCTTTTCTTTCTTCTTTCTTTTTTCTGTCTCTTTTTTTTTTTTTTTTTTCCTCCCTTTGCCGTGGTGGTGGGTGGGGGTGCGTAGGTAGTCTAGATACACTGCAATATAATGTATGCAAGTCCATCCATCCATCCATCTGTAGCCGTCGTAGTGCCACGTTAGACCATAGCTCTCGAATCGGTGATTCATTCATTCATTCGGCCTTTGTGTGTGCATATGATTGGAGCAAAGAGTTAGCTAAAGCCGACGCTCGAACCTCCGAGTGACGGCCCATGAACCACGATGTTTCCTGCAGCCGTGTGCATGCATGGACTGTTGCGGTGAATGGTGGTTGGGTTGGTGGTGGTGGCAGACGTGGTTGGTGCTAGCTGTGTGCTCAAATAGATCACACCAAGTTGGGGGTGGGCGCGAGGCTAGGTGTATATACATGTACCTACATGTACTTACCAGTTTTGATGCGGAGATCTTTGGCTCATAAACTACAACGACGCAAACAGAAGCATCGTGGCGTGGCCTAGTGGTAATACACTGGGCTTCGTCATATGACCACATACAGGTTCAAATCCTGGTGGGAGCAGTGATGAGAATGCCCAACATGGTAGCGACGCTCTTGAGGGATGATACTTACTCACATAAGTCTTTTGTTGCCGGTTTTTTTTTATCACTTGACTGCGAGTTGTGTAAATTTTGGGGAACAGTGGTAGACAAATCCTCTCTCTACGGTACGTACATCATGTAGTCTTCGCCAGTGGGTACTCTAACCTATGTTAATTTGTTTCAGAACACTTTGAATTTAGGATATATTTGGAAAACAAGAGCTGTATCTGATAGTATTCAAATAAAATACTACAGTTAACTTAAGATATTGAAGAAAGAATGTATTTTATATACTAATTTTTGACGAATAAACAGTTTAACTGGTGGGTGAAATACCCATTGAGCATACACTACGTACATGTAGTTATGGGGGCCTTCGGCCGCCCCTCCTCCCAATTCCCATTCCCGCCAGTTAGACATTTCATATGGCGGCCTTCGGCGGCTTTGATGTTGTCGTGCTTACATGTAGTCAATACCCCCGTCACCCTCAACCAATAAAGTTGCGGGGCGCAAAAGGATGTAATCTAGTACATAGTAGAAGACTGGCAGAAGATAGTCGTGAGGGCGTGGGGGGGGCTTGTGCTTGGTACTGATGTTCTCGCTGTAAGGATGACATCTGTGGCCGTATCCCATAAACCGCCGATGCTGACATGATGCATCCCTCACGTCTGATACTACTTATGTAGTTAACCCTTACATTTAAAGGTTAGGTTAGCAAGTACCTGGCTAGGCTAGATTCGGATCGATATGCTGGCAGAGTCTGTGGAATTCTTAAGCCATTAACGGGTGGAGGAAAGACAGGTAAGTTAGTAAGTCGGTAAGTATGTGCTACCATGGGGTTTGGTAGCATCACAGTTCAGGGTAAGTACTGTGATAGGTTTGTTTCCTCCCTTTGTTTTTTTGTTTACAGTTTCTGGCGCGGGTCGGCCTGTAAGAAACAGAATTTATTGGCGCTAGCCACCTGTTAGCATTTTAGGAAGGTTTACCATTTTTTCGGTCCGGGCCCCACTACAGCAAGAGACGTCTGTAGCTACAACGTAGTGTGTGCATGATAGGGGGCCCCGTTGGAAACCCAAGCCCAGAGGCAACCGAGTGATGGGCCGTGATGTTGCGGGGTAGTGGTAGATAGGTCTCCCACCCTAATCCCACAGATAGGCCGGGTAATATATAATTCGCTGCATGTAAGTACATACATGTAGCTACATGTACACACCACACTTGGAGAAATGTAACCGTGGGGGTTCTCTGCACGGTTCTGTGGATGGTGAGATCGAGAGAGAGAGTCACATAGCCCCGAGCATATGGTAGTGGTGGTGTCATGTTCACCGGTCTCGTGATCCCCAAAATGCAAATAACAGAACAGAACCGAGTTCTCCATCAATCAGGGACCACCCCATAATCCTACATCTCCATGCTCTCTGACCTGAATACCGCCGGTGGATGTATCGGGCTGTTACACAAACGCCATTTACAGCCACGATCGCCACCAGTGTCTTGGCACGGCGTCTTGGTTGCATCATCAAAGAGAAAGAGGATGCCTGAACCGACGGGCCAAGTGTGAGTATAAATACCGCCTCACATCCCCCCCCTCTCTCCCCACCTCTTTGATTCTTCACACACACACACTCTCTCTCTGTCTCTCCACACACACACACACACTACATGTTTTTTTTGTTTTTTTCCTTACGTTGTATTTGTTATGATTTAGCCAGCCATAGGGGGGGATGAGACTAGTTTTGAGCTCTATCGTAGAATGTTTACTGACAGATGCCACTAGATCGACTCAATACCTCTTCCCCAGAGCTCACTACCACTGGCGCTCCTAATCTGGATGCCCCATTACGCATGCCTTGTCTAGCCTTGCTCGCCTGCCCGCCGCCCGCCCGCCGCCCGCCCATCGCCCGCCGCCCGCCCGCCGCTCGCTCGCCCGCCCTGTCTAGCCTTGCTCTTCATGAATACACATTGGCCCAGAACTATAGTCTCTGTTGCCTCCCTCATGGCCGTTTTTTTAAGGACGCCTGCCGCCCTTTTTGCCCGAGAATCACATAGTCACTTAGTCCCCCGGCAATTTCTGTCCCGGCGACTTCGAAGAAGAAAGAAAAAAAAAAGTTTTAAAAATCCTCCTCAATTCTGTTGGAGGTTTCCCACACACTGGGAATCCGAGATTTTTGTCCGCCCGAATGGAAATCCGTTTGCGCAAAAGAACCTGAAGTTAGCCGGTAATTTTCCCCATCGAAAGACAGGGAGATACAAACCCGCTTTGGCGCGAATCACTCACGCCCCGAGAAATAAAAAATAAAATAAAATAAAATAAAAAGTCAGTAGTTCCATATCCTGTGTATGGGGGGGGGGGGTTGGTGGCTAACTTGCGTGGTGGTCAATAGAAAAAAAAAATGAAAATTCTGGATGCCTCCTTACCACTAAGGTCGCAGCGATTAATGCTTGGTGGAGGGTAAGTTTACGATTTTTCCTTTCCATCTTTTTGCTCCCTGACTGGCTGGCTTTATCTTCCCCTCTTTTCTTTCCTTAGTTGTGCGTGAGTGTGTATGTGTGTACGTGAGGTTATTCGGGTTAGATAGTTTTTAATTTATTGATACTTGTGCCGAGCAAACGTTAGCAAAATTTAACTCCTTTTAACTCCCCTTAAATATCAATGAAATTATCTTGTGCAAACCTCTCTGTTTGGTAGAACCAAAGATCACTCGTAGGTTAGACTTTCGGCAGGTGCGAGTGATAGTCTATGATGCATCAACCCTACCATTCTGCAACTATTTGAGAGGGCTAGAGTGCCCGACTACATGTAACCCCGTATACATTTCCATAAGCACAAGAAGCTGTATCATAATTTCTACTTGCTGTCAGATACGTTAGCAACTCCAATAGCATGCATAGCTTTATGCACTCTTATTATAGATTGCCGTGGTAGCATATCGTTGGGCGAGCCGGTACGTACATATCACACCATGGTGCCCGATACACACATGTACATCATACACACGTATCCACCCTACTGGCCAGCGATACCAACTTTAACATGGCAGACCCTAATTAAGGCTTCACATCGATACAGGACCCCCGTGCACATCAGTTCGGGGGGTCCTTGACACGGTTTCTAAGGGTTCAAAGTGAGGGTTCTTGCTATATATATACATGTATGCAGCGTATACCATGTACATGTAGTACTAGTATACGTCGCCGGGTCAGTAAATACATGTACATGTACTTTTTGACCTCCCCACACCCCCCCTTCTTTCCCCTCATCCACTACATGCATTATCGATCTACCATATCATCACGACCGTTCGTCGGTCCATCCCCCGAACGGAAGTTGCTCCATCGGCCCCTCCCCCTCTGAGGTACGTCCTGACCGTGATGATAAGGCAGCCTATTTTAGCTGTAGCTACTAACCCGTTAGGTTTAGGTTTGTGCATCAACATCACCAGTCCTTCAGTTCACCGCAGAATGTTACCTTAAGTACATACCCCAGGTCGATCCCCTGCTCTTGAGGAATTGCTAACCATAGTGACCAGAGCTTCCCCCCCCCCCCCTCTTTTTCACCGCACGATAGCTACTGGTGGTAGTAGAGGAGGGCCCGGATTGCTAGCTAGCTTCGTTACATACGATACGGTTGCCAAGAAGCAATCGGTCATTGAAACTAAAGGGCACAAACGATAAATAGGGTGTCCCTTGGCAACCGTCTGGGTGAAGTGCAGTTATATGGTACCTGTGCCAGCCCAGTCCGGCCCGGGTGGGAACCCAGGAAAAGCCTATCTGGTGGTGATAACTAGACTCACTTATGGGGGGTATGCCGAACATGGGGGAATGCCCAACAGGCAAGGGTAGCTGGTTGCAACATCGGGTTTGAGTGTAATTCGGCATTCCCCCATGTTCGGCATACCCTCCATAAGTGAGTTTAGTTCACGAAAGCTTATTTGTTACTTATTAACTCTTATAGTCATCAACCACGAATTCATTGTAGCAATGGCTCCATCAAGCCGTCATGCTGGGACGCGTATTAATGGGAGGGGGGGGGGGGTTAGTTACGTCGGTGAGGGTTGGATGCATATGATAATCACCCATTCCAGGAAATATGTGAGTTTTTTCGTCCTATAATTCATGTTGGTGAATGTGTTGGTGAATGTGTCAAATTTAAAACTGGTAAGGTTTTTTTTTTGCTCGGCTACTAAGCAGAATGCGGTTGCCCACCTAGACTCATTCAAGATGGCTGATATTTTTTTCGATATCGTCAGCTCAAAGCTTAGCACACTTACGGCAGAACGTCTAGACCCGGATTTCACACAGCCGTTTGAGGTTACGGACCAGTTATGTACGGTCGAGACACATTATAGACTTGCTCCGGATAAGCAGCTATGTGCATACATATACACACCACCTTACATGCTTGGGACAAATATCACGCGCTTACCCACGGTCTAGTATGTAGTCTCAACACGAGTGATCGCCCATGCACCACCACGCGTTTTCCTCCCAAGACCTCGACAATCGGGTCCGTTCCTACATTTAGGATCCCATTCCCCGTACCAACTTGCATCACAATTACGCTTCACGGATTTCCAGATATATTTCAAGCGGCCCAAATCTCAATATCTGAATCCCACCCACACACCGACCTACCTTACCTGGTCGCCGCCGCAGACTCTTGTCGGCGACTGCGATGTCGATGGGGCAAAAAAAAAAAAAAAAAAAGAGGGAGGTCTAGACCTTTAAAAAGCAATAACAGATTGTAACTGCTACCGTTAACCGATTTTTTTTAATGCAGGCTACTACCTACTCAACTAGCTCCCATCACCCATTCCCACAGAAATTGTCAAAGCGTAGACAGCAGGATCTACTTTGCACCAAGGCTGAAAGAAAAAAACATGGATTCTTCCTTCGCAGCGCTTACGTAAAACAAGAAAATGGCTACACTACATATGTACGGCGAGATAACCTGGGCCATGAGCGGGAGTAACCGTTCGGGGCTGCTGCAGAGAATAAAGAAGTATAATAAAAAAAAAAAAACAGAAAAAAGAAAAAGAAAGAAGAAGAAGAAGGGAAAGAGAAGAAGAAGAAACGGCGAATCCGCGGGGGTAGACGGAGAAGGGAGAAAGAGAAGGAGAGAAGGGGGCGAACACCGAATGGTGGGCTAGATTGCATAACCAAAAATTGCAAATGAGACTAAATAACACGTGTGTTATCACATTGTGCCACGGTTCCGCATTCAGGGGTAGTTTTCTCTCTCTCCCGGAGTTCGGAGAACATGATGTCAGACGTCAATGGTGGTGGATATATACCGAAGAACTCTGCATGCATATATGCGCATGTAGATGTGGTGCTGATACTCAAAGGAGAAGAATGTTGTTACTGACTGGACTCTTTAAGCTTAAAGGATCGAATCTCACGCTCTCTACGAAACACCTTTGTCACACGCCAGCGTCACCCTCAAAAATATGCATCAACAGGGCAACGCCACGAGTGACAGGTCATGTTTCAAACTCACTGCAGGAGATTCTCACTGTGGTCCGATATGTACGCAAAAAAAAAAAGAGCAGTTATTGTTGATTAATGATCATCTTTAAGTTACTAAACTCACATTATAAAAGTATGTATATCCAGAGTTGCAAAGCACTTATTTTAAATCAATGAAAACACAAAAAAAAAAAAAAAAAAAAAAAAAAAAAAAAACCCAGTGGAAAAAAGTTAGGAACTGTAGTAACAAAAATACACTGGCCACAGTATATCCAAATAATGATGACTCCCGGCTCCCCATGCACCCCCCCCCCCCAATCCCGCCAGCCAGCCAGCAAATGTTCAATCACCAGTACACTCCCGCCCCATACAGAACCGAAAAGAAAGAAAAGACTTTTAAACTCTCCCCGAGTTACCCAACCAGCCGGCACACACCCCGCAAGATTTCCATAGAATGCAAATATATGAAAATAGAAGAGAAAAGGACAAAATAAGTAGAAATAATGATAAATTCAACCCACAATATTCACTCCCCTTTCCCACCCCATCCCCGCCAAAAAATGCCCCCCAGACAAAAACCCCAGAAAACCTATTCGATCGAGTTTGCCAAGATAAAAGAAAAAGTTCAAGGAAAACGACGAGCCCCCACCGGTATACCCACCAAACCAACTACAAAGAATACAGAAAAAAGACAAATTCCCGTTCTAACCACTTTTTATACCCGTGCAACCCATGCCACTCCTTCCCGCAATGACAAGACATGAAACAGAAGGAATAAAAGGTGTAAAATATATTCGTTTCCACATCGAGAATCAACAGCCAGCATTTTATGATTTTTGTTTCCTTTTCTCCTTTAAATATAGAGAAAGGAAAGGGGAAGGAGAGTTTGATAGAGAAAGGATACTCATTTTTTTTGTTTTTGTTTTTGCCTATAGCCACCAACACCACCCAAATGCCCAACCAAACCAACCGGTTTCGCTCGTTTGTTCGTCCCAGTACAGCCGTTTAATCCCGTTGTGAACAAATTAATTTTTTGAGGAGGATTTCCCCATGTATCATCCCACTCACACACCAACCCAACTCCAGATGTCCTGTTTACCCACCCAATTCCCATTGTACAGAGAGCCTTTTTGTTTAAGCGCCGGGGGACCTCCCCCCACCATTAATTTCCTTCCTTCTGGAATCGTCAAGCCCAAGCCCGCCTAATCCTCCCGAGAGGAAGGAAAACGCCGCTTCGTCACTGCCCATACCACCATACATTCCGTTAGGCCCACTGCCTCCGGCAGAGAAAGCTTGTTCAGCTCTTTGGTCAAATGGTCCAGCTGAGCTGGGCCCGACGCCAGGACCCATTGAAGTGTTGAGAGGTGGGAACGCGCCGTTACCGCCACCGAGACCCGAGGGTAATCCAAAATTACTTTGACCTCCAAACTGCTGGCCAGGGAAGCCCCCACCCCCACCGAATTGTCCGCCAACTGGTCCAGATCCACCACCAAGCCCTTGAGGACCACCTAATCCTACTCCTCCATATGGCGAGGGTCCATCTATAGGCGAGGAAAATGCAGTGTCCGCAACTACTGCAGCACCTGCGCGACTGGCCCCACATCTCAAACAGCTAACATTTTTGGCAAAATTGTGGTAACCACATCCATCAGAGCCACATTTCCAGTCCCCTGCTCTGAAAGGGACCATCCCTCCACTGTTCGGCATAGCTCTAGTTGGTAATCCATGGCCAGCACCATGCCCCATTGATGGGGGTTGTGATGAAAGGAGAGAATTCTGTGGGTATCCTGAGTAACCATAAACATCGGGACCTGGGCCTGCTGGGACCGCTGGAAAAGAGCAACGGAAGCACGCAGTCCTGCGCTGGAAATTTGAAAAACCGCACGACGGGCAGGTCCAATCACCTGGCCTTGGCCGGTTTTTACTAGGCGGGAAAGGTGTTAGGATTTCGGCAGCTCTGTCCAGGACCCTACTACTGCTGGGAGAGACTTCAATTGCCTTCTCATTGAGAGCACGTCCATTCATGCAAAGTGACTCGGCGGCCTACAAAAGTAAGCGTATGAAACGTTGAAAATACGAAGTTTATGAAATTACCTCCTCGTGGGATGAGAATACGGCAAACCCAGTCCCAGTCGGCTTATGTTGATCAGGGGTCCTAAGAGTCCAAAATGCAATTGGACGCCCACCATACTGTGTAAACCAACTCTCTAGCTCAGATTGTGTTGTGTCATGGGGAAGCCCACTCATGTGAAGGACTTTACTCCGCTCACTTAAAAAGGCCCTGACATCCGCTCGTGCATCCATGGGCCTGGCTAAAACATCAGGGTGACCCTCTGGAGGTTGGGATTTCTTGATCAGGCCACGAAGAACTCTTGCTAAGGTAATCGCCTCCTCCATAGCTCTACGGGGGGAGGCTGGCGCCAACGCCTGGAGGTGAAAGGGTAAATTATGTTTTATGGGCGCCGAGGACTGAACGGGCTCAACTTCTAGAGCTGCACAGATATTTGCCAAGGATGAAGGTCCAAAAGGTAGTGATTCCGGGTGGTGAGATTGCCAACGAGTATATTCAGTACGGAGGTCAAAGGTTCGGGAATGTTGGAGATAGGGGGGTAGAACAACGGCCTTGTCCCTGGCCTCGCGGGGCAGCTGGACACGGAGATCCCAGGCATCCAATGTCACAAAAGTAAAATCTAGATGCTGCGCCATTAGGAATTCTTGAGCAAAAGAGTCGAATCGATTAACAGCATCCCTAAAAGAGCCGGCAGTCCGTACATGCTCCCAAGTGAGAGTAGTCAAGCTAGCTATATTACAGATATAACAGTGTCAGCTCGTAAACATTGAGCCACGTTGAGCATACAAGTTTGGTTTGATACAGGGTACGTTTGATAAGTTGGAGGAAGGAAGGGGGAGCTTCATACTGCACAGTGGGGTGATTGGGGTATTGACAGGTCTGACAAGAACGCTTTCTCTGTGGAGCTAATGGCTCGTCAGTGGTAGGTTTCACGATCTAGAGACTCGGAATCCAACCTCTTCCAGCGTTTTTGCATTGAGCAGAATCCAACCAATTTCGATCACTTCTGCAGAGTCCTTCGTGACGTAAACTCCATGCTCATCACAAGTAGTGGCCACGTGAATAACCACGTAACGATCCATGGCTGAATGTTCTTACTGCTAGAGTACAGGATTTCAAGTCTGACAGCTGTGTTGGGACTCGAAATATATTTGTGGATGGATAGTTTGCAGGTCGATATATATAGTGGGTTCCTCGAGGGTTCCGTGGTTGCTACCGCTAAGATGATGGCTGACTGTAATACCAAGAAACCCAACAAAACTCGATTATGGGGAAGACAAGTAAAGGGAATCAAAAAACAAGCTGTGTATGGTATGTAGAGATAATCACAGAGGGCGATGGAGAAAGAGAGGAGTAGAAGAAAGAGAGGGAGGAAGAAGGAAGGGTGGGAGGAGGAGGAGGGGGGGGGGGGTGTGATGGATGGGTGATAGATACAGGGTAAGAAGGGGAGGCGAAAATGCAGATGGGGGATGGGACGGATGACTGGCGGAGTTGGTGGATGGGGTGGTAGGTTAGATAGTGCCAGTGTGTGGTAAGAGGTCGAAGCAGCAGATGCCAGTGCAGAAAATATGAGACGATGGACGCAGGCAGTAAAGGGCAACCAGTTGAATGGAGGGGTTTATTAGGTTTCTACCAACTATTCCACGTTGAGTTTCCTTCTCTATGATGACTTTTCACCACTTTTTTTCTTCCTTACTTTGGTCCAATGATCTTCCTAATCGGATCTAGCTCGTCTCGGCCCACACGAGAGACAGAAGAGCCACAGAACAACGAAGTCACGAACATCAGCCCCTAAACCACATCCTCACAAACGCCATGCACAATTGGACCACGAGCTCAAGCATAACTTGAGGTCCCGTGCTCTTGCCGCGTTGCTAACGGTGCTTCTTTTGCTCTTCCTTCTCCTATTCTACACCGCCGTACCTGTATGTACCTGTTGTATTCTTTTTCACTAGTAATTCTATGTCCAACCAGGACACCCGTTCCGGTAATCCATCAACTTACCATAATAGTCCCACATGCATGCCCGTGTCTCAGATTGAACCCTCCTCATTAGAAATCTAGAATCATTGTCATCACCACTATTCTGACCTTGCAGGTTGAGAGAAAAGATGACTTCTGACCCAATTTGTTTGTTTATTTATATAATATACCCTTTCGTGTCTCATCATGCAGTGTGGCATTCTGTACCATTCAAAATTCGTTTCAGACCAGGCACATACTGAGAGTTGCAGTTACCCAATCATGTCTGATATACGAAGAGCCTCTCTTCCCATGACGTGAACACCGAAACAACTCTTTTTGTTCTTTCTAATCCAATGAGAATAGGTTGAACTAGCCAACCAACCCTTCATTCATTCCTTAAGCCCCTCGCCATCATCGTCATGTTCATCACCAGATTAGAGTATTAGAGCCGAAGCCCTGGTGGCAGACCGAGCGGTAGATTCTCCCGCCACCTTCTGTGGATCCTTAAATGCCATTTCCCTAGAGAACCGAGGCGTTATGTGCGCAGAAAGCATTATGTACATGTATGTATGTAGTACATACAATGTCATGTACATACCCGTGTCTGATACGCTTCTTACAGGGGATGTATTTGGTCAATAGAGTAGAGTACATGTGTAGATACATGTACTTTGTATTTGACACTGTCATCGTAGAAGTAAATAAGAAGGGACCGGCGCGTCACGTCACCACCTGCCTTGCACCACTTGCACCTTGTAGGAAGAAAGTAATATGCCAACGAAATGCCGAAATTGATCAATTTTGTTGGAATTTTTGCTAAAACCCCTGGTAAATTGAACCGGTGCTTAAGGTGGCTCTGAAATCTTTAAAGTCAGTTGCTGCCTGGTGATGCTTGAAAACCAACCCCTCGTTCGATAACGATAAAGACTACTTCGCAAAGAAAGAGTACATAGCGGTGAGTCGGCAAGAACCAGGAGTTGGTTGCTCCGGCAATCAGACCGAAAATCTGCATAAGCATCTTTTTCGGTATGGTCCCTCAAGGACTGGGTTATCTTATCGGTCACAAGAAATAACTGAGTGATCTCGGCCCCCGATTCGCTTCATAAACTTCCGAAGCCACAACCGTTGATACCCCGAAAATACCCAAGTCCCGCAAAAAGGGTATAAGAGACATCAATATTGCACTATAGTTAGCTTATTGCTATGTGAGGAATCTCACGCGTCCATTCCGTGGAACGGAATTTAGGTGTTGGCGCTGAGCAACGCGATCTGGTCAATATAAAAAAAATATATCAATGTAAGGGCCTTAGAGTGGGGGAGAAAAGGGGGGGGGGGAGGTCGTTTATGTCAATTTTCCCTACATGAATTCCATCCAGAACATGCTTCCCCACATGGATGGAGATCGCTAAGCTGCAGTCTCGACCTGGCGGCCGTTACATATCCTTCTAGAATTTAATGTTGTTCCTGGAACAAGGGCTTAATAATACATGTAGCCACGCGAATTCCATAAAAAGGTTATTTTGAAAGTCTGCTAGAAGCCGGTAAAGTTCATGTCTAAATTTGAGATTCCGAACAAAGACTACAGCTGCTGAGGTAATAATGAAGTCTAGCCAGATTCGCTTAGAGACAGGAGGAGGCGAGGGCGGCATTCGGTGAGACTTACCGAAAAGCCATTTAGCGAATTGACGTCAAGCTAACAACTACTCAACATGTAGGGCGGCTCTACTTGAGAGAGCATGAACGACTGTCCTGTAGAGAGATTAGCAAGGGAAGAGTCGCACCAGTTAACCTTTCGCTGTGCCAGGGACTCTCGATATTATTGTAAGCAGAGACCCCTCCTTCATCTATTTACATACGATCTTCTATTCACGCAGGATTGATCAAACAGTACATCGCCTCATTCCCTCATTCCCTTTTTAAACATCTCTCCCCTCTTCTTCATCTTTGAAACTTTCCCCCCCATTTTAATTCTGGCCGTTGCTACATCTGCTACTTCACGGCCCGTCCTCAAATAACCTCTTACTTTACTTCATTTCATCAATCCCTACTCTAGTCTTCTCTTCATCACCTCTGCCCCTCTACAATGAAGTCCGAGCGTAACAGAGCCCGATCGCCATCGGGAGAGACGAACTTCTTCAAACGCCTCTTGGTGATGCTCAAGTCTCAAAAATCGCGTCAGCGACACGGGCATTCTCAATCAGTCCCAAATAATACTCTTGCTCCTCCAGCTTACTCGAGCAATTATGCTGCATCATCAACATCGCTCTATTATAATCGCGGTGGTATGAAACAAGCATCCCCTGCTGCTAAACCTCCTCCAGAGGTGCTACTCGCTATCTTTTCTTACATCTGCCCGCATGCCCTTGACTACACCTACGAATCTGCAGAGGATAGCGTTACCGAGACTGGATGCATGCTCTGCAACATGCGGGACCTTGCGCGAGTAGGTCTCGTCTGCAAGGAATGGCATCGAGCGGCTCAACTACTACAGTACCGCAGCATTCGCCTCGATAGTGTCCATTACTGTGGAATGGAGGGTGAGCTCTCGGAGAGGCGTAAGAGGAGTTCATTTTTCCAGAAACAAAGTTCCCCGCTGGAAATTCCCGAGCAGCGAATGCGATTGTTGTACCGGACGTTCCAGGAGAGCGAGTCGATCGCGTCGTTGGTGTGGCTACTGAAGCTTCCTTACATGACACGGGAAACGTGCAAGCAGGATTTGGCTCGACTTGTGTCTCTTCTACCAAATCTACGTTATGTTGATCTACCTGATGGTATCTATTCTGACGATTCTTCATGCGCATCGTTGAAAGCAATCCTTTACACCAGATGCTCTGACCTACGGAAAATGACTTGGATGTCCGGGTCCGAGAAGAACTTTGTCGATTTGTGGTATGAACCACCGTGGGTATCACTTGAAGTGGTTGAGTTATCGAATATGAGAATTGAAAACGGAGATTTGGTGCAGGCTCTCTCAGCAATGCCGTATTTAAAACACCTCAAATTGAAAGATATGCAGTGGGCCACTGACGAAGTCTTTGACCCGGCGTTTGAATTCGGCCAATTCCGGGCCATCAAAAGTCTAGAACTGGATGGGAACACCAGTATCACAATTGACGGGTTATGCACCTACCTCTCTCGCCCTGAAGTTCAAAAAACTCTTGAATCCCTTACCCTCATAAACACCCCAATCCCTACTCATCTCATCTATCGTATTCTACCTCTAGCAACATCCTTAACTTCCCTCTCAATTAATCAAACCATTTCTCGAGTTATCCCTAGAAATGAAGTTCAGCTTCTCTCGTCCCTAACTCTTACCCATCTCTCTTACGAGATCATCGGTGAAGATACTAGGCTTACAAGGCCATCTCCAAGCTACTATGCATATCTTTCCGAATCGCTTTGGACTGGCGGTCTTCCCTCGCTCACAGACCTCTATGTCCGTGAAACGACCTTCCACAAGCGTCTCCAAAACGAGCCTACCGGTGCCAATACCGGCGTCTTTGCTAGGGGCGGATGGACGCAGAAAATGACAGTTTTCGAGAAGAACCTCGATCATATGAACTGGATCAAGTACAGAGTCGGCACACTCAGTAACGGGAAACTTCTTGTTAGCCCAATATATGAGAGGCCCACGACTTCGGCCTTCGATTCAGACCCAAATGAAAGCGAAAATAGGGCAAACCTGTTAACCGTCCCTGGCGCCTCCAACATGGGAATTAGGGAAAAGAGGTCAAGCAGACAGGATCTGTGGAGATAATGTCCCGGTTCCCTTTAATCTTACTCGCGTTTTTTCCTATTTCCTTTTTATGTTTTTCGTATAATTGGGGTGGTTAGGCCTTTCATCTGGGAGTTATCTTTTTCCGCAAATTTTTCCACTATTGATATCATTGCTTGTCAGGGAAGGTGTTTTTCTTTGATGCATTTTGTGTATTGATTTGCTGGGTGGTTTTGACCCTTCAAATATCGTTAATCGTTCCTATCTTGCTCATCTGCCGTGTTTCAAACGCAGACATATACCATCACTCGCTGTTCTCGCATTTGGAGATCTGGCGCGTTTATTTCCGCCAAATATGTAGCCGTTTACATATCTGATATTCTTTTGTAAAAAATTAGCCTATTACATGTAGGTACTGATATAATCATAGTCAAGGTTAACTCAATGTTCACTACATATGCTTACTCCTACATTGCACGAATTTGAGGCCAGCTAGGTATCCTACCAGTTACCAGTACCTAACTTGAAATACATTTACCTATTCGATAATTCAACTTGGGGTGGTGATATGCTAATTATTGTACGACTTTGGAATGGATCATATTAAATTAGACGAAAAGTTTCTTGAAACAGCCCATCGTTGGTTATTATCCGGAGGGGAGCTCTTGGCTCGCCGTGTCTATAACACGCACGGATATTTCCAGCTGTGTTTGTTTAATTTACAATTCAGGCCAACATTTTTTTTTTTTTTCAAACCAAGCTTGGTGGTAGGAGATGACGGGTTTTTTTTTATGCCACCATCCCTTGCGGGTAGGTCCGCAGCGGCACGGGAACAAATCGTTTTTAACCTTATTACGTCCGAAAAGGTGAGGGAGGCATGGGACGAAAAGCAGTGGTTCGTTTCATTGAGATGCAGAAAGCCGGACTCTTCAAGTGGGGTGTGAGAGCCCGTGGCACAAATAGCCCTCGACTTCCGATGCACCTTCCACCCCACCGGGTTCCGAAAATTAGTATTTTGAGAGTGCCCACATATATACATGTATGTACTTATGAAAATTGTTTGCCGGTAGCTATAGCTGCAGCGTTTAAAAGGGTCGTTTACCTAAGAGGCGACCCGGTTTTTGGTAAATTTATCTTGCGTGATATGCTTCGGTCAGAGTATCGTAGTGATACCGATGGGCATGAGGTGTTCACGGGTTCTTGCATGCAGCAGATTGTTACTCTCGTTCCATGCAGTTACCATTTTTTGTTTTGTTGTGTATGTGTACTAGAGTGCACGCATGATGAAACTTGAGCGATGTAATAAGATTCATCTTCAGGAAGTAGTATTAAGGTAAGTATGTACATAACCGCCGTCGCTTGCAAGGAAGGAGGAGATCGACAAACAAAATGATCGTCGATGTTTCAGATAGGGTTAGGGTATGGGGTTCATACGTCTATTTTTATTGTTGCCGAGTTTGCTCTCCACCCAAAAGTAAAAGTTAACAAGTTTGGCTTTTAGGACTGATCCTATTATTTTTTGGCCATGTGGCAGAAAGGGGTTTCTTTTGGGCGTCGACTAAGAAGATATCAAAGTTTTTTTTTTTTTTTTTTTTTTTTGGTCCTGTCAGATATGTAGGTACCTTGTGCTAGTACGTCAGGGTACTTGCCAAGCCCCTTGAATCACTACCGACCAACCAACCGGCATATCTAGAAGAGATTCATCGACCCCGTCTAGACTACCATTCAAAAAAAAGTCTCTCTCTGACTGTGTGCCTGCACTCAAGAAGGTCTTCTGGTGGATAAAGCCATTTTCCCGCTGCATCATCGTGAGTCTTTAAGCCATTCTTCACTGGCAGAGAGTAAACATCTTCAAATAAGCACATACGTACTCTTCTATACAGTCATTGTACTACCTATTGCCACCAAGTTTAAAGGCTTTTTTCGCTCTCATTCATACGCTAGAAGCAACATGTGGCCTCCCATTGGATCTCGATGCTCTATTACTGAGGTAGTTTACCCTGCAGGGTTAAGTCAGAGCTCGAGTTCAGGAGTAATTCGCCTAACTCCCGCCTCTGCTTTTTCCTCTCTTTTTTTTCCCGAAGAAAGATGACATGATGGTGAAAAGATGCCGGTTCTTAAAGGTAATGTGACTAGCCTCCGTGCAATAGTTTCCTCTTATATGGGTTAATTTTCGATTGGAAATACTTAAAAGTGCAAAAATCCTTTCAGCGAAGGGGTTTTTTCTTTGGGTTCTGAGCTATAGTGATTGGTCAGGTTCCTCTTTCCTTTTTGGTATTCACCGAACTTTTTGCTGTTTACGCCCTGAGCGCTGCCGACCAGTCATTGTAAGCTTAGCAGAGACCAGATCTACTTTCTGCAGCTGGCTAACGAAATAGGTTTTGGGGGTGCAAAGATGCTGCTAAAGATTGCAGTAGCAAGATCACAACTGGACTAGTCTGCCTGGGATCACGCACATATGCTCTGCTACTGCGGAAGAAAGTTTTCAACCCAGCAGAAGGGTCTATTACATGTACGTACCTGGAGAGTTAACTATGGCTTATGTAAGAGCCAAGCGTTATGAATCGAGTGCTTAGCTGTGATAGAGCTTGATGGGATCTTTTGACACCGTTCGACTCCATCCTGGAACGCAGGTCGGGTTTTTTTTTTCTACGAGCGACTCGTACTTGGCTTTTACGCCACTCGGGAGGTTGATATTCGATTGCTATATCATGCAGTCATTTAAATGCCTGCCATTGCAATTGAGCCTGACGCAGGCCATATGTATAGGCTTGAAATGGACGAAAGCTACATATTGATCTTCATACACCCCAGCCTTTTTTGCTACCGGGCGAACACAGCATAAGCATATTTGCCAAGCGAATTACCTCGATGTCTTAGAACCATACAGCCGAAATCAGTAATCACCATACTCTGAAATAATAATTTCTGGAGTTGTTGATAAATCCTTTTTCCGGGGGCAAAATCGATCGGTGGAGGTGCCGGTGGTTGGGTCCTCAACGAACCAGAACCGCCAACGCAACGGAATAAACCACAAAAACAACACTGACCGTCCTTGCAGATCCAGCGCTAAAATCTTTGCCAGTGCCTGGAGTTTCTGTATACCGTTTCCCTGAATGATCACGAGAGCTATATCCCTGCGGCACTCTGTCAAAGTGTCACCTGGGCCGCCGATGGAGAATTTGCCGCGCCTACTGTGGCGATGGTTATGCGCGCCGGGTGGATCTATACATCATCTCTTCCTCTTTGCCATCTTGATGTGGCGTGCTGATTAGTAGTGATCCCCTCCCCCTTAACTGTACTTCATTGGCGTTGTACTTGTCCGTTAACTAATACACTCGCCCCATCTCCTGACTTCCAATACTACAGGTCAAGCGTACAAATCCCTTAAACAGGCCAGACACTGTGAGAGAATTAAGATGCATGTTTGGTCTCTGATAAGTACCACCCCTAACTTTTGTTACTGTGGGGTTCCGTATCTGCATACCGGCACAATGGTAGAGAGAGACTGATTCGTTCACCAGGTAGGTTTTAAGTTGCCAAGAACCTCTATAACCTGCATGTAACCTGCAGCAAGCATAAATAACACTGAGGCGTACTATTAGGCTAACCAATTAAAGAGGTCCATTCACGCCTTAGTGTTTTAACTATTTGTAGATATTGTGGCTTTATGCGGTGAAGAAAACCCATGCTTTTATGTAAGTGTGGCCTGAAACTTGGGTTTGGGAGCATATGTATATGCATGTTCGGCAAACTAGGACTTGGTAACCTTCTGCTCGAGTTCTACAAGAAAGGCTAGAAAGTAAGGGGATACGCACGGGTGCATGTTGAAAGCACCAATTTGCATAGATAACTGTAAGTATGGCGATAACGAGACCATTGCGGAGGTTCGGGAAGCTTCCTACAGTAAAGACAGGCTAGCGTGTGTGCTTCTACCGCCGGACTCCCTTTCACCGTGTCTGTGCGCCTGCATTTGATATTCTGGTTGATCCCCTTATCCTGGAGGATGAGCAGAACTTAACCTTCATACCGTATGTCCAGCCTTTAATTTACCTTATAATTGAGATCTATGACGAGATTCTCCACGGATATTCGTACATGTAGTGAGTAGTAATTGCATGACATGGGCGTTATGAAATCAAACTTGCATTAAAATGTGGCCAATTTTTTAATTTCTGTTATTTGATTCATATGATATCACTCGATACACTTTTTTCATTTATGTTTTGAAGAGATTGACTGTGCTCCTGGAGCTCGGGCTATCCGAAATTCGGACGAATTTAAAATTACCTGGAAGCTATAATAACGGCTTTAAAGGGGGGGATACCATACACACTCGCGGTGACAATATCGTCAACAGAACGCGTCAGCGAAGTTTCCTTATATTATTACTGCTTTATATATATGACGAATAGAAATTGTTAATTCCTGAACCCCCCAATGGGCGGGCTTATGAGGCCGTTCGAGACCGTCAAGGAATGGGGGTGCACTGACCTCGATGCCGCTCGGCCTCGTTCACCTTCCGCCTTTGTCGGCATCAAGTTTGTCAGGTACCAGTATGCGTATATCTTGTTTAAATGACTGATTAATTATTATCAGGCTGTGGGTATGATTCCGTTCCGCCGGAGTATGTCGATAATTTGCTGGTCAACCATGGGATTGGATTTGGCGTTTTTTTGTGGGTGTAATTTGCTGTTATATGACCACACAGTCGCTGCAGGTACGGCAAGGCTAAGTGCAAATACATGTATGTAGAGCGTCAATACCAGCTGCATGCAGTTCCGCACTGGGGGTAGTGATCATGGTAGCCCCGGTGCCGATATTGCCGTGAGGGTGCCGACAAAGATCAAGAAGAATTCCCTTTTTTTTGGTTTTGTTTGACTACATTTATCAGGACGCAGCCCGGATCACCCCCAGGGTTAGGGGACCCAATGCACCTTGGCATTAATTCCATAAGTATTAGTCCCAGAGAATTTACATAATGTGGCCAATGTCGAGTGGGTATAACACTTAGATTGCCGGTTCAACACTGTGCGTTTGGGTCCTCTTTTTGGTCTTACACCTATAAATAGTGTACTGATAGGCTTTAAAGGAGAGTCTAATGATGACTTGGCAATTTCAAAGGAATGTAGCTAACTTTAGGTTTCCTTAATGATTTATGCTAATGATAGTTGATCCGTAATTGCAAGACCGTTAAGCACTTGTCCAGCTTCTTGGCCAGGGAAATCACCGATCTGGGGGTTTAAGCGTGTGTTGTTAATATAAGAAGGTTTATCCTAATGGATACATGTACGTGGAAAACCCTATTGCATACATGTAAGTACATATATGTAGGGCGCGCGTGTATGGTGTTGATCCCTTTCTTTTACCCTAAACCCACCTAATATATACTTGAATTTTTGAATCGGATAGCTAGGATATCCGGATATATTTGCAAGGAAGAATAGCAAACTCTACCACCCACCGAACCCACTGGCATATGCATATATACTTATATGCAATGCATCATTGGGTCGATCGCCTGTAATTTCGGATCATAATGCATCGTAGATGCAACACCCAAAATCCCAGATATTGTGTAATTATCCCTTAGGTTGTCAGTAAATGCCGCCCCCCCCCCCCCAGAAAAAAAGCAAACGTTGGTAACAGATCTTGTTATCTCCCTTATATATCAAGTAGTTAATCTCCCCTACAAATCCTAACCCTCTGTTATAGGGGGGCAGCATTGACAGCTTAAGGGATAAGAATGAAGAGTAGGGCTTATGATTAGTTAATGAGATAGATTTAGAATCCATGTTTTAATGCCTTTCCAAGGTCTAGAAAAAAATATCAAAAACTGAAGTACTGGCGGAAGACTAGACTATATTTATTGTATATGAATATTGGGGGACTGAGTAATTACGCCATCTATTGATATGATTTTATCTATACTGCAGCCATAAAAAAAATCAGAAATTTCCGGAAGTTCAATATCATGGCACATGTCAAGATATACCTCCCATAGAGTTAACAAGAAGCTGTTAGGAGTAAGGAAGATCAGGTAAGGTCGCTAGGTAGTTGTCGTGGTAGGCCTGGGGGGAGCCATGATCATCGGGAAATTTGCACCGTAAGGAAAGTTGTAGAGAAGGCCATGAATCGATGTGTATCTATCTAGCAGACACGTTATATAGGGAATGTGTCGTGGTAAAAAGTCATCAGTAAAGTATCAATACTATATCAGACGTAAGTGGGCTAAAGTGATGAATTTCACATTTTATATATGAAATCAGATGGTAGTAGAGCTAACGCGCATATGTCCCCGTAGATGTCGCCGGCACCCCAATATACAATTTCTACATAAAAGGGCAGTAGTAAAGAGACGCTAGGAGCTCTGGGTTCATGAAGGTGGACATAATATAACAGACCAAAACGAGCACCAAATACCGAGTGATAATCTGTGAACAAGTTTCTCATTTTGACTAATTTATTTACTGAATAAAGCGATCCGTAATACATTAGTCGCCTTAAAGCCAGGATAGCGATTTAAAGGTTCTCTATGTTCCTTTACCAAAGACCCCCTGGTATTTCATTCATCCCAGCAACCATCATAATTCAGGAGGTAGGTTGATTGCGCTGAAAAATAGGGGAATACACCCCACCTTGCCTACATAGCTGAGCATGTTTCTTAGATCCGGGTGTCCTTGTCGTCGTCAGGAGGAAGACTATCCTATTTAAACAGGTTCATACAATAGTAAACTCTTCCTTTAATTACTGACTAGTATCGGAAAGCACCGATAGGGATGCCTTGTTATTATAATAACCGGGCAAGACTTTTAAGAAATGGTTCTGTTGCAGTTTATAAAAAATGCTGTAGTAAAAGCGGAGGCCAGAGATGTAAGCCACCAAGGACCTCTGATCTCTCCAAGCACGTAGAGTAAATGTGCAGCCCGTAATTTCTCTTGAAACGGAATATTTCTATCTATTGGTTGATATAGAACCTCCGCTTAACCCAGCTACATATAAAGCAGATGCCGTTCTGGCGCTCAAGCTAGGGGCATATTATAATCCCTGGCCCCTATCAACAGTCGGTCTACGCATCGATACATCTAATACGCATATGGAATATGCACTGCAGTTTAATTTGGTTGATTTCAGTTTAACTAAAGGAGGAGTAACTGTCCCGGGTCGAGACCCTATATACTTATGTAGGATTTAAAAAGCCCTATGGTACAAAGCTGTTTATAGTTACATCTTAATTATAAGGATACTCAAACCACAAAGCCCTAACCCTAACCCTAACACTGGCCGATTTCTTTATTTCAGGTGGGCCGCTCGGGAGAAAGCAGCCGTTACCAAACGCTGTTGGCAGTTAGTCTTGTGTTGGTCGATAACACTACCATGCTTTGGGGGGCAGATATAAAAAAATTGCTGATATTGTCCTAACATATACGTAGGACTCGACCCGATTCTAGGACCCTACTCACAGTTCCAGGGCTAGTCTAGATCTAGTTCGTTCCCAGTACAGTGCGGTGTGGGAGTGGAGCTGGGAAGTGCCTCGTTGTGAGAATGTGCTGCTAGCTTTCAGCAAAGTATGTGGGTGTATTTCGCATGAACCCCTCCCTCGAAGATGCGCGATATCTAGTGCTGGCGGGTCAAGGGCACAGGTAATGTAATCGGCCAATAGAAGTGCCCGCCCCCTTATCTCCGTGAAGAAAACTATACTTCCTAGGGTATGCCGGCGGATAGCCCACAGGACCAGTACGAACATCCCAATGAATCACAGAAAAAACAGATGTACGCTCAAATCCACTCACTTGATTGGCGAGTGATAGCCTGTGATTACATTGATCAGTCTAAAATCCGGCTAAGCCTTTCGCCCAAGGATAATGTCATACTTGCAAGAGTACCTACACACATAGCTACTTTAGCCAACCCATGAGAAAACGGATATAGTCGAATGCCACTGATCCCAAGATAAGGGGGGAAAGCAACAGTGTATTCTAATGGCAGCCTTTTATCTACCCCCCCTCAAGTCCAACTTACGGGAGTGTGTGCGCATGAACCCATCTATATTTTATGTGAAAACCCGCCTGGTTAGCTGGCGCTACATGCAGTGTCCCTATCACAAGACATGAAGCTGTTTCTTCAGATATAGCTAGTCATGTCACATCTACCTAATGAATTAACTCAATCAATCATGCCATACCTGCACGTCCCTCTTTTTTACCCGCCTCAGGTATGGGGAGGTGAGGGTTTGCTCATAGCCTTCAGGCTGCATGTATTTTTATGAAGTATCAATCGATCAATCGATACCTGCACGTCTTCACAAAATATCACTCGTCTGCCTCCCCCCAATCAGACACCCCAACCGAGAATCCGCGGGTCCTTATCATTTACCTATCTCACACACACCCTCCCCCAGCCCAACATCTGCCCGATCCAACCCAACCCAACCCACTCAACAGGCTAAACAAAAAAAAAAGCTTCCCCCCGCCCCTCACCAATCGAGTCGGATCGAAACAATCCCACGCACGGCCATCCAGCCAGCTAGCTAGCTTCCAACGCAATTAAGATAGACATCTGCACTTCACCACGTATTTGATGTGTTAAGCCTAGGGTACATGTATCCCATATCCCCACGTGCGCCCCATGCGCCGCATTCACTCCCATAGCCCGTCCATCCAATGTGTTATATCGCGCCACCTCCATTCGCCCACATAGACACACCCACGATCGTGTGTACGTACGTATGTAGGTACGAGACAGCCCGCGCCATGATACACTTCTTCCAAATATCGCCCTCTGCTCAATCGCGCTGAGACATCGACTCACGATCTGCTGGTGTCGTGCTCCCCCCCCCCCATCAGGCTGAGAGATCTGAGCTGGCTGATTAGCGAATCAGCATGGGACGCATGTTGGTTGGGAGGGTGTCTCGGGGGACCGAAACAAAACAAGGCTAACTAGTTAGTCCCCCCCCCTCGCCCACCTCCCCGGTTGGGTGGGGGGTTGTCTGAGACATTGGCAGGGTTCTTGTTCGGGCCCGTTATCGTTTTGGTACTGCGATGCGGGTGGTACTCAACCGGCCAAGTGGTTTTGTTAAAGTTGTTGGGGGGGCCCCGTGAGATTGAGTTGCAGTAGCGGGGGCGGTAGAAAGTGGCGAGTGAGAAACTGTGACTGGCCATGTCTAACAGTTAACTACATGTATGTAGTTACAAGCTACATATAATATCGGGGGGGGGGGGGTTGGCAGTGTATGTAGATATAATGATTTATTTACAAGACAAAAAACTAAAGGTGAGAATTCATGAACTCCGATTTGCGAACCAGAACTGAAAAAAAAAAAAAACAAGACACTTTTTTTCCCTTCATTACATATAAAAAAAAAGACCCACAAAAGCTACCGTGCCATCGGGGGAAAGAAGAAGCTCTATTTCTCCGGCGCATCGGGGAGACGCTCGATAACGTATCTATCGAACCATCCGTTAGCAAAACGCTCCACGCCCAGCAGAGAGAGAGGGGGGGAATCAGATCCACATACTTCCCCGTGCCACACGTCATGATCGGCACACCCGGAATCTTTCTTATCCTCCTCTTCAGATCCTTATCGTTTGTTGCCACGATATAGATCCTGCCCTCATATTAGCACTCCATGCCCGCCACCAGCAACACCGCCTGAGGTAAAAACATACTTGTGCTGCATGACCCTATTGACGATACAGTCATCCGCATACGTGCCCTTATGGTCACACTTGACCCTCTCGAACCTCGGATCCCTCGCAATCCTCAACGCAATCCTATATCTCGGGCCCAACTTCTCCAGTTCCGCCATGACGCAGTCGGTGATGACCGGTGTCGCCTTGGCATAGAGACAGTCCATCATTGCCTGGATGAGCTCCAGCTTCTTCTGAATACTGAAATTGATAAAGTTGGTATCGACTAGCACTGAGTACGGCGGGCGGAGGGCCTCGTTGAACTGGAAGAAGAGGGATGACGCCACCTGTGGACTAGAAGATAGCATCCAGGATTAGCAGATGTGCAGAGAAGCTGGCTGGGGCGGCGCGGGTGAGATACATTTCACGGACGACCTCGGCGGACTTGTCCTTCTTTGTGACGGCGGTGGCCTGCTTGATCTGGTTCTTCTTGAGGCGCGAGTCGCGGGAGGAAATAACGCGCTTGACCTGCGCAAACTTGCGGGTTTTCTTTGCGACTCCCATATTTATGGCCTTGTGGTTATAGTTCTGGGGCGGGTGGGGGGGATTGATTGGAGCTTGGGGAAGTTGTTTTTCCGAAGAACCTACCTGCTGTATCGCGAGAAAAAGTTTAGTCGTGGTGTGTGCGGCGGACAGGGTAACAGGCCCCCCCATTCACTAGAGTAGTAACTAAATGCTTTAGTAGTGGTATCACGTGAGTGGAGGCACTACATGTATGTAAATGTAGTACTCGGGTCCTCGCAATTCAATTGGCTAAAGAGCTACATAAGTATGTCCTGCAGATCAAGTATGTTGCAATTGTTCATTCGCTGTTTATTATAAAATGGTAGGATTATTTAAAACCATATATATATTCTGGAACATCTTGTGACCACCCCCCATCTTACTCTACTTGCCGAAAAATAAAGTATGGTCCCAACCCGAGCATCCCCGGCTACTCTCTGGCTCGCCTTGGGACCATAATTTATTCCTCAGCAAGTACCTACATACTTACATGCGTGGAGTCGTGATGTATGTACTCTAGCATCGTGCACTTACATGTAGCTACTCTGTACCAAGGGGCATGAGGGCTGAATATATTGAAGGGGGCTGGGAACAAACGTATGGATTCAGAGATACATGTTAGCTGGAGTGATACATGTTAGCTGGAGTGATAGTCGAGGAGCTTCTTGTGCGACGAATGAACGAACCCTTCTCTGTAACAATTATCGAACAAGCACAATGACAGCGCAGCACAAGATCCAACTAAATGTAATAATTATCATTATTAAGAACACCCAAGCTACATATTGTGTACCTACCCTTTCGATAGAATGCACCCTTCTACTACAACATCTATTTCTCCGGACCCCAACCACCCCTCCATTTCCCTGATATAACAGGTCTCGAATAAAGTATTCCCCACAGCCCGCCCGCCCCACCAATATAAGAAACCCAGACGATAAAGAGATAGAAATAGTAATAATAATACATGCCAAGAGCCCAGAACAAAAAAAAAAAAAAAGAAGAAGAAGAAAGCGAATAAAGAGCGGTAAGAAATAGGGTGACCAGGCACTCCTAGTCTTAATCTTAATAATAAAAGAAAAAACGACCCCTGAAGCAAGATGTAGTACAGCCATGGTATCAAATGCAACCGAACCCCAGCGTACCAAGCGCTCTGCGGAACCACAGAACCAAAGCAGCAAATAATAATAATACAAGAAAAACAAAATAAGAGCAAAAAGCAAGCAATGCAGCAATCGCTATGAAAGACTAAACGATAAAAATGAAAACGGGTATAAACAAGCAAACAAGAATCACAACTGATTGATAAAGGCCACCGAACTTTTGTGCGTCAGAACAACAATCGATATTCATAAAACCGTTTGCAAATCTTTGCAAAACCCGTTGATCGTTAAATCACGTAGCTCAGAAGTCAGTCAATGACAACAGAACATTTCCAGCGCGCACTCATTATTCATCATCCGACGAGTGCGGATCTCTGTCAATAATTGGTCTCGTAGGGCCCAGCTCTCTTTCTCTCTTTTCCAACAAACTCCCGGGAACAAACATGCTTTTCTGACCAGCACCCAGCAGCGGCGTAATCTCTCCATTCTTTCCAATGGCGTCCCGCCCGCTTGCAACCCCATGACCCATTGTTGTCGCTCCAGCACTGTGATAACCATGTGACAAAAGACCTGCGCCAGTAAACGCCGTTTGCTCATCGTCACTCTCTCCACGGTTGTTTCTCCCTTTCCCTGTGTTAGGCCTTTTGCTGTGGCTGTTCGTTTGGTAGGTTGGAATTGGTGGAAGGTCAGACTTGACGAGCGAAATTAGCCCGCCTTTCGCCTTTGCATCCTGTCCCGACACAGTGTGACCTCTTCCTCGCCGGTAGTGGTGGGGGAGCGCCGGAACCGGCTCATCTTGGTGGAAATTGAGAAGAGTGCCACCTTGCTTGTTCGCAGTTGATGGTCTGGAAACTACAGTTCCCGCTCTCTGTAAAGGCTTTGACGACGAGGATGATGTATCCACCAAGGGTTGGCGGTGACCTGGCAGCGGCAGCGGCGGCGCCTGTGCCAGCACAAACTCATTATGCGGTTGGGACCGCTCCTCCTTGAAAGCCATCTGCGCCAGGCGTCTCTTGTCCTCATAATCCTGACCCAGTAAACCTCCCGGAGAAAAAACCTCTCCGTCATCTGGTTGAATTTCGGGCGCCTTTGGCGACCTTGCCGAAGGGCTTCTGTGCCTTCTTGTTTTCGACCTTGTAATCGATTTATCATGACGTACACTTTTCCCTCTTTGCAACTCTGTCGTAGGTGGTTGTGCCAGCTCCTCCGGTGAGATCAGGGGTTTCTGCCGATGACGTCCGCGGCCAGGGGACCCGGCAGGGGATGCCGTCTTCGCACTAGCGGCCTTACCGTCTGAGTCGGAGTCGACCGCAGTCCACCATGCAAGATCCCTTTTCTCCGCGATCAAACGGCTTTTGAAGTCCCTGATCAAACTGAACCATTCGGCCATCTGTGCCTCGTTCTCGGCGGCAAAGTAGTGACAGTAAACGGCGCCGTCACCAAATAAGCTTAGCTGATGTTGGGATTTGAGTGCGAAACAATATTTTGTCGGGCACTTGAGGCGATCGTTGGGGTGTAGCGGGTCCGTAAACGTATAGGCGTCAAATGACTCGAGCGAGATTGTCTGTGAGAAGTCCTTCTCCGTCGGCCTGTCCTTTTTGGCGATCCGAACCGACCCGCTCCCGAGTCTTGTCCATCGCCGAGTCCACTTCTTTTCAGTGTTGTTGAAATAGTGAAACTGCGCAACGCCGGTAGCAGGCTCTTCTCTGGGAAATTCTTTGACATTGAGGTTTGTTTGTCCCCAGGCCCACTTCTCGACTCTCAAGTGGCATCGGGTGTTTTCCGGGTCCCAGGTAGAAACAACATCACTAATCAGCTCGAAATGACGAACCTGTCGCTGCAGCCCCAATGTAGGCCAGGATTCAAGAAGAACACGCTCTTTTCGGGGTCTCGCCCGCTTGAGGAACATATCTGCATCCGTGGTGTTGCATGTGCCCATCTGCTCCACGACGCCTGTGTCGAGGTGACAAGGAACCTTAAAATCGTAATTCTAACACAAAGAATCAGGTCAGCACAAACCACCACGCATACACACACATAAAAAAAGATTCTCTCTGCAGCTTAAAAATAGAGCTCCACATATCAGAAACCAATGTAGAATGGCATAAGCTTTTCCTCCTCCAATCCGGGGGGTGGGAGGGTATTTGCAACTCACCAATTCATTGTAAGGCGAGTATTTCTCTGTTGTTGCTCCAGCACCCATAAGCTTCTCCAGCGTCTGGTCAATAATCTCATCCCTCTTCGTGTAAACCTTTGGCGGAGACTGCGAATGATTTTTCGTAAGCCTATTCGGACGCGGCAGCGCTGCAGGAGCTGACTGCGGAACCTGTGCTGCACGGGGGGGCGACACCTCCTTTGTGTGCGTGTTGAGACGGAGGATCTGTCTAAATTTTGATGGCTGGCGAGTCATTGGCTGCGAAGTAGCATTCGAGGGATGGTTGCTACTGCTGCTGCTACTGGCGGTGTTATTGCGGTGGTTGTGGTTGCCCTCATATTTAGGAGGAGACGATTGGGCAATTGGAGCTGTTGGAGCTTCGGTAGCTGCGGTTGGGGTATTGGCTAACTTCCGGCGGATAGTACGGTAGCGGGAGGGAGGTGGTGCTGCCGCAGGTTGAGGTGTCTCAGTTTCTATCATGGTCATGGTGGCTTTTTTTTCTTTCTTTCTTGTTTTTTTGAAATTTGGTCCTTGATGCCTGATGATGATGGGAAGGAAGGAAGGAAGGGCGAGATTATTCGTAGTTGTGAAGAAAGGTGTAATGTATACACTACGAAGAAGGGAATCGTAGTATGTATGTAGGTAGGGGGCTGCTGCAATGCAATGAATAGTAGTAATGTGTTTCCAATATTGTATGTTATAGCGAGTGAATACAGCGAGTGGGAGTAATGATGCAAAGGGAACAATAAAGAAAGAATGAAAAACAATGTGGAAACACAGAACCGGTGGTAAAGACACGAGGGTACCGTTGGTAACTTATATGAAGGGGGTGGAGGGGATGAATGCAGTAGGAAGGATTGAAGTAGGGAGAGGAAGAGGACCGTACTTTGTGTAGGGCAGGGACCTCAGTTGTATATGTATGATGTATGTAAAAGTAGAAGTAGGGAAGGCTAGGGTTGTGGACCAGGTCAGTGGTCAGTGAGTTCAGGGCCGGGATGGATGGTTGTGGTAATGGGTAATGGGGTGGTGGTGGTGGTTAGTGTTGGGCTGCCCCCGGGAGTTAAGTAGAATCGAATAGGACCAGAAGGGTTATCGGCCTGGTCCTAGCAGTTGATCGGTCGCGTGTGGTCTGCAGGGGACAGACGTCCTCTTGATACTACTCGAACTAGTAATATGTACATAATCAGTACCGTACCTACACTTGCAGCGGGTCCTCACTCACTGTTCGACGTTACCTGCAAATGACAAGAGAGAAGAAAAAGTCCCGTGGGTGAAGAGATTGACGGTTTGACTTCCCTTCTGCCTTTCTTTCTTTTCTTTTCTTTTTCTTTTTTCTTTTTTTCTTTTTTTTCCCTCTCACGAGAGAATTAAGAAAGATCATTGTAGCTACATGTAGAGCTAGAAGGGGGGGAAACTCTCTAGCCCATACATGAACTCCTCAATCTTCACCCCTCTCTGCACTCTTCATCCCCCCCTCTCCGGGATGTTGCGTAAACCCGCCGCCACATTCTCACCTTCCTCCTCGAGCTGCATCAAACCCCCCCGAATAGATGTATCACGAGGATAAGTACTTTGGAAAACCAAAGTCTTGTCGATGGCGACGATGCGAATTGGGTACTGCCAGCAGGTGGAACAGCCACTACCTCTTCCCCCATACTCATACTAGTAATAAAACAAAAAGTACACAGCACAGCCTCCACTACTAGCAAACAAACTACATGTAGTTTATTCCAAATTCCAAATTACAGTCCTAGCCCATAAACCTTTCTTTCTTTTCTTCTGCTTTTCGTCTCTGTGATTGATATTTGGTCAAGGACCTCAGATGTCAAGAAAAAGTCACACCAATGGATAGTCTAATTTCCCATTCATGGTTTTTACGCCTCCCCTTCCAACCCTTCACTTTCCTTTTCCCCCCCCATTCATCCATAATCCATCGCCTCCACTTCTCACCCCCGCCGCCGCCGGCACGCACCTGACACCCGTCTTCACAAACAGGTAACGGTTTCTACTGGCCCGGTTTTATTTCGCGCGCAAAGAAGCAAAATAAACCAGTTTTTGTCTCTTCACCCCTCACCAAGGCTCTGGTAGCGAAATGACGACCGTTTATTACCATCCTATGGCCTTCTTACTTCATGATGACCGTTCATGTGGAGTAATTAGCTTCAAGCAATACATGTAAGTACGTTGTTGTTGTTGTTTTTCTCTCTTTCTTTTTTTCTTTCTTTTTTTCTCTTTTGTTCTTTCTTTTGTCATAATTACTTATTCCCCCAGTCTGTACCTACTTCCACAACGACGACGGTTATGATCCTCACGACCAGTCCGGTTACACCTGCCCGTCGCTGTCTTTCTGTATGTCTTTCTGCACCGTATCCCCCCCTCCCCTCTCCCCGCGATGTGATATGCAAGCGACAGGAGCGAGGTGCATTTCTTTTTTTCCCTCGCTTACTTTGTTGCTGGTTCTGCGCTCTTATTGGGGGCACACAGGTACCGTATTTGGCGGGGGGCTGATATTACCTACTCTAACGACTGGCCTTACCAGGTTGGGCAGCTGGTAGAGGGCATGCCAATGATAAAAAAGTAAGCAAGTAATTGACTGAGATGAGATCTCTCGTCCACCACCACCGCCCTGCGTTGCCTTTTGATCCCCCCTTACGTGATCGTAATCACATCGTGAGTTTACCTAGAGTATATACCACCTGCTCAAATATCGGCCATTGCAAAGGGCGCGCCCATTATTACAATTCCACGAGCTCTCCCCCAACCCCCAACCCCCAACCCCCCAATCTCAACTCGACTCATCAAATAAATACCATAACCCCCAACCCCAATCTCAATCCCACCCTATCGACTATCGATTTCGCAACCCCTCATCTCAGCCCTACGTCCCCAATAACCCAACACCGCAGCGCAATCTCCCAACACAGTACCTACTGCCCATCGATCGCCTGAAACAAACCAAAAACCCCTCCTATCACCGGGGGAAACCGCGTGCCGGAGAATTGAATTAGAGGCCTCGCGATCGCGAAAAATGCGGCGCGGGGGATTTGATGCACTGGGGCCCCTACATAACAAACCACACATTTCAACTCAATTCAATTCAGGTGATATAACCCTGGGTGGAGGGGCTTGGATAAGTGTTCAGGTAGGTATGTGTAGTGATATTGGGGCCGTATGTAGTCCCTACATATACGGCCTGGGATCTAGGATCCAGGATCTAGCAGCGTGCAACGTGCAACAGCAGTAGAAGTAGAAGTACATACCACTGATTCCATGACATTTCCGAACACGACTGCTATTGCATATACATACACATACAAAAAAAAAAATGCCAGGTCCCCCCCTCCCCCCTTTGTATGGTATGTAGTATTGGTCGTGTTCGGAAATGTCATGGAGGGACGAGTATGTATGTAGAAGTAGAAGCACAGCAGCAGGTACAGAATCTTCCTTGACGAATGCGCTCCCATGGCGCTACATACATACAGGAGCACAAAATTTCCCCGGTTCAACCGTATGTATGTAGGTACCTGCGTCTCTCTCTCTCGGTACGTACGGCAGCTGATATGTAGGTACACCTACCTACCTTACCCATGTATGATGCTGTGATGTAGTTACTTAAAGTAGGTTCCTGTACCTGCCTCCCCGAAACAAAAAGAGAATTTCAAAACTCCAATACGTAACCAAGTACTGTCTTTCGACCGAGTTGTACCTGCATGCTACATAACGGCAATTGCAAAAAAAAAAATGTAGGTACATATTTTACATACATCCCCGGCTGTTGAGTGGGGTTTAAGATAGAGTACCGCGGACCCTGCTCCCTGGTTACTCTGAAACATACATGATTGTAATCGCGCGGTCCGTGATTTAAACAATTTCAGGGCCCAATGGTACTACTACATGTACTAAATGATAAATTTGGAGCGGGGGCTGCTCTAAGTAGGCGGCTAAATAGAAAATGAAGTGACAGGATCCCGGGCTTGGGTTGGGAGGTGGGATGAGGTGGGATGGGACGTGGGGGAAAGCTTGGTTGGAGGATCATCGCCTCCCGATATGGCTGATACTGTTCATGATATCTCACTCACTTCAAAACGTAGGTGATGGATTGGATAGCACATGCATATGGAGTTACTTGGCCAGGGCTTCTATTCACCCCATTCGCAATGTCTAACTACAAGCTCAAGTTAATTCCCCGTCCTATCCTATCTACTTTTTCACAACATACTCCTCCCACCCGCCGCCCTCCAGCCTCTCAACCTTCGCCATCACCTCGCTCTCCATGTCGTCGACATATCTCTTGAGCTTCGCCCTCACGTCACGGCCCAGTTCATTGTCCTCTACCGACAGGATGCGCAGCGCTAGCAGCGCCGCATTCGTCGAGTTATTGATCGCGACAGTTGCGACGGGAACTCCGCGCTATATCATCACCATATATCAGCGTCAATTCAATGCAATACGGAAACAGAACAGGCGCTAAGAAGAAAAGGGGGATAGAATTTTACATACCGGCATCTGCACAATACTATGTAGACTGTCCACACCATCCAGCGTGCTGCCCCTCACGGGCACTCCCACAACGGGCAGCGTCAACATCGCCGCAACCATTCCAGGTAAATGCGCGGCCCCGCCCGCTCCGGCAATCACCACCTTCAATCCGCGGGCCCTTGCCTCCCTCGCGAATGTGACCATGCGGTCCGGTGTGCGGTGCGCAGACACAATCGACACCTCGAACGGAACGCCAAACTTCTTCAGGATCTCCGCGCCCGCCTTCATCACTGGCAGGTCCGAATCGGAGCCCATAATGATCGCCACAACGGGTGCCTTCTTCTCCACAACCTGCTGCTCAGTGGCGGCAGTAGGGGTGACGCCGTCGGCAAGGTCGATCAATGGCTGGATCTGGAATAGAGCTTCTGACATGCTGCCGGCAACGAGGGTGATGTGGCCCATCTTGCGAGCGGGCTTGGCAGCGCCCTTTCCGTAGAGGTGGACGGTGGCGCCCTTGGTCTCCAAAGCCTTGTAAGCGACAGTGAGATATCGGGGGCCGAGGAGGTTGAGCATGATTGCGGCGGTGGAGGGGGTGGAGAGCGAGGTGGCATAGGATGGAAGGGGGAGGTCCATGATGGCACGGAGGTGGGCTTCGTATTGGGAGGTCGGGCAGGCCTCGATCGTGTAATGGCCTGAGTTGTGTGGGCGGGGGGCGATCTCGTTGATCATCAGGTCGCCTGGTGCATGGTTAGCATAGGGTTCTAGCTGGTATATAGTAATTGCAGCTCTGGGGGTTAAGTACCATCCGGCAGCAGAAACATCTCCACCCCAAACACTCCCGCACCCCACAAGCACCCCACCGCCTTCTCCGCCAGCCTTCTTGCCGCATCCTGGACCTTTGACCCGACCCCAGCGGGTGCATACACCAGTTTGCAGATGTTCTCCTCATGCACAGTCTCGACGGTGGGGTAGCTAACGACACTACCATCCTTCTTGCGCACCACCATCACCGCAAGCTCCTTGACAAACGGGACCCACTTTTCCGCGTACAGCGCGCTGGAGATCAGCGCCTCGAGCGCCGCCGGGATCGCTGCCGCAGATGAAACGACGTGGTTGCCGCGTCCGTCGTAGGCGAGGGTCCGTGACTTGAGCATGAATGGATAGGAGAATTGCTGGCCGATTGCCTCGAGCGCGGCGGGGGTGCGGTCGGTTACGGGGAGGGAGGGAGCTGTGGAGACGGCATGGGCGATGAGGTGTTCCTTTTGGAGGTATTTGTCTTGAATTACGCGGATTGTCTGCCATGATGGTTGGACCTGTCATTGCGCCATGGGCGTGAGTATAAATATTTGTATATATATAAATATAGTTTTATTTTTTATTTGGATGTGTGTACCTCGACAGTCGTGGTCTCATCAAGCTCCTGTAGGATTTTAGTGTCGACATGCTCAATCTCGACAGTGAGGATATCACACTCGGCGGCGAGCTTACGGATGGACCCGGCGTCGGAGAAGGAGCCATCAACGTGCGTATGCAGGGCATTGATCTGCTTTGCGGGCGAGTTTGGGGCGTCGAGGATCACAGTTTTGATGTTGAGTCTATGGGCAGCCTCGACGAGCATACGGCCGAGCTATAGCCAATCACCACATCACATATTAATATAGATTCTGGCAATTAACTTTGTAGAAGAGACAGTACAGACTAGTTGAAATAGTACATACCTGGCCACCCCCTAGAATTCCTACAGTGCGTGAGTCCATTATGTAGATATATTCGTGTGAAAGAGTATATGTTTGGTGGGGTATTTTTTTTTCCCTCTCATCCCTCTTTCTGGACCCCTCCGTCACACAATGCGCGGGGTGTTTTTTTTTTTTTTTTTTTGTGTGGGTGGTGTGGGTTTTGGGGGAGGCTGGCTTATCAGATCTGCCAAGCAACAGATGATAACTCTAATTCCTTTTTCCCTCCCCCTTCCTCTTCCCCTTCTCTTTCCCCTCCCCCCCCCCCCCCATCTCGGCAAGCCCCTGCCCAGTGCCTGACTGTCTCCCGTCTGTAACAAATCTATGCATGCAACACACCCAATCAACGTCCAGTCCGATTGCAACTCGAGGCCAATCTTAAACCTGTAGAGTAATGTACCTACGTATGTAGCTGCAACTGCGGGTGGACCTGCTGGCTGCTGCTGCACGTCTCGGGGACAAGAGCCTACGACTGACCATGTAGGTACTGAACTGTATGTCTAAGAGCATATACAACTGCATTAGCAGCGTTATGCCACGCCCGAGAGATTATGCGCGCCCTCGCGATCGCGACGTGACCTGGCGACGTTGTAGTGTTGGTAACGTAGGTTAGGTAGAGTACAGTTCATGCGGACCCAAAGAAACCCGGCCCAATCCAATATTCCAATCTGCAGAAACTGGAATGTCGTTGCAATGCCAGCACTGGGGGTACTCGGGGTGCTTAGAGTAGGTACAAGATGTAGGTACTGTCAGCGGATACCAGCGGTATGTTATGATGTATGATGTATGATGCTGCTCTTCTACTCTGCTCTACTCTGGACACAGCCAATTGTACACACCGAGTAGATTACGGTGAGGACTTTGTATGTACCTACATTTACATATGTACCTCTACAAGTACATGTAGCACATGTATGTATTCCATCTGACTGTACCTACTCTATCCCCCCCCACACTCCCCAAACTCCTGCTAAAGATTGGCCCGTAAACACCCGAGCGACTGGAAGGAAAGTCAATCCCTAACGTGTCCCTCCCAACTGACACAACGATACCTACCGGCTTCCTTTAAACATACTTTCCTCCGCCACGCTGTACTCCCGCGAAACCCCTCCAATGGCATTGCTCTAGGCCCTGAACAGCCACGAGAGAAAGCCTAAGTAAGACAATGGCCGCTGTCGGTCGATCAGGAATGTACCACAGCACACCGCACTCTGGACTAATGGGGAATTGGAGCTCCTGATTAACTATTCCTGCGCTCGTCTCACAACTCTGAGGGCCGGATCGATTGGTAAGTCACCCCCATTTCTGGATATGGTGCGACATAGTGGACTGCACGCACAACGAGAGACCTGAACTATAGGGACCTTAGGCCTTATAAACAAAAGTGTTTATCATGTGTGTGGCTGTGTGGGGTTAACTCCTTATGTAGGGTATAGGTCTTGGCGGGCAAATATTCATGTTTTCTTGATCATTGACCTATTGGTTGTCGTGTGTGGTCTCGGAAATTTTCACTTGCTGGTTCAATTGATGGCCATAAGTGCTAAAGTCAGAACCTCCTAGTCAGAAGATTAAGTGATGACCAGTACTGGCCAGATATACGTCCTCCCTTGGTACAGGGGAGGCATTCTCAGGTGTATTAGCGCCCTGGTATACATCAAACCCGGATCAAGTCACCCTTAGTATATACTTGTATGCAATAAAAGAAAATATATTTATATTCCAGACAATACCGAAGAGTCTGAACTATATAAGAAGACCTTAATATAAAAAGGGATATCATATCGGTACACTTATTTACAACATCGATGTTCTCCAGTTCCTCGTTCAACCCTCTCCAGTTCCACGTTCAACCCTCCTCATCGTCCCCCGTCACGACTTGAGCTTGTCCGTACTGTCAATATCTCTCTCAGCAGCAGAAGGGAGAACGAAACACAGCCAAGAGTCGGCGACTCTTGCTCTTGGCTGAGCGGCCAAATCCCCATGGGCGGGAAAGAGTAGTCGTCAGCTTGCGGGCTATAAATTTCTCTTGAGGAGGCAGATCACTTGCTCCTCTACATCATCCTCAGTCACAGACAGGCAGTAAGTTAAAGTACCTGCTTTAGGTGTCTGTGGCCGTCTTTTTTCCATCAAGATATCTCTCGTAGGAAAGTCTCATTCGAGGAAGCTTTTTTCGTCCCCAAAGAAGAAGGAACCGATTCTACCCAATTGAAATAGTCATTAATTCCCACCTGTCCCTCTTGAGAGAGTCAAGCAAGCTTTTTTTATCTTCAGCCCTTCTCTGATCATCGTCCAATTCATCTTTTCCATCTTTAAACCATTTTCCCCAGCCCATCTCGCCGAGCCTGGATCTTTCATCAAGTTACCTAGGAATATCTCTCAGTCTGAACTTCTTCCCCTAATAAAGCCCCGATATTTTTCACTTAAGAAAGTAAGTAAACCTTGATGAATCTCACTGGGGCATGTTTTGACTTGTCTGCTGACAGAAAGAACCAATTCAGCTCAAGAAAGCCTCGGCCGGTTGGGATCTCTCGAAGAGGAATCAACAAGCTTTTCATCGACTTCAATTCATCTCTCCGGAAAAGCTTTGATATATCTTTCGAGTAAGTTTCATCTATTCCCTCGAGGACGCTTTACTAATTTTTTCGAGTCAGTACTAAATCCACTTCTCCGAGAGAGATTTGGCTTCAACTTGCCCCCACAAACAAATCCCATTCCCCATAGGTAAGCTTTAGTCCATCTCACTCTTTCCCCTATTTCTACCACCCCCCTCCCCCCTCCCGAAATCTCCAACTAACCTCTATCGACAAGCCCAAACAACCTCTACATCCCAAACCTATTAATAACAAACAAAGTATGCCGCCTCATCTCGACCTCCCGCCCTTTCAACCAGGGATCGTCGCGACTGGGTGCTATTTGTGCCCGGCGGGCACAATCTGCGCTTGCCAACCCCCACCTACGGACTTGTATTGTTCTACTTCCACTTGCAGACATTACATCCCCCCTCGCAGCATAAAGTCCACGATTGCGTCATGTCATACGTGCTTTACCGCAACTTGTACAATTTGCCGGGGGCCGTATCATTCCCCCAGCCCCCTGTGCCCAGCCGAACACACAGTTAGCGGAATTGTCTACACTATCCGTGAAGCTTATCTTGAGGACATTGCCGAAATCGACCGTAAGGAAGCTGCTCTTCACCGCGTCTATGGTGAGGCCGTGCGTGAAAACCAGTCTCTTACATGGCAATGCGCCCACTTGATTGGTGAGAGGTTGCTTAGAAACCACAGGGCCAGGTTGGATGCAGAACGTGTTAGAGTACGTGAGTGGATTCACAACCTACGTCAAGAGCGCCTAGGAAGGTACATTAGGGACATGGAAGCCGCCATCAACGAGGAGAATGATACTCTCCTAGCGCAAGAAGCGGAAGCCGTTCGTGCTCCTGAGGCTGGCGGAAATTAGTAGAATTTCTCTCCGAGTGATATATAGACAATAAGGTCTTGAAGCACGAGGTATCACTCGGTGCTTATTTTCTTTTTCATTGATTGATTGACAACTCATACACTTTCTCTTTCATTGTTGCTGTGGTTGGGAAACTTAATATGTAACTACTGAAGATGTCTTGTAGATATCAAATGATGACTCTTTTTTGCTGTCTCACCTGTGGCGCTTTTATGTGATTGGTCCTCTTAATAGAGGTCAATCTTTAACCAATCATCATTAATCAACGCAGTAAACCGCCCCGAAGCCACAGCCCACGCGACTCAAAACCAAAAACGACAACAGAGATAAACTCCAATGTGTAACCAGAACCCCCCTCTCTTTCCCCAAGCATACCCCCGATTTGGTCAGCGAGTGATACCCCATGATGCCTCACCGAGAAAATCATCTCTTGAAATCTCTACACTGGTGTACTATGATGGACCTCATGGCGTGTATACATAATGTGTAACGGATCATGTGTGGCGATACCAGAAAGTGGACTTTTGGCCTGCTTTTCCGTGTTCTCGCACACACCTACCACGGGAACTTGAGTTGTACAGCGCTGAGATCTCGGAGAAGACCCCCAAGATCTTGTGTGATTTGGTAACTGGTAGGACCGCTCCTCAAGGCATCGCGTCCTTGGGTCTGATGGCGAGCAAGAGTCGGGGTATTCGAGCTGTGACACGAGGTCGCGGCCCCCAACCGGATCGTGGAGAGCCTATCTTTCTCACAGTCTCGTATATGGTGACCTTCCTGGACTCCAGAGATGTTAAAATGTAGTTTTTCTGTTACTTCCGTTAGTAACTAGCTCTCGCCCACCTTCCTAATGCTAACGACACTTACCACTAGGCCTGTAAACACTCTCGAGGAACGCTATGGTTAGGGCAAGCAAACTCTGTCTGTGGGTTTCTTTGCTGTTGGCTAATAGCTGGCCATGGGGTTTACGGGGTATTGGCTGGCGCCGGGGCGCGAAAGATGATTGGGGTGCGTTTGGCTACTTATTTTTTTTCACTTGATTCAATTCGTCAAAGCTCCAGCCTGTGGGCGACAGTTTGTTTAATCCATGGTGGTGGTTGGAGGAGCTGGTTTCTGTAGGTGCGGGATCTGACATTATCGACCGGTCCCCTTTTTAGAAGCTGGATCTCCTAATGGGCGGAGAATCATGGGGTTCAAGTGCGTTATCTACCTTTTTTTTTTAGTGCATGTTGCTGCAAAGATTTCTTCAAGGTTATGGCATTGAGCTCCCTTGGTCCTGATTCCATTGGGCGAAGCCAAATTACTCCAGATTATTACCCAAATATTACTCTATCTTTATCTCCATGTATAGATGTTTAAAATATTAGGCGCCGTGGATCTGGAAATATCCAAAGATCGAGCCTGTAACTCCCATATATGATTACAGTGGGCAATTCTGCAGCTCGGCCGGACGGTATCGCCGCCCTTCTACTGGCCGGTCGAGCCAGCCGTCAACATGAGCAGTACTCTACCAACTACTCGCCAAAAAAAAAACTTTTTTTTCGGTCGAGTACCACCCACTCAGCATCAGGATATCATCAACCTCCGGGGGTCCTGGTGTCCCCAGATCTACTCTTCGTGTTCCCCCACAGCACCAGTCAATCCCAACTCACCCACAGCGGCCATGCCCGCGAGCGCGTATACTGCCCTCAAGCAACGAGTGTGTTCTCGCACGTTGGGTATGTTTCACCCGGTATCATGACGCTTTTGGCGTTGCAGGTCCAGGTGGCTGTATATGTCATGCCGGTATTTGCGTACTGCCGGTTCTGGAGAGGGGGGCATGGTTGATTGGCGAAAATGTGATTAAAATGGGATGCGGTGTGTGTGTGTGGAATGGAGCAGTCTTATTGGATGTGAATTGTGAGGATTGGGTGGATAAGGTTATATCGAGGGGGGGGGGGGGTGCGTTTTTGAAATAAAATGCGGGGATGATCATCTTGGAATTTTTTTTTTTATTAACAAATGATTTTAGAGATGGAAAGAAAGCTTATGTAGCTGTGTCACAATTCTCATTCGGTAACTTCCGGGACTATTTTGGGGCGCTGTGTTCTTTGGTCTAGAAGCTGTAGGCATTGGTCACGCCACATTCCTTCAACTCTAATCTCCCAGCACCTATTCCTGCCCGCCCAATCGCGAATTCCTTCACTCAATTCGTTTATGAACATCCCTTTATAGTAATACTAATTCGCCGTGGGGTTTCCCAGTGATAATAAACTTCATGAATTTGGTTCTATCATACAAATACAACTTTCACGGGCCCTGTGGGTTGGCAATGCACGCCCAAAACAGATTTTTATCTTCTCAACTCCAGGTGCAGAGCACGGAAAGCTATGACCGAGGCATAGTTGGGACCTACGGGCAATGACTATCGCTGGATGCAATTCCAAAATTCAAATGACCAGAACAGAAGACCTGTTCGAGGCCACTCAGGATTCTAGTTTTTGTGACGTTTGGCAATAGTCCCATAACCCCCGTGTAATGAAAGCGTTACAGAATTATGTGGTCTAACTTATTGCATGTATATGCTTATAAACCCATCTTAGTTAGGGTAAGTAGAAATCGTTTCCGTAGGCCCCCATTGAATATCTTATCTCTGTTACACACCAGCAAATAAGGCCAGCCTATATTTTAGGTTCCTCTATGGGGCGCTTTTATTCTAATGACGAGTTTCGGGGACTCTTCAAACTGATTTTTGCCACGAATGATTGCTGCCTTGTATGAGGACGACATTATTTAGCGCTTGAACTCAAAAAGAGTGGGTTGAGCAATTCGTCTAAACTCCAACGTTTCGGGACTGGGAGTTATAAATCCTGGTTGTCAGCAGTCTGTGGCTCCGTTCACATCGCAAGGGAACCTTGGAATGCTATGGTATATAAAGTTATGTTCCTATCTCTCCTCATTAGGGATCATAGCTTCAAGGGGTCGTTGGTCATTGCTTGCCGAGTGGGCGGGTTCCCGGTATCGCTAAGGTAAGGATTATCCATGCGAAAGCTTATGTTTGTGCGACTGAGGAGAGAATAAGCATTTGGCCATTGTTGGGTAGCATTACTAAACTCAAGGCGAAGCGACAATTGTAGTTTGGAATGCGGTTGTGTTTGTGAAGTTAATATAAAGCTCTCGAAAGTAGTATGGGCGTGGTGAAGTCGGGCCATTTAAAACTGACGGAATTCGGTAGATTGGGTAGACTATGATGATTCCGAAGTGGGCGTGGGTGGAGTTCGGTAGTTCTCTAGACGTCTAGCTTTGAGGGCGTAGACATGCATTAACTTCTAACTCGAATTAGTGCTAGAGCCTAATCAAACGAAAACAAAGGCACTCCGTGAATGACGCAGTTAAGGAGAGGATAGAGAGAGCTGAGGCTAGCTGTTTCATGCGTCGGGGGTAATGCACGAGATAGACCAGACGACGTAATAAACAAGTTTTTCATTCAGGTGAGCTGGCGATGTACGTTGTTTAGACCGTGAGGTTGTTTCGAGAAGCCGAAGAAACTGCGAGTTTTGTCCATCTTGTATGAGTTCATAGGATTAGAAGTTCGATTAAAGCTTCGAAGTCCGATAAGAAGATAAGCTAGATTTAAAAGTTGACGTCCGTTGTTCGTGCATAGTTCGTTTCTAAATATGTCGTCTCACTACACATGCAGGGTCGGCTCGTGACCATTCTCATCCTGTCTTGATATTATGGATTGATTACCTGCGTCCCAAAAGAATATGCTAGTTGACGTTGACGTGGTGGTCTTTTCATATGTTTTTCCGAGGCAAGCAAACATATTTCTCCGAAGTAAACACAGCGATGGGTCTTCCCTTTTTTTTTTTTTTTTTTTCTTTTAGTTTTTCCTAGTGTGTTGAGGGGCGGACTTTTTGTCTGGCAGTTGGGAGTGAGCCTGTTTCGATAGATACTGCTATTATCAGTATGCTGTTACGATAGAAAGTTTAAACCAAGGGCTAGTACCTGGGGACAGGGAAATAGGATGCAGGGCATCTCAGCAGCCCTTGAAGCGAGTGATATTCTGTGATCACAAAGCGGCGGCACCATCGCATACTGAGGTTGACGCGGTGTTGTGCCAATAATCCCTGTTTTCACTGGGAAAACAAGAGCGTACTCTATGCAGCTGCACACTTCGCCGGGCCGTACTTGGAAAAACTCACTGCATCAAACGAACACGTCGCAAATGCAAACATAGCATTTCACAATCCACATAATTTTTTCTTTCCTGTTTGATACCCGGTTTATCCCTCATCCCCAAACTCATCACTTTCGGCGAATCTCTGGCCAGTAAGCGCCCCGAAAGGATCGAAACAAACCGGCACTATGGAACCGCCTGGAATCGAGTGATGCAAGCGATGTTTTGAGATGGCGAGCGAAAAAACCGTAATTTCCCCAATATAAGCAATACAAACATCTTCGCCCTATCGTATGTTTTGGTTCTGTGAACCTTGCTAGTAGCAGCATGCCATCGTAATACGGTGGCTGGCACGGAGCATCTGGCCGGATCGGACGGTGAATGGACAATTCAGGAACCAGATATGCAAAAGTAAGCAATAGAGGAGCAGACGATCGATTCATCCGGTGGTATACTAGATTTCGAATAAATAGACCTGCCAGGATTAGTTATTGCGGATGTGTGGTGCCTGGGTTGCAGGATTGAGGCTCAAAATTTATTCGCTCTCCCGATAAGCATTGTCATATCAGATGGCCAAGAGATAACTCTAATTTCACATCTTATGCCTTATCTTTCAAACCCTAACCCAGGTATCCCACCCAGGTCCCTGAGCATGAGGCCCTGGACATGTTAAACTCACCTCCCTCCTTGATAAGAACTTCACCTCCTTGATAAGAACTTCAAGGAAGAAACGTGCGATTTATTTATTTAATCTTCAGAGTCGAAACCTGGATAGCCTGAACCAGCTTCTGTTGCTATCATCATCCTCTAGAGTATGGTATCTTTTAGGGAGGGGTTACATAAATATCTCGGGGGCGTGCACAGTGATATGGGCCCTGGCTGCAGTGTCAATAATTCCCTCTCTCAACGTTCCCACACATGCATTTCAACGAGCTAGAGCAGGTCTTCTTCCCGGCAGCCGAGTGTCCCAAGGACGAGAGGCTGCAATGCAAGGACAGAACACCGTGCTTGGTCCGTGCCTGATTTTACCCGGAGGTCGGGTAGCTGTATGCGTGAGTGGTTGAAGAAACTTAACATGCAGTTTTTTTGGCGCACGTAAAGACCTAGATGTGTCTGCGTGGGTGGGTGTCTGATCCACAGTGCACAGAAGTGTGACGGAACAATAATATCGCAATGGCCATCAGGCATCACTCTTTCGCTGACCATCGAAGATGAGTGTGTCTTCTCCGAAACACAACTTACGATGACCCCCCCTCTTTGTAAATCTCTCGAGATGGCCTCCCCGAGCTGTGATGGAAAAAGTGATCGTTCATAAACGTAGAGGCGCTTAGACATTAGCGCGAAAGAGGATGCGATGGAGCAGAGCCATACCTCTCGACGACAACAGTGCGGGGTCACTCGGTACACTACCCCAGAGTCTCATCAGCCCCTCTTAAGCAAATCATGATTCCAGCTTTCCAAGTCACAGAATTAGCCCGTCCAGACCTGAACCGTTACCACGAAGTGGGGCAATCATGCCGTTGCCTCAGTGGCACCGTGTAACATCGGCGTATGCAAACCTGGATTATGCGCAATAAGTATAGAGATAGATAGAGTATATAGCCTCTAAATTACACAACTGAAATTTTCTGTGAGAAAACTTTTGACCGCACCGGATCGTCCCGTTGCTGTTTATCGGACAGACTCGGGGTATTTCTCGCGACTGCCCCCGTAAGCCAGTCCTAGAGCGTTATTATAGGCAGGGAGATTGAGGTAACAAGTTGGGTGTAGATTGCGATCATTGTTTTGTATAGATACTGGTGTAACTAAATTACAATAATATTAAGAAGAGGGGGGAGAAACAGGCAGGATTGATGACAATGGTGGTGGCGATCGCACTGTACGAAGAGCGGGGAAGCTTGAAACTAGGTGTTGATCGAGATATCGAGTTGAGGAGGAGAGTTGGATACGCTAAGAGCTATCGAGGCCTGAATGTTTGACGTACTTGTTTTGACGTCATGTGCCAGGGAGTAATCCCATGCACTAGAGCACGGTGTTTCTGCACCTACTCCCTGGCTAGATTTCTTTTTCAATTACCTCCTAAAGTTTCCTCATCCCTAGCTAGTATCGAGTATCAAATTATCCTAGGGGAGTTATGAACAACAGTAAAGGAACTGTGAAGCACCGAAAGGTACGGCGACAAACTTTGGAACACTTGAGTAGGTACATGTACTGAAGCTAGTATTAACTGTGGTTGCGGTGGGGCTGTTCCTAAGCCCCTCTATCGCTGCCGCTTGACCTCGCTCATCATCTAAGATTGATGCCAGCTTATCCCTCCTACTTTAGCCTCCACCTTTGAATCTGCTTGACTTGGTACATATCTCTCCAACTTCCAAGGGTCCCACCCCTCCCGTTCCTGCAACCGGCCTATTTCAATCCTCATTCCTCACATACCTCCCACCCACCCCCATCATTCCACTCGGCCACCCGCTGTACACACCCCCATCTCAAAATCTCACAATCACATAAAACACCTCCCAATAACAGGTGTTTCCACTGCGGCCTTTATTCCTATCCCTACCCTCCATCCAGCTGTCCGTTATTTCAGCCTTTTTTCTCCTGCAGCCTGTGCTGCCGCTATCCTTACACAATTTTTCGTGAATTTTTTGCGTCTTCTATTCGTGGATTAGAGACTTGTAAGTAAATCTCCCGCAGCACAGCGCGGCTGTACTTGGTGGGGCCGGTTCCGCCGGGACATTCACTTTTCTTCCGTTTAGTTTTTCCTTTTCGTGTCACATCTAATTGCTTGGGCAAAAAAAAAAGGACATAATAAAGAGTTCCTCCGGACGAGTTTACTGACCTCCGTATCTCTGGTTGCAGAAGCAGGAAGCAATTGAGAAAATTTACAGTACAAACCAAGGTACAACACAGTACAACCACAGTACAAGATGTCTGACGGCAGAGAACACAAGAGGGATGTCAAGAACCATCTCCTTTTCGAGGTTTCGACAGAGGTTGCAAACAGAGGTATGTTTCTTCCTGATTTATTTCAGAATTTGTAGTTTACGAAAGAGATATGTTCTAACTTAATGGAATCTCGTAGTTGGTGGTATCTATTCGGTCATCAAATCGAAGGCCCCGATCACTACTGCCGAGTATGGTGAACGTTATTGTCTGATTGGACCTCTCAACCGCGCTTCTGTAGGTTCTCAATCAATATTGTTTTACTGTTTCGCATTCATCATATTTTAGAATTGAGTAACATCATTTATTGCTTTCGCTCTAATTCTCAAGCACTCCACTAACCATAATTATGATGTTTTATATAGGCTGCGGTTGAAGTTGAAGCTATTGAGCCAACGCACCCTGCATTGAAAACAACATTAGCTTCAATGGCAGACCGTGGTATTCAATATGTATACGGAAGATGGTTGATTGATGGCGCCCCAAGAGTTCTCCTTTTTGACACTGGCACTGGTTACAAGCATTTGGACGAGTGGAAGTCGGATTTGTGGAGCACCGCTGGAATCCCTTGCCCACCCGGAGATTCAGAGACCAATGAGGCAATTGTCTTTGGTTACTTGGTTGCTTGGTTTCTTGGAGAGGTGTGTATTTTCCTTGATTCTTGATGCATGGTCCACTAATTTTTTCCCAGTTTGTGAGCAACGAAACCTCGAAGGCGGTCATTGCTCATTTCCACGAGTGGTTAGCTGGTGTTGCTCTCCCTCTCTGCCGCAAGCGACGCATTGACGTCACTACTATCTTCACAACCCATGCGACCCTTCTTGGGCGTTACCTTTGCGCAGGTTCAGTCGATTTTTACAACAACCTCCAATACTTTGATGTCGACGCAGAAGCAGGCAAGCGAGGAATCTACCACCGTTACTGTGTCGAGCGTGCAGCAACACACTCATGTGATGTCTTCACCACTGTTTCTCACATCACTGCGTACGAGTCTGAGCATTTACTGAAGCGCAAGCCCGATGGTGTCTTGCCTAATGGTCTTAATGTCGTCAAGTTTTCTGCCATGCACGAGTTCCAGAACCTGCATGCTCAATCTAAGGAGAAGATTAATGACTTCATACGCGGACATTTCTATGGTCACAACGATTTCGATTTGGACAACACGCTCTACTTTTTCACTGCAGGGCGCTACGAATATCGTAATAAGGGTGTAGATATGTTCATCGAATCTCTTGCTCGTTTGAACCATCGCCTCAAGATCTCTGGTTCAAAGACCACAGTTGTCGCATTCATCATTATGCCCGCGCAGACACAATCTTTGACTGTCGAGGCTTTGAAGGGACAGGCAGTTATTAAGGCTTTGAGGGAAACTGTGGACAGCGTTGAGAAAGGTATCGGAAAGAGATTGTTCGAGCGCGCTTTGAGGTGGCATGATGGCGACGTTGCTCCTGGCGACAAGGAGTTGATGAGTAGCCAAGAGAAGGTTATGCTCAAGCGAAGAGTGTTCGGTTTGAAGAGGAACTCACTGCCCCCAATTGTTACACACAACATGGTGAGTGATATCCAGCTATATTTAGCCTATTTACCATCAGGGTGCTGACTTTATTTCTAGCTTGATGACAGCAATGACCCAATCTTGAACCAAATCCGCCGAGTACAACTGTTCAACCACCCTTCGGACCGAGTCAAAGTTATTTTCCACCCCGAATTCTTGAACTCTTCAAATCCCGTGTTGTCACTCGATTACGACGATTTTGTGCGCGGAACCCATCTAGGTGTTTTCGCTTCTTACTATGAACCATGGGTAAGAGCTTGTCTTCCAAGTTTGCAGCTTCCAGATAATTAATTTGATGTAGGGTTACACTCCTGCTGAGTGCACCGTCATGGGTGTACCTTCGATTACCACCAACTTGTCCGGTTTCGGTTGTTACATGGAGGAGCTTATCGAGAACGCCTCAGATTACGGTATCTACATTGTAGATCGTCGTATGAAGGGTGTTGATGACTCTGTTAACCAGCTTTGCGAGTACATGTACAACTTCACGGTGAAGAGCAGGAGGCAGAGAATCAACCAGAGGAACAGGACAGAGAGATTGAGTGATCTCTTGGACTGGAAGCGAATGGGAATGGAGTATGTGAAGGCTAGACAATTGGCTTTGAGAAGAGGTAATCCTTATTAAAGATCCCCAAAATAGATGATGCTAACAAAAACTCAATAGCCTACCCCAACTCCTTCGATTCAAAGGAGCCATTCCCATTCTTCGACGGTACAGAGCAGAAAGTTTCTCGCCCGTTGTCGGCGCCGGGTTCTCCAAGAGACCGCTCTGGTATGATGACTCCTGGTGACTTCGCGTCGCTGCAGGAGGGTATGGAAGGACTCAACACCGAAGACTACGTTGGATGGAGGCTTCCGTAAGTTCTATAAGCCTTAATTTTGTGGGGGCTCCGCTAATGGAACCGTAAAAACAGTGAGGAGGAAGATCCAGATGATTACTCTTTCCCCTTGACACTCAGGAATCCCAAGAGGCCCGTTGCTGCAAACGGCGAGAGCAACGCTTAGCAGACTTCACAATGACCGGGCATGAAGCGTAAGATATATCGAGTCCTATGTCGACGAGAGGCCTTGTGATATATTGCTTGAGGAGAATTGGTGGGAACGATACCTTGCTCTATGTTTTATGTAATTCTAGTACTAAAATCCACCCCTAACATATTTCTTTGTTTCTTTTGTTTTCTATCGCTCCTTTTTATATCACTTTACCACTCTGGTTAATTCCGGATGTGCTACGTCTCTATGCGCTGCCTCGCATTTTCCGTTTTGTTTTGATATGCACAATGTTCGGTTTCGGGCGACATCTACAACAGAAATTTCCTATGTTTTTGTTTTTGTGTGATGATATAGATGAAAAAAATTGGACGGATGGGGTTTTTCTGGTCTATTGGATGGGGCGCGGTGATTGGGTGCATACGACTAGGAGAGGAGGCATGGGGGTGTTAGTGGGTGGGGAGCACATCTCAGTGTACCTTTTTATTTGACTTGTGAAAAAACCTTTTCTTCTGTGTTTCCCTCCCCTTCACTTGTTTGGTTGCTTGCAAGTTTACGAGTATGGTAATTGGATTTGATCTGGGTTTATTTTTTTGAGGATTTTATTTTTGAGTGAAACGGATCAAGTAGTTACCTGGTTTGGTTTGCTAAAAAAAAAAAAAAAAGAATGACGCTGTCAAGTATTACTGCATAATAATAGTGGGAGATGACATACATGTACCTATGTATACATAGGCAGAATGATATGAACATGGGTTTGGTAATCGGTTAATTCATCGGTGGGGCTTGCTATTTTTTTAGGCGAACGCAGGTTAACGAGCTATCTGGGATGGTGATGAGGGATGAGGTTTTATTTTTCTTACTCGGAGGATTTCTACCGGCTTCCCGGGCCTGGGTGGCGAGTGAGGTTAATGAGGTTGTACAAATATTTCTTTTTACAAGTAGTGGCGAGTGAGCATGTATGATTGAGAAAAGGCTTGTACTTTATGTCTCGGGTATCACACCGATAGCCAATCTAGCTCAAAGGTCAAGCTCTTTGTTTTCTTTTTTTCTTTAGAGTTTGGGGGTGGTTTTGGCGAATATCACATGTCGTGACAGATGTGACGCGACTGTCTAACTTCAGAAAAAAGTAAGTCCAGTGGGGCGGGGCATGTGTCATGGCCTGGATGTCCGCAAACTCGCTCAGGATTACTATCAAGTGTGGTTTACCCGGCTTTCCAAATCCATTCAACGAGGGAGTGACATGGGTTTTGCAAGCCGTAAAATTATCAGTGTAAGTAGTAAGCTGCAAAGCTAGAGTATTCAAACTACTAACATGTTTGGGCAGCAGGTAAAAAGCTTTAACTAGATAAAAACATCCCAGATACCCATTTAGGCTTGAAACCAGTACATTCGTACACAACCTTCCTCCCAACCTTTCCCCTTGTGTATAGCCAACCATATGCAACATTGTAATGAAAGGTGACGGTAGCTAGCTCCCTCAAAGATGTATAATACAAAAATTTCTATAAATCCGAAGACTTATAATAACAATAAGCCTTCCTCCTCTTCTGCAATTAAATTTCTTTAATATTACCGTTATCAAGCTAGTTTCCTGCCAATAGTGTAGCACATGTAGTTTGTTGTGAGTGAAATGTGAGTGATAATCCGTGAAATTGCGGATATTGACCATGCGACTGAAATAACAGCGTTGGTATTTTGGTTTCTGTCTAGTTGCCGAAACCTATAAAACGGGCTTTTCGTGTTGATTTCGTAGAGTTGCTAATATGTCCCCAAATCAAGGCTCTACTTCTTCGGTTTAAAGACCTTCCTCATGTACTTTTTAAATGGTTTGAGAAAACACTTATTTTTCCCTGTACGACGCGGCTCTGGATCCATCTTGCTTTTCTCTGTATGGGAACTCTCCGGTTCGTCCTCACCCTCCTCATAAAAAGGGCCTGGGAGCGGGTCTAGTGGAGGAGGAGGAGGCCTTGCACCTTGGTCGTCCTGGGGCAGTAGTTTTGGTGAGGCTGGAGGAGTCTCCAAAATTTCTCTTTTAGACTTAGCCGTAATGTCATAATTTGGAAAGTTATCCAACACAAATTTGTTAGGTTTATAAGGGGGGTGTGCTTGACCCCCCGATTCCATTTTGGTTTTAGAACTTGAGGCCAGTGTGGTCATATCTAGTTGTTGGGGGTGATCCCTGGGAGGAGGAGTGGCTGACATGTGGTCTAAATGACCTTGTATTGTTATTCAATGTATCTCGTATCATTATTGGCCAAAAAATACTGCGGATTAAAGGGTTGTGTGAAGCCAGCTCTGAAACAATTACATGAAAGATCAAATGGAGGGTATCTGGAAGCTCTGGAGAATAAAATAACTAGGGTTCTCGTTTGGAATATATTACCTTGTGTTCTGCGGCCTTTTATACGTTGTTCAACTTCTTTCCTTACTAACTGCCTTCTCCTTTCGGACTTCTTCGAGGTTATGCTCCTAACCTTCAATGCTTTTCGATTAATCATGACGGCTTTGCTATAGAGTTAGGCTAGACATAACGTACCCTGATGAAGAATTACTGCTCAATTCAAATGAACCGATCGTCTAGGCTAGCTGATTACTGCTGTAACTTTGCTACTCTAGTGTTCTATATTTCATTAGTTGCTGGCTAATGCAGATGAAACAAAACGCTAACCTTATAGAGTAACTGTAGTAGGCAACTTGATTGAAAAACTCCTGGTGAATAAGAGTTCTTGGGCTGACTCCAAGTGAAATCGATGATTGGTTGAAGGCTAATTTTGGCTTGATGCAAGAATTTCTGGCCAACAAGACTAAGAGTTGGGGTAGAGATAAAAGGTTTGACTTGACAGAAAACTTTCTAGCCAGTGAGGGTTACGAAAAGTATGTGATAGAGGACGGAAGGGTTTTAGTTTGACAGAGGGATTTCCGGCCAATGGGAATCAGTGGTTTAGAGATAGGAGACCTTGGTTTGGTGGAGGGCTTTTTCTAAATGAGAATCGTTCAACGGATCTGAACTGATAAGAGGAACTTTGTCTTGATAGAGAAGTTTCTAGCCAATAAGGACTATGGTTTTTGATAGTATGTAGGTTATTTGGTAACTATACCATGGAAGTGTTTGGTTTTGAGTCGAGGTAACTGGGACAGTGGTGGGGGACAGGGAGGGCAGGGGTGGCATGGACCCAAAGGCCTGGCAGATTATTTAGGGCTACGCATTGACTGCACGGACTGCGTCGGCCTCGGCCGGCGAGTATTGGGCTGCAAAAGGCATGCGTATTCACTTTTCGATCCTTTCTCCGGTCCCTCCCCGATGTTAATTTACTCTGAGCGCCAATGCGTAGAAACACGTATCTGCGTCACACATGTCTATGCTTACATGTATTTACATGTATGCACTGAGAATTGGGTTACTTGAGAGGCAAATATTTGTACCCATAAAGGCTCTCTATATATATATGGCATACGGAATTACTTTAGGACATAATGGTAGCTTTTGGGGCGTATCAATATGGTTAAGGGGCTGGATAGTGAAGCATCCTGGTACATTTGGGTTGTTAATTGTAAGCCTTGGGCATTCCTATCACAGTATATAACGCAGGGCTTAGAGTTTCCACGTCGTATATAGAAAATATTCTACAAAATACACTAAAAAAAATTTGGCGAAGGAGGCGACAGCTGACCGCACACACAGTTCTCGATCGCAGTTCCAGCTTCAACATCCAAGGTAATTAGCAAGTTAGCTAAGATGAACAATGAGCCCGAGACTCCTCGCGGTTCCTTAAATTTTTGTGAGTGTAACACGTCAAGGGCATTTGAGCACTTATTACTTGAACTATAGATCTACTTTTAATAGCTGAAGCTTTGACCCATAGGTATGTCGCACATACCCTAAGTGAAGTAGTGTCCGGATTGTTCACACAGGCAAGTATGGGGGGAGAAAAAGCTCTTTCACGCTGTCAACGAAGAACCGACAGATCGGTCATTGGTCAGGAAGTATTTTTTCCTACTATAAAACTTACCCTAACCCTCGCCTTGATTTGTAGGTAAGCACAGACCCCATGCCTTCACACGGTTGAAATCCACGATTCCCTAGTGCACAGCAGCGGCCCACCAACACACCTTGTCATCGTATACATACATGTACATGTATGTACATACTAAAAACGGAAGAACCCAGACGACTTTTACCGGCCGGGCAAGGAAAATTGTCTTTCATCTTATATGGCAGCGGAGAAAAGCAAACCTGAAAGAAATGCTAAGCAGGCCAGTCTCAATAATTTTCGTACTCAAAAGATCCTGAATGAAATTTGAGCTTCTTAATGAAATGATTCTTAACTTTGATTATGCAGATTTCTAAATTGATCACCTGAGGGTTTGAATTACATAACCATCATGTATAAATACATGTATACACCCCCAAGCCCGCATTTTTCAGGCCCCTTAGTCACCAAACAACTAGATTACTATTAACTACATATACATACACGACATTTCAGTCATCAAGCATGTTTTCTTCGGCCCCTACAAATACCACTAACAATACAGCAATTAAACCCTGCTGGACTCACTTGACACGTTGCAGATATGGTAGGACTCCGAAGGAGAATCTGATGTCTCCAAGAGATTTACAAATCTGCGAACACGCTATCAAAGATCAATGGAACGCTACACGCCTATGTGGACATGTTCCCTGCAAGAATTGTAGAAGATTTATACGGAAGATTGGACCCCGTATATGTATGACCCCGTATATGTATCAATCACAAGACACCGCAACCTCGATCTAATTAATCTGAATGAAGCGCCACAATTGTTTGATATGGACGCAAATAACAATAACAATGTCTTTGTCTGGGAAGAAAAATGAACCACCACGATCTGAGGGTACTTTTCTTTGTCAAACATTAGCTCTGGTATTGTAAGTCACGCAATAGCTCTAGATGAAAATGGTTTTTCAGGTGTTACTAATTGTACGACATTGCCAGGTAAGGAGTAAGAAGATTTCTCTCCTAGAACTTCCCCCAGAGAGCTTATATATTAAGGTATTTCGGGGCCTGGGATGAGTCTTGGAGGCACCGCCACCAGTTACCAAAAAGCCGTTCATTGTACTAGAAGGATATAATCTGATACAGACTGGCCTCTTAGGCCCTTTGAATGATTGGAAGGGGCACTGTGGTCTTGTACTTGCTCGGGAAAGATTGCCGCACAGGATTCACCATAATTTTAAGGTTGCTTCTCCCCAAATCACATTAGCCAAAAGTACATGAACGCAATTGGACTATTCACTTCAGCTCTAGCTACGTAAGTCTCCTAGTAGTGGTGAAATGATGACGAACGTTTTATAATAGGTGGATCTTCTCAATTTCACAGGGCGTGGACATATACCTCTGTATCTATACGAGCTTTTGCATATTTGATCACTCTTCAAATAACGACTGAACGAATGCAATAATTTGCACATTTCAACGAGGTATCAATTTTCTCCTAACTATTAAAAAGATGAACATCGGTTCGGACCGCACGCCAGTCCACTTACACAAGGCACACCTTCATGTTGTCTATCTGCTTCTTCCAGCAATCTTATTCAAGAAACCCTCAAGCACGCCCTGCTTCAACCCTTGGGCCTCATCAACCTTCGCGATGAGCTCCTTGATCATCTCAATTGATTTCTTCTCATAGGCCTGGTAGTGTGCCTCAAGTCCAAGCTCCAAGTAGATGTCCTTAACAACCTTCTCGCAGGCAGCATCCTTACGACCGTAGTTTGCATCAAGAACCTGGCGCTGTTGAGGAGTCACAAGCTCGAGAGCTTTGTTTATAAGCCATCCACACTTGTTGTCTTGGATATCGGTTCCGATCTTCCCGATATGCTCTGGGTCCCCGTAACAGTCAAGGTAGTCATCCTGGACCTGGAAGTACTCGCCTAGTGGGATGAGAACATCGCGGGCACGCTTCAGGTTTTCAGGAGTTGCAATTCCCGCCTGGTACATTGCTAGTGCAACAGGAAGGTAGAAGGAGTAGAAGGCGGTCTTGTAGCGGACAATGAAGTAGTATTTCTGGTAATTGAACCTACTGAGGTCGATGTCATCCTCAGGAGCGGTGAGGAGGTCTACGAGCTGACCGAGCTCGGTTTGCCAGGTGACCTAGGAAATGGTCAACAACCTAAGGAAATGTCGCTTTATTTTGCATAGGCTTACCTCGTGGAAGAGCTCAAAAAGGTCAACATAATAGGATGTTCCCTTAAAGTGATTTTTCAACAGAATGTAGATAGCGGATTCAAGGATGAAGGAGTCGTTGATGGCAATGCTTCCAACGTCTGGCATCAAGTACCAACAAGGAGAGCCACGACGGGTCTTAGAGCTATCCATGATGTCGTCGGCAACCAAGAACATGGCTTGGAGCTATGCAAAATTGAAGATCCAATAAGCAACTGTAATTAAAAGATGAGCGGTACAATTGAGAACTATTACCAATTCAGTGCACCATCCAAGAATGGCACTCTGCTTGAACTCTTCGTCGCTCAATTTGTCCTTCCCAAGAAGAATGCGGTAGGTGTCCGGTACAGTCATACCACGGTTGTATTTACCGCCCATTGTATTGTGGGTAAGGTTCTGAAAGGCCATATGATGAGCAATTGAGATAGCAATCCTATAAGTAGAAGTGGGAAGTATTACCTTTCCAATCCACTCCACGGCATTATCAGAAATTCCAGTTTTGTGTACTTCAGCAATCAGCTCTGGAACAATAACCTCCTGGAAAATGGCCTCGAACTCGGGGCGTTTGGTAGCCATCTTGCAAGTTAATGGTCTTGTAGGTTGAAATTGGGAATCTGATAAATAGATGAAGGAACTCCTTTTCTCAGATGGGATCTAGAGGACCAGGCCAGTGGTGAGTCTGGTTGTTGGCAGGACGGTGGGATTAGGAGAAGGGGGGGTGTCTACATGTACATAGGTCACAGAGTCACAACTGAGGGGTCTAGTTCCACAAAAGCTAGCGCCTTTCCACGTGCTAGACCCTGCCCAGCCTTTCGCATAACCCTAGAAGCTCCGAAAACCCGGATCCAAAGCCCTACAGACAAACCCCCACCAGAAACACCATAGTTATATGTCTCGGAGTAAAGAAGCAGAGGGAAAGGAAAAAATAGCAACGCTGAAGATCAGCGGGTAACCGCCTCCTGCAATGCCCCTGTACCCTCATCCTAAACGACAACTCCAAACCTCATCTTGATGATAAATGTTATATTATCGTGCCCCTTTGCTGTTCCCCAATTGACCAAAGTCGTATCAAGGAAGCGCTAAACAAACACCCATACGTACGGTATGTATGCGATTCCTGGGGTCCTTGAAATCTTTCAAAATTAGCTGATTCAAACCCTTAAGGCTCGTTCTAAGTATATGGCACATATTAATGAGCCCACGAGGTTATTCTATTTATGCAATACGTCTGTGCAGTATTAATAGATTCTCGACTTATAACTCAGGCCACATACATCATTAATGCGGGAGTTCACGTCTATACTTTTCTGCAATGCTTTAATGCTTCCCCCAGTCTAAACTGGACCTGGAACTAACTTAAACTTTTACAAAGACTACAAAGCTTGTGTATGAAGGTAGTCCAGGTGGGATAAATCAATGGTACAATATGTCTTCGTAAAATCCGGATATAACTTGAAAATTTAGTTTGTACAGTTCTTTAAGGCATGAAAGAAATGGAAAAATATACATGAAACCGTAAGACCTAGCTGGTGCCTTGTGCACAAAAACACCAACTGCATACAACACTTATCGCTCACTAGAGAGAAGAAATGTCTGCAGACACACGATAAAAAATAGTAATAGAATAGGAAAGGGATTAAGACACGAATACAAGCGTCAATACTTTAGTGGACTTCCCTTCTCCATCGGACTCCCTCTGTTAATCGGACCCCCCAGGGGCGGGCTTACTGGTGGTGAGGATGCGGGACCTGGTACTACCATATCACCGCTATTACTACCACCTCTTGATAGCATTCTACTCATTCTCGCCGCCTCTCCTATGTCTACCCACAAGGAGCTCAATGGAAAGTGTGGTAATCTTGGCAAAAGGCTTCTAGTAGGGGCATCCGCGTTTGCGTTATCAGCCTCCTCAGAATTGTTTTTGCCTTCGACCTTACACTCCTTCATGACGGTTATCCGTAGACTCTGGACACTTGCTCCACGCCGGTCGTTAAACTTCTTTTTTGACCTGGAGAAGTTGAAATACCGTGTCCAATGTAATGCGCGTGGGTCCCGGAGGAGACTCCGTCGGATGCACACCATTATCAGTGCGCATATGCCACAGAGCCCAAGGATTGATATGGCTACAAGAGCACCAATTACAGTTGGTGATATTTTGGAAGCATCGTTACAACCAGAAAAGACGTCGGATTTGACGAGATAGAGAGAGTTTGTGATAACCCTACCGGGGTTAACGAAAGGCGGAAAGGCTGTAGAATTGGTAGTCCCTGGAATGAGCTCACAAGGGCTCTCGTAGCGGGTACCGCAATGGAAGTTTCTTCACCGAACTCTCGGTTAATATATGTCTAGGTATGACCTGGGGGAGGGGGGCTAGTCACTTAGGACAGCATTTTTTATGCATGGGTTCTGAGTCCGTGTATCCACCTGGCTCTGTTACCAGGGTACACATTTCCCTATGATGATCTGGGTCTCCACAGTTGGACCATCCAGTAGGGCATTTAGGGTACCTCTGTGTCTGAGGTGGGCAGTTCAATGCTGGGTTCTGTTTTACGCAGCAGTTGGCCCATACTACGGAACCGAAGGCTGAATTAAGGTCTTGTACGTTAAAGGTACATGTCCCAGAACCTTCTTCGTTTGTAGAGATACCAGGTCGACCAGCTGCAGTAGAAGTAGCGGATATGGTAGAGGATACTAGGGTGCTTGCGGTAAACCCAGGCCTGGTTACGTCTGTCATTTTGACGGGCCTATGATGAAGGAACGGATACTGGCAGAGTTGGCCGGTGATTTGCGTAAATTGTGGGAAAGAAAGGGAAATTCTAGATCAAAATGATATTAGGCCTGTCCATCGAACAAAGAATGTGAATATCGGTATTAGTGGCAGCCAACAAAGAAGAGATTCAAGCCTTTTGTTTGAGATCGGTAAATACTAACCCTAGTTAAGATAGAAGAAGCAACTACACACATTCTATATATACCATCGGGGGTAGACCTAGAAAATTTAGCGGCCCTTATCACTATTCTTCACATGGAAAAGAAATGGGGAAAGGGTTGGAATCACCCATAATCACTCGTTCACTACGTGCATATTCAGCCTAGACTGAAGCCTCGGTGTCACACTCCTACTTCCACCTCTGGCTCGAAGATCACTAATTCCGCTGATCCTCGACCCAATCCGCGGGATATATGGGAGCTGACCAGCCATAGGGTCCTCGCCATTTGGACCCACAAGGTGCAAGCCCAACGCCCATCATAATGGCCAAGGGTCCCGTCTCCCGAACTAGCAGAGCTAAAGTCTCCCGGGAGCTCGGTAATAATTTGTGTCAGGCTAATGGAGCTCCTACGTTCTGCGCCGTTACTGCCCAGGCTAGCTTCTATGTCGGGGGCAGTAGACCCAATATCCCGAAACAAGGATACGAAGAGTAGTATTAGCACAATCAACAAAATGGCTGTGGTGAATGTAAGTGCCCCGCGGAGCTTGTTATTCGATAGAGTAAAGTTAAAGGTTGCTAGGGCGATAACAACCAGTAGAATCAAACTTAACAAAATTCTAGTGTAGACGGATGTATAGGACCATTTTAAAGTTCTTGACGAGGTGGTTGTGGGTGGGGGCATAGACCTAGACGGTTGTGCATGAGAATTTCACCAAAAAGAAAGCTGTGACGCGCATTAAGGTAATAAGTAGCTGGGATTCAATTAGTCAAAGCCGTGCTAGAGCTGGTAGAAGGGGATAGATTAATTAGCCCTTTCATGAGAAAAGTAGATGGAGCGATAAAGACCCATAAATCCCTACCACACACCCACAATCATCTATTCAAACGGCCAGTTACAATTATGCTGCTGTATTTGAACCTCCTAGAAGGTTCTTTACGCAAGAAGATTCGAGAGTTGTAACCGAGGAACCTAGGAACGGGCGTGGGATCGTTAGCTTTCACTTCGGTCCGAATAACTAGAGGTATAGGAGAGAGAGAAGAATGTGGGATTAGAACGGGGGGAAGTAGACTATGTTTCAATCTCATAACATACGGCATCGGCAGCCCTCCTTAATCAATTTAAATTAATCTAAGCTATCAATTTTGGAATCATTGCTTTCATAGCCACTTGCGGTAGAACCCTTAAAGTTGTAATATCTATAACCTATCCGAAACCTCACATCTTCTGTGTATAAGTTAAATTCCCGCTGGCTGCTTCCCGAAAATACCAGTGAGCGTACTTGTTTCCGCCTTTATAGAAAATATGGAACCTCTATATGTCATCTACGGCCGGTATCTGCTAGAAGCCACTCGTTATGAAGCTAGCTATAAAGGCCCTCGATCTCAGAAATAACATGTCCTAAACACCGGAGAAATACTCCGCACCGGTACGTGTCTCATGATGTTTTAAACACCGGACACTTCCTATTATAGAAATACAACCTTGCTTCCAGGAACTAGTTTTAACTAGGCTCACCGGTCAAGAAATACTGTTTAAATGCATATGACTAGTTGCCGGGGGTTTTAGCATCTGGTCAGCGGTCGAGTGGGAGTTCGTAGAGCTCACTTTCCCGGCTCGAAGTTGAAAAGAAAGAGAAGAGCATATGTAGTCCGAAAATATAAAAAAGCAAGACATCATACCACATGTTTCCACCACTTATGGTTCGAGGTCACATTGCACTTGTGTTAGGACAAAATTCATCTGATCGACGGCCATCCATGCCCACAGGTCACTCATCCACAGCTTCACAGAAACTCACTCGACCCACGGCCGCCCTACCTCGGTTGACAATTCTTGGCGATGAGCCGCGCAGAGCCTCATAATCGTCATTACAGCCCATTCAGTCACCGCGACACCGTTGCCAATAACTGCCCACAATGGCGACCTCATCACCCCCTCCAGCAGTATCGCGTCCAAAAAAGCGTTCGTTTTCACTCACATCGGTGGTGTTTTTCTCAATTCTATCATTCCGTATTCTCAACGCCCTCGCCACACGTACATTCTTCCAACCAGATGAATACTTTCAGTCACTGGAACCGGCGTGGCGAATCGTGTTTGGCGAAGGGTGGCTTACTTGGGTATTTTCCTCATGTGGCGTTATATATTTGTGGTGTAGGTATTAGGGTGACTTAATGGAAAGGTTGGTTGTAGGAATGGCGTCACCAGCTACGATCAATTGCGCACCCCTTGATCTTCGCAGGTGTTTACGGAGTTGCCGATTTTGTCGCGAGGATGTTAAAGCTTACGCCCGAGATGAGGGCTGAGGTGTTGGTCGCGGCGCCGAAGCTGTTGCAGGCGGTTTTCGCGACACTTGGGGACTACTTTACAGCAAAGCTGGCTGGGAAATTGTTCGGCGGTGCGGCTGGATGGACAAGTGTGCGTGCATTTATTCCTAATAATGCTGTTTTGAGTGGTCTGTTGATTATTGTGAGGGTATAGTTGTGTTTGAGTATCGGGAGCGCATTTCACTACTTTTGCGCGACGAGGACGTTTTCAAACAGTTTGGAGACTAGTGTAACAGTTATGGCGCTGTGTTACTGGCCCTGGGGACTAGTTAGAGAAGCACCGAAGACAAAGATTGGGAGGGCACTGCAAAGCCAGATTGATAGAAAGTAAGGATATGCTTCTCTCCGCCTTTTGACTGCGTATTTTGCTAATTAAGGTGGTTTAGTGACCTTAGATTGTCACTTCTCCTCGCGGCGTTTGCATGTATTTTAAGGCCGACCAATGTCTTGATCTGGGTATGTTTGGGTAGTATTCTTATGTACCGCAGTACACCAAGAGACAGGGTCACGCTGGTTACCGAGGCCGTAACTGTTGGGTATGTCCCCATCATTAGTACTAAATAAACCACTCTAATGCATACGCATATTGTAGAGTTACTGCCATTCTTCTTAACGCGATTGCAGATCACCGTTATTACGGAGTCTGGACGTTTCCACCGCTAAAGTTTCTTCAGTTCAACCTCCTACAGTCATTGTCGCACTTTTATGGCACAAACGACTGGCACTACTACCTTTCACAGGGCCTGCCTTTACTATTGACCTCTTTCCTGCCCCTTGCCCTTTATTCCCTCTATGTATTCCTTTTTACTCCGGAGCCAACTTCCCAAAGCTTTGCTGGCAGGCAACTTGCCGCCACTGTCGTGCTCGTGACGACTATTTACTCCCTTATTGCGCATAAAGAAGTCCGCTTTCTCTACCCACTTCTCCCAATCCTGCACGCCCTCTCTGCTGCGGCTCTCGAATCTCTTTCGTGGTCCGCTCGTGCGAAGCGGCTAGCAGTTTGGACAATGGTCCTGGTCAACCTCCCACTTGCCTACTACGTAACACAGGTCCACCAGCGTGGCGTCATCGATGTGGTGGATCACCTTCGCCACGATGCCAATAATTGGCGTAGTGCCGGCTTCTTGATGCCCTGCCACTCAACGCCCTGGAGGGCTAACATCCAAAGTGATGGGGAGCTGTGGGCGCTTGGATGCGAGCCACCCATCGACATGAGTGCAGAGGAAAAGAAAACATATCTCGATGAGGCAGATGAGTTCTACGCGGATCCAGCAATGTGGATGGCGATGAAGTTACCCGGTGTTGAGATGTTGAGAGAAAGCGGTGGGGTGGTGAAGGAGCAAGCGGAGCACAAGTGGCCCGAGAGACTAGTGTTCTTTCAAGCGCTTGAGAACACGATGGTGAAGTATTTTGAGGGAGTAGAGGGGTATGAGGAGTGTTGGAGGGGGTTTAATACTCACTGGCATGATGATAGTAGGAGAGTTGGTGATGTGGTGGTGTGGTGCTTGAAGAAGTAGCCCCCAGAGTGGGTCGATTTACGGTGATGGGAGCTCTAGCAGATCGTTGGGCATCAGCTCTTGTTATTGTCTATCGGACTTTGCAAGTTGGTTGAGCGTATTAATATTGTCGTGTTCATGCATCAATGGCAAAAATCCTTCTACGATTTCATATAGTTTTTTGTATGCTCAACGATAATTGAATTTGAGAACGCTTACCGGTGGCACCACCGGATTCCCGAGTGTCAATGATCAACCTGCATGAAAAATGCACCTATCCTTTTAAGTATGTAGCCAACCAAGCCAGATATGGATTAGTTAGTATTGGCAGAGAGCGGGTTGTAGAAGCGATGTGAAATCGTCACAATAGCTAACGTCGTTTTTCTACATCGTTCAATACTCAACTTTTAGGCAAACCGACCTCCGACGCTGTAATACCATGGCTTCGATAGCTCTGGATACTCAGCAGTTGCACCAAGCACTGCAAACCGCCGTCCTCAAGTGTTCTGAGCGCTGTCTCTATCAAGCTGCGAAATGGTAGCTTATGCTCACACCCCCCCTTTTCTATTGCTCTTCTGCTCTAAACTTTAGCTCTCTTGGCTCTTTCCAGTGTGGTAACTGACACAGCACCAGGGCCGCGGAAGCACTGACCTCCCTCACCTCCAACGGAGCCTCTCGCACCCCTCAGTTTACCTACCCCGTCCCCACAGCTCACGAAGCCCAAGAGTTGCCCCAATACCTCCTCGCAAAGTCCTACTTCGACGTCCGCGAGTTCGACCGCGCCTCGGCTGTCCTTGCCTCGTGCACATCCGCAAAGTCCCGGTTCCTCCACCTCTACTCCCGCTACATCGCGGGGGAGAAACGCCGCGATGAGGAAAGCGAGATGATCTTGGGCCCTCTCGACTCTGCGGCGACCGGGAACCGTGAGGTCCAGTTTGTGCTGTCTACGCTTGAAACGGCCTTTGCGGAGCAGCCGCCAACTGAGGAGGAGGATGCGTGGCTGCTGTACCTGTATGGCGTCGTGTGCATGAAGCAGAAGAACATCACGCATGCGAGGAACGCGCTGTGTAAGAGTGTCTGCCTATACCCTTATAACTGGTCTGCGTGGCAGGAGCTCGGGGGTACGCTCGGCGGCCTGAGCGACCTCAATGAAATCCTCGACAGACTCCCGAGCAATATCATGACAAACATCTTCATCCTCAACACAAACCAGGAGCTATATCAGACCGATGATGGCGTGCATAAGCAGCTCACGGATCTCCTACAGATCTTCCCGCGCTCGGCATGGCTTAAGACGCAGCGTGCGCTGCTGTTCTATCATGCGCGCGACTTTGATGAGGCAGAACAGATCTTTGATGCCTTGATCAAGGCGGATCCGTATAGACTGGACAGTTTGGACCACTACAGTAATATCCTGTACGTGATGGAGCGCCGCCCAAAGCTTGGCTTTATAGCCCAGATGGCGACTGGGACGGATAAGTTCCGGCCTGAGACCTGCTGTGTAGTTGGAAACTACTATTCACTCAAGAGCGAGCATGAGAAGGCCGTGATGTACTTCCGTCGTGCCCTGACGCTGGATCGTGCGTCGTTAAGTGCATGGACGCTTATGGGGCACGAGTATGTTGAGATGAAGAACACGCATGCTGCCATCGAGGCATATCGTCGTGCTGTTGGTTAGTTTCTCTTGCCTCTCTAGTTTCTGGTATGGCGCTAATAGAGCCAGACGTAAACCGCAAGGACTATCGCGCCTGGTATGGCTTAGGCCTTTCATACGAAGTCCTCGAAATGCACTACTACGCATTGTTCTACTTCCAGCGTGCCGCTTCACTACGCCCCTATGACCCCCAGATGTGGCAAGCCATGGGCAGCTGTTTCGACCGCATGAACCGCCCCGGCGAGGCCATCAAGGCCTACAAACGTGCCCTCATCTCATCCGCCCCCTCGAAGCAGGTCAACAACACCCACTTTGACCCCAGTATTCTCCTGCAGATTGGGTACATGCACGAGAAGCTGCAGAACGGCAGGGAGGCGGCAAGGTGGATGGAGATGGCGCTGAGGGAAGAGGATGAGGTCGGCGTCACGGCGGCCACGAGTAAGGCCCGCATGTGGCTGGCTAGGTGGGAGTTTGGGAACGCGAATTGGGGAAAGGCGGCGGAGTATGCGAATGAGCTGTGTCAGGACGGTGCGGAGCTCGAGGAGGCGAAGGCGCTGGTGAGGGATTTGAGGAGTAGGATGGAGAAGTAGGTGGGGTTTTGTGTGTCTTTGTGTCTTTCTTCTTCCATTAATAGGTTCTCTTTCCTTCTTTTTTTTATTTTATGGGTAGTTTCCTAGTGGTAGGGAACGGGATGACTTATCTTTGGTTTTTTTTTTTTTTTTTTTTTTTTTTTGATGCATTACGGTGACGATATATTCATTCACGTTGGATATTTCTTTGAACTTGAGATTGAGGCCCTTTTTTTTTCTTTTTTTTAATATACATAACCCATTTTACTTTTTAGTCACATCTATACCCTCCCCCCTCCCCCCCTCCTCAGCTGTCCTCATCACTTCATCCATACGTTAACGGGGGGGGGGGTTGTACGGCGTTTCTCGGCATTATACTACTGTAGTTTCCTCCTCCTCCTCCTCCTCCTCCATTTTCCTTATCACTATTACTATCACTATTACTATTATGCTATGCTACGCGCCCATAGCCCCCCAGAGCCACAGCGGTACCGCATCTGTCTGTAAAAAGAATATAACGTATATAATACTGCATCAATACCCGAACGCGGGCGTCACGTGAGTGGGTGGGGTTGGGTTAGGTTAGGCCACCACCACGCCGCTGCTTGCCGCTTGCCGGTGGCCCCGGCCATACATATATCCATACTTTGCACGCGGGGGGTTAATCTATGTATGTACATCCGTAAAGTAAAGTATCGGATGCCACCAGCTAGCTGGCTGCGGCATGGCATGTCACTCGCTGTGGCGGGTGGGTGGGTGGGTACGGGGGTTATATGGCGGCCCCGGCCCGGCCCGATGGGTACCGGTTGGGCATCTGTGATATATCTGTGCAAAATATGATACCCTCCTTGTACTCGGTCTGCTGGTTACATATGGTTATATTATGTGGAGGGCTAGACTCTCTCACCCGGCAACACAGATGCACACTCAATCAATCGGTTAATCGGTCACATAGCTAGATACACACGATGGGGGCGAGTGATATTATATGACCCTCTATGTACCCCCTCGAAACGAACAGAAGAAAAGAACAGAAGAAGAAAAACCTACGAACGCCAAACACCTAGATTTCTATCTACCTACCTATTCTACCTACCCAGCCCTCCCCTTCCCCTTCCCGGCGCCCTCCACCACCAGCGCGCCATCAACCCTGTTCTGAAACGCAGTCCCCATATCCACCGGCGGCAGCACCACAACCCTCTCGCCATCCGTCTCACTCTCGACGCCGGCCGCCCCCTCCTCCGCGCTCCCCTCCTCCCTCTCCCCCACCGGCCTCTTCTCCCCCTTCGCCACACGCACCTCCTCCAGCCTCTCCAGAAAGCTACTCTTCCCCGTCGGCCGCCACCCATACGTACGCTCCCCCGCATACGCGGCCGCCAGCCCGCGCTGCCTCACCGCCAACACAGCCGGCAAGCAATGGACCCTGACGCCCGCCGTCGCAACGACCTCGCCGGCCGCCGGGTCCGCCTCCGCCGCCGCCGCCGCCGCCTCCCCCTCCGCGACCTGCGCGCCTGCTGCCGCAGCGGCACTCGTGTCCTTCTGCGAGACGTAGGCGGGGCCGGGGCCGGGGTCCGGGTCGTCCTCGGGCGCGGGCCCCGTGGGGCACCGCACAAAGATCTCGGTGCCGACGGTGGCCGTCCAGGCGCCCGACCAGATGCGGTTTCCGAACGACACGAGCGGGTTGTGCGTGTGCAGGTCTAGGATCTGGATGCGCGCGTGGTCGCCGGCCGCCCACCGCTCTACGGGGTTTGTTTGTTGCTGCTGCGCCTCGTCGTCGGCGGGGGCGGGGTGGCGGAGGGGGAGGAGGCGGCGCGCGCGGGCGCGGAGGGGTGTTGGTGTTGGTGTTTGGGGAGGGAGCGGCGGCCGGAGCGGCCGGAGCGGGTGGTGGAGGAGAGGGGGCGCGGGGGCGGGAGGTGCGAGGGGGGGGCGCTGTTGACGTGGGGGTTTGAGGAGGGGCCGGCGTGGATCGGCGTGGGGATCGTGAGGTCTAGGGAGAGGTAGAACTCCTGGCGGGTGTCTTTGTGTCAGACTGGCTAACTACTAACTACTACTACTAACTCGGCGTACGTACCTCGGGCTCAGCGTCAGTGTCTGTCTCATACTCGGACGAGTCGGCATCGGCATCGACATCCATGGGCTCCGGCGGCATCTGCTGTAGGCTGGCGGAGGGGGTTCGGGCCGTCATTGGTAGGTATTGCTTTTTTTTTCCCTGCGTTCTTTTGCTTTTTGGTTGGGACGTTGACGTCGGGGAATTGTTTTTCCGGTGGTGTGGGTTAGGTGAGTTGGAGGTGGAGGTGATCGATGTTCTCTAGATCTCGAGGTAATAGTAATAACAATAGAGCAGGTGGAATTAACAGTCCAGGCCGCGAAATGTAGATCCACTATATAATGTCACATCCATACACGTAGTCTAGAGCTGTAGACCAGTGGAGGCAGGTAAGGACTGTCTGTCTGTCTGTCTGTTGGGCTCTGCGTTCGTAGCCCAGGAAATGCCTTGAGATAGCTGCATACACAGCAAAGAGCAAGGCCGGGCATGAGCTATCAATGAACCAATCGACCAATCAGACCAGGGGCACATGTATAGATAGATGAGTAGCCATTTATATGAGCCGAGTACATGTGGATCAAGAGTCCCAACGATACACGCACGCACAGCAGGACACCAACCGACCCGGAATCACCATCACCCGCCCCCATCTACGCACGCCACGAGTGATAATCCATGGCCCACAACCACAACCACCAGTACGTATTCCCGGCCAAAGAAAAAAAAAAGAACCCCCCCCCCCCCCACAAGCATGCATTTTTGATATTTTTTGTTTTGCCCGCCGGAACAGAGAAAAAGGGAAAAAGCCAGCACAAAAAAACAACAACACGCAATAAAAGAAAGAAAAAAAAAAAAGAAGCAGTTATAACGCCTGAGGAGCTGTTGGCCTCCTCTTCCTCCTCCTCCTGCTCTTGGTCCATGTATGTATGCTCCCCATACCCACGGTCCTCATCGATGCTGATGGATGGGCGGGGTGGGTGCTGTAGGCAAGTAATGAAAACTATACTAGCCAGTACAGTCTCATAGATACCTGAGAAAGAAGAGAGAGGCGGAACAGAAAGGCAAGAGCAAATAATAAAAAAAGAAAAAGAAATAAAACGCAAGAGAAGAAAGAAGCTAATACTCTAACAGCTAATAAAAGGCTAAAAAAAATCAATTAAATTGAAAAAAAAAGGGGAGTAAAAAAAAAAAAAAAGCTAAAGACAGTAAGGAGGTCAATGGGGGCCCGGTAATCAGGCCTCTATCAAGGGATAGAGCCAGAGGAGAGGGGAGGTCAGATTGGCAGTGCCTCAATCTGCATCCTCATGACCGCACTCCTCATCAGCTCATCCCTGAGGCTCTCACTCATCCTCCCCTGTGACTGCTGCTGCTGCTGCTGCTGCTCTGGCTCCGTCTGTGAGGGCGCTGCCGGCACCGCCGACGCTTCACCTCCATTCCCACCTCCACTTCCGCCTCCGCCTCCACCTCCACTTGCACTCCCGCCTCCACTCCCACTTGCACTCGCCATGGCCCGCCTCATCTCCCTCCTCGTGCTGCTCAGCACCGCAAACTCACTCGCCAGAAGGTCTATCCTCGTCTGCATAGCCCTGAGTCTCGCCTCACGCACTCGCAGGCTCGCAACCGTTGCCGCGGTCCCAGCGGTCGTCGTTGTCGGCGGGTCCGTCGGTGAGAAGCTGGTGGAGCTCAACATAAAGTCCTGCAGCGCACCGATGCGCCGTATCTGAGAGACCAACGTGTCGAAGCTATCCTGTCGGCTCAGAGACGGCAACGCCGCCGACGACAAGGAAGGAGGCGGTGGCAGCGGCGGCCACGCGATCGGAGAAGCAGACGGCAAAAACTGCCTAGCCTCCACAGAGGCCCTCGCAGGCTGTGACGTCCCAGCGAGGGCCGCCATCGGGTCCTGCGCTGGAGGGTCCCTCAAGGCGGGGGGAAGCTGTGGCGGCGGGACCCGCGCAGGCTGTGACGTCCCAGCGAGGGCCGCCATCGGGTCCTGCGCTGGAGGGTTCCTCAAGGCGGGGGGAAGCTGTGGCGGCGAGACCCGTGCTCGGAAGTTCCAATATATCCCCGGGATCCTGTCCTCGTCTCCCTCGGCCTCCTCTCCACCACCCTCCTCCTCATCACCCTCTGCGGCCCGGGGCCTCCCCGAGATCTGTGGCGGCAGTACGGGAGGCGGTGGTATGCCAGCGAGGATCCGCCTGCGCCCTGCAGGAGTGTGTTCGTAGAGGCTCCCCCACCTCCCCGGCCTCCCACCAGTCTCGGAGCCAATGCGCCTGCGCAAGGCCAGGAGGCCCTGGAGCTGTCGTTCTGTGCTATCACGAGTACTCGTCTCACGCAAGAACTCGTCGAGCGTGAGCATGGAGCTGTCGTTGCGCATCACCATTGGCTCTGCTGGGGCAGAATTAGTGGCGGTGGAAGATCCGGAGGAGGAGGACGACGACGACGACGACGACGACGATGTGTGGTAGGTTAAGGGTGAGACACAGGGAGGCAGGGCCTGCTGCTTGTTGGCATCGTCTGAGGCGTTGCTATCTGTATTTCCCGGAGGTGGTCTCCATACTGGGGTAAGAGAGTTAGCTGTAAGTACTCACACCTGGACTAACATAGGGGGGTGCAGAAATATAGAGAGCATGATCGATGACGTACAGGGCCTACCCATGGCGGGTGAAAGCTTTCTCGGAAGATGGGAGAGAGAGGGGGGGGGGGTGTATTTTGGTTGTAATGGGGGTGGTGTTGGGGTTGGGAGACCTGAGAGGATGGGCTAACGAGGATCGGGTGTGAGAGCGATGTAGAGATAGAGAGGCAGGTAACTATAAGTAGAGATGTTTTCTTACTGGGTGGGTCAGAAGGATGAGTTGTTTCGTTCCGGAGGGTTGTGCGAGAAGGGAAGAAAAGTAGTGAGTGAGTGAGTGAGTGAGTGAGAGGTTTCTAACACCTGCCCACCCCTGCCTGCCTACCTGCCTGCCTGCCTGTGCTGCATATTACTTATATGGACGGATGGGATGGGCATCTAAACTATCGCCACTACAACAACACTCTACATTCTACACGCACGTCCTTTCTATACGTTAAACAATCTTCCCTGTTCGGTTTGTCTGCCCATCGATCCCCATCGCTCAATCGGTGTGTAACTACATGTACTTTTGTACCTACACACTACATGTACTCTACCGCTCACGTACCCTTCCCTTCCTTACATGTATGCACATTAATGGCCCGCAACACCCAGTTTGAGACATCTGCTGCATCAGCCTTCTCGGGCTGGCGCGCGTGGAATTATAATAGAATGCTCTGTCCCATAGATTTACATACATGTATGTATCAGGTAACATTCTATAGTAATAGTAATACATGTATGTTATTCCACCTCGGCTCATCTAGCTGATGCTCATCCTCATGCTCATCCTCATGCTCATCCTCATCCTCATCGACATCTCATGTCCTAATGCACCTTCTGCATAAAATTTAACAACCCTATCGTATCCTATCCGTCTATGCATGGAGCTACAGCTAGCTACATCTTTTTCTACTAGTATATGTAACAATATATATATAAAATAAGAGGGAAAAGAATCCACCTTTTAGCTCTAGAATGGGAAATATCTACTATTTTTTTCTTTGCTTTTTCTTAAAACTTTCCGATCCCAATCTAGTAATTGAAATGAGTCCGTGAAGGAATAAGAGCAAGAAAAAGAAAAAAACAACCAAGGTGAAAAGGGCCGAAACCCTTGAAAACAAGTATCAAAAAGCAGTTGGGAAAAGGAAAAAAATGAAAGATACCTTATAACGCCTCACGCCCACGCCCACGCTTCTAATAAATAATTGCAAGCACAGCAGCTAGCCCATATTAAAGCAAGTACAGCCCGCTACGGGTAAAAGAAAAGATAAAAGAACCTACAAATATCCTGAAACACCGTCCGCGTCAAACAGCCTCAGCCTAATCATCAGCCATTGCCTGACTCACAAAACTCCTATTTCCCGTCATCGGCCGTCCAACCTGGCTAAAAGAGCTTCCTCTCCGTCTCAGCGCGCGCTTCTGTGCATCTGCCGCTTCGTTCTTATGAAGGCTCTCACTAGGCAGTAGGATGGCGCGATCAAGCTCGTAGGGAAGACCACGATGGCGCCCACGAATCTGCATAGCGACAATGACAAGCTTAGAAACGACAGAGAATTGGCCAGTAAACGCCGTATTAAATCCAGGGTAGCCGAGGGATAATCCGACAGTACCGTAGGCTGATACAACCTCGAATAGAACTGCGAATGTCGTAAATGCCTGACTAAGATTAGCTGGTGAACTATAAAGATAGAGTAAGAAGCTTACATAGTCATTATTATTCTCGATGTGGCTACCCTCTGCAATTGTGATTATAAAGAGCCCAAGAAAGATGTACCACAAATCGAAGGACAGTTGCTTCCGCAAATGTGCGCCGACGAAACTAGTCTTAGCATTGGAGGCCTCGTCTTCCCCATCATCGTTGGCATAAATACCGAGGGAGCTTTCCTCGTAAACATTGGTTTTACGGACAGAGATGGCGATGGGAAAGACGGAGATATACATCATGACCATGTAGCTGACCTGGATGGCAGGATGGAGTTCTGCGAGGTTGACTACACTGGTTCCCGAAGTTCTTGTGCTCGCGGCTTGGAATATCGCGCCCATGATACGAGAACCAACAGGGATGTCGGTAACGTCCTTATCTTTGAGATCTAGAACAATGAAGAGGATCACATCCGAGATATTGAGGAAAGCAAGCATCCAGAAGAGCATCCAGGTTGTACCAGAGGGGAAGAGAAGTGTAAAGCAACGGCGGGGATGATCGAGAAGAAAGTTAAGGCACTCGCGATATGAGGAACCCTCCGGGCAAATTTTGAAGCCGAGCCATATGATGAGACGTAGAAGACAAGGGAACCCAGTGTTTCCAATTACAATGAGGAAGGACATGATGATTAGGATGAAGGTTGCCCGCTGGAAAGATACCATGGAGTCTGGAGTGAGCGTGAATCCTAAATCGTTAAACGCCGTCTGGGAAGTGTAGATCGCCCTGGAATTGGTTAGTCTATATAAGGGTAGAGTGAGATCTCATGTCTGGCCCAGGATATATAATACACACCACCAGGTCGGATTCACACCAACAGACTTGATATAGTCCTTGTAGTGAGCCATGTTATTGATCCATGGGATGAAACAAACCACCCCGAAAAGGTGGAAAAACACGTAGTATCCCACTAATACTTTTGCCAGTAACTTTAAACTCCTGTACTCGATGCCTCCCAATTCGTCCCTCTGTTCATCAGTCAAATCCACGAAATTTGAATTTCTTCCCAATGTCGGCTGATAACTCAGATATGGCATAGCCGGGGGCTCCTTTGTCGCTTTCCTGGAGAAGCGTGAAAGTGGGCTCATATTCCGTTTCCGGGGGTGGGGACCCATTGCAAAGGCACTAGTCACTACACGTTCAACTGTCGAAACACGGGGCAAAAGGTTGGTGGAGAAGCGACGCAGGCGCATAGATCCGTTCGTGGCAGCATTTCCCAAAGAAATAGTACGGGACGCAGGAATACCATAGATGCTTGAACGTCCAAGATCCGCATCGTTGGTGGTGCGGGCTCGGTGGAGCGTATTTGCATCATCATCCTCATCAACCTCATGCGCGCGATCCCCCTGCTCAAACTCTCTCGGGCCAGGAATTCTCAGCGCTTTTCCTGAACTCGGGGCGCGTCGGTTCTCTGCGAAGGCGATATGGGGTGCGTTTAAATTTCCCGGGTCATTCCCCCCGGGCCGCGGCGACGGAAGGTTAACGAATTGAATATTCGCATTTTCTTGGTTCCTCTGGGGCCTATCACCATCCATAAGTTCGCTGCCAATGTTCCCCATTCTAGACCTGAATTCATACATACCCTTCAGTTGAGGAGGACCCCCGACTAGGCGTGCGATCCCTTCCCCGATGTTCCATAAATGAGCTTCGAGAATCCATTGGCGAGAATCCCTCTGGTATTAATGTAGAATCAGGGATAACCGCGGTCGTTTCTGAAGAGGTCCGTTCCGCCTCAACTCCTGGAGCTGGTTTGTCTGGAGACGGTGCACGAGATTCGCAATGTAGAACCTTGATTTCGCGGTCACCAACACCGCGCTCCTCGCGATCAATTCCTTCGGTGGGTGCGAATAAAGTTGCGGAGCGGCCGGTTTTAGCTCTGGATGGTTGTCGGCTAAGGGCGACTACAGATTGTTAATCTTCCTTTACTTTTAAATTCGGGAGCCTACATACCAATGTTCTCGAAGCGCTTTTCAAACCAGTATAATCTTACAAAAACGACAAATGTGTTGATAAATATCGGGGTTGTGATTAAAGGCACAATATACATGACAATTTGCTGGTAAAGCTTTATGGTATTGACGTCGACTCTAGAGCTCCCAATTAGTGCATGATCCTCCCCGAATCCAACCCTTGATTCAACTTACGTATTTATACCTGACTGAGTAGCACTCCCACTAGCAAACACCAACGCATCGATATATGCCATGTTTTTCATTGGATATATTATCACCGAACCAAGTATAATAACGCTAACGATGTACAAATCTGTTTGTCAATGGCAGATTTATGTTAGTTGCACATGCCCAAGCAAAGAGGCCTTGCTGGGCAATCGCGTAAAGTACTCACAATGCGCGGTGATAAAACTCAATCTGGGCTTCAAAGTCCATTTTTTTGGCTCACCCATATCTCCGGTACGGGAAAGAGGAGGGGGAGGGTGTCAAACAAAAAAAAAAACCTCGTGTTCCTGTACTCCTGTATTACTCCCGGCAATGCTGAGATATGATGGTTGATATTCTGCGGAATAAATAATGGATGAGGACGAGACAACGACGAGAGTGGGACCGAGATCTTCTGCACAACCACGCAGACTGGTGGCGAGGGCTGGAGGATTTAAGGCCAACTCAACTAGTAAGGGACGAGAAAAGTGGATACCAGGCTTGAGTAATATAAGGGAATTATCCGCGCTAGTCTATTTACCGTCAATGTACAGAAGCTACTGTTCTGAACTCATGTGCATCTAGAGGGCTATTATCAACTTGGCTTAATATTCAAACAATCAAGGGTTTAGAGGGTGGTCTGGGAGGATGAGTTGGTGGCGGGCTGAGATAGGTGGGGGACAAAGGAAGGGACGAATAAATCTGGTAGTAGCAAAACGGAGTAGAGTGACAGACTGGGCAGACTGGGTAGGATTGCAAGTTGAAAGGGAAAGAGAGAGAAAGGGTTCAGGTTTCAACTTTTGGTTCAACTACATGTAGCTAAGGCAGCGGCTGATCCTTGGAGTTGGGAATGAATGAACACCTGGGCTCCTATCGACGAACAGGTGTGGGACGATGGGGGGAAAGTGTCCCATATCGTGGGAGAGATCGTTGGTGAACTACATATCCTCCTCCTCCCCCCGTGTACCACGACTTGGGAACGGGTTATTGCATGTGGCGGTGCCCATAGAGCACCCTACTACCAGCCTCAGGCAGCGTTACATGGTACCATAGTCTCACCAGGCACCATCTCGGACAAACAAGGGCCAAGATCATGACTTTCATCGACCCGAGAAATACGATAACTCCTAGATCTTCCCCAGAATTGATCCTAGGTGCACTATCACGCATACAACTCTTTCGTGCAATTCCCCTAGCTCTACCTCCAACACTTCCCCCACCGCAATCTCTTCCAGTGGGGAAACGGGGGGATGGCATTGTGCACTGTGATGACGCGGGGCAGTGGTGGTAATAATTTTGCTACGTGTTGAATCCAATGATAAAAGGTCCTATGGGAGCTTACTTCCGCCCCCACATCAAATATGTCGAGTTGAACTGCAGAGCTTCCTGTTTTTCCGGTGTCGAATGGAGTCGTCAGACAAACTGCAGCACAGCACCTGTCTGGGTCCTGCACACTGCATGATCAAAACCGACATCCCGACACGTGCTTACATGCTAAGTTTCTACTGCATCCTCGACAAGTGTAATTGATTAAACCTCTATCTAGAGGATAAATCCTGTATCGATACATTGAAAGATACCAGCCGCACTAGCAGAGGAATACGTAGCACTGCCAGAACACCAATTTCCATACTTCTCCTTTTTTCCCTTTGTCGCAACCCATACTTCCCCCCCGGGCGCCGTAGGGCTCCTTCTACCTCCTGGATCTTCGATTTCGCGGGAGCCTGTCCCTTGACCACCTCTCCTGCTGTCCGATAAACTCGGCAATGCCTGCAAGCATGCATAGCAACGCCAGGTCTCCGATATATCAGTCTCGGCTTATTGGTTTTCTCCCCAACCAGATTCGCATCCGCAATTTCCGGCGGGAACGGGTTCTACGCCGCATTCCGCCATCGTCTCCAGGCAGACAGGCATAATGATAGATAAGATATTATTGTATTGACACAAATAATCTTACGAATAATGAGTGCAGAATCCCTTTCGACCGTCATAGGCCCCGCAAGCATCGGGTTATTTGCGTATGAAGTGCATCATATTTCAATGACGGACGGCACTTGTCCTCTTCTTGGGTTGGACGGAAAGTAGAACCATGGCTTGTACGCTTTCAGCTGAAGACTGTTAAACATTTTTCCGGGATGAGCGCAAAGTGAGTGGTGAATACTGGACAGAAACTTGGTAGGGGGGTGGTTTAGGGGGTGAGTGCTAGGAAATTCCTTCCATGCTCTGACTATCAGACTATCAGAAACCTCGTCGATGTCTGAGCGTCAGCAAAGAAGAAGAAAAGCCAAGATTCGAGACTCCCCTCCCTCGGACAGTGGCTTCACGTAGATGCATTGCCGCTACTAAGGTCCTCCTAACGGTTTCCGTCACACGCGATATACCCTGAACCTCAAGACAAGCCTTTTACATTCAGTGCCGAGCCGGGAGCTGCCGCAAAAGCCTAGAATACGGCTTGTAGACATCCTGTTCTGCCGGAACTGGTTGATAAGCCTTTGTAATTGTCTTGCTTTCTCCCTTTTCTTCCAGAGTTAGGGAAACGAAGTGGTCGCGTATCTGTTTGTTTAATCGGATTTGGAACTTGTCCGATCAGACTCGGGAGACTCTACCCTGCCATACGCCAAGAAACATTTCTCTCCATGAGATGCAACCTCGGTCACGTTAGTTGAGACTTCTATAGAACAGCAAAAGCATAAAAAAATCAGGACGACCCGACCATCCCTTAAATGAAGAGGAAAAAATAAAATCGCGCAAAACACGTACTAGTGAGAAAAAAGAAAAAAAAAAAAAAAAATAGTACAATAGAACTCCATTTTACCACCTACCTGCCTGTATAGAGGGGAACAAGTACTCGATCGAAAGAGCTTGATTACAAGTAAGATCTAAAGTGCAAAACACACTAGAGGCTCAGTCATAATATGCACTGCCACAGAAATCCCATTGAACAATGCATTATCAAAAACGTCATCACTCAACACTGCAATACCAAAGGTCAGATCTAACTAGACCATGTAATTAACGTACCCCGCCGTTTTGACTGCATGTCACCCAGGAGCGAGATCATCAACACGCCCAATTACACAAGTTTCTCTAAATGGCACCTGTAACCTGAGTATGTCTTTATGGCGGTCTTAAACTTCTTATGGAGAAGGGGGAGTAAGGGAAAAATGTATTTATGCACTCGTAGCCAATTTCCAAGCAGACGAAAACCAACATCTTGTCAATCATATCATTACCCCCTTCTAACTGGTAAGTAAACGAACCAACCAACCAACCCCACAAGTGCGAGCACGCTCATCAGTCCCATGATTGAAACCAAAACCTAAACATGTATGTATCTGCATGCACACAGCACATACTCCCCGCGAGGAAATCGCTAATCGAAATGGCTGGCTTTCTTTCCTTTTATTCTTAACCAACTCGTTACTGTCTCAATCGCCTGCCACATGCAGCTCTGACTTATGTAGGTTTATAATTTACCTCGCCCGCGATACATGAATGGACCGACCTTATGCATCATCCCGTCGTTTGCGCGCCTAGCGGCTCCTTCCTTAGTCAAGATGAGAATCTCTGATCAACCGTCGATTCCAAAACATTGACAGGCTGCAGCAGCCGGGGTATGGAGTGTAAGTATATTTGAATCCGGGCCAACAGGTACCAAATACCTGGGGGTAATCGAGTGAACCACCACCCGCCGCTCCTCCTCCACGAAATACACGCGGGGTGGATGGGTGGGTACATGTAGTGACAGAGTGCTCTAGAGCTCTGTTCATAACGAACGGAACAGAAGTGTGATATGGGTACAGTACCCCCAGCTCCATCGCATGCATACAGTCAGAAAAACAAATTCATTTGCTACTTTACAGCCACGGTTTTCTAAGAAAAAAGTTAGACCCTGTCACGCAGCTACACAGGCGCAAAAGAGATCTTATGTGCTGAATCTTGGCATATGCGCTTCATTGCAGCACCTACTCAACTACATAAGGCGTAGTTTACCAAGAAAGCTATGCCTGCTGATGTGAGAGCTCCTCCACCAATCCGGCGCACCTTGGGAAGATTTCAGGCAGGGTTAGAGGCAGTTCACATTAGATCCCAGATCCACTTACGTGTATCGAAGTCGGAACGGATTAACCCAACGGGACGGAAAATAGTTTTCCCTAAGTGTGGCTTAGTGGTCTCAGATTCTAAGAGCCACGAGCTGACAGACTTCACAGTGGGTAGAAAAAGTGAAGTGCTGATATTAAGTAGAGTAGCTGTCATACATCATGTACCTACATGTACATGTACTTACATCTTATCAAAGAAGCTTCCCTAAAATAACCGAAGGAATTTTATTCCACGTCAGGACATATATTTACTACATGTATGCACTAACTAACACTTAGAAGCTAGACCTCAAGGCTGAAATACATCATGATCAAGTACCGTATTCTTCTCTTCTCTTTCTTTCCTTCTTTTTTTTTTTTTATAGTTAAAGTATCAGTAGAATTACTAGCCTAGCTACGACGCCATTCGCCATCCTCCCATATATCATTGTGTCAAAAAAAGAATAAGAAAGAGGGGAAGGGAAAGGGAAGGAGAGGTTAAATGTGGCACATCTTTGTTTGAAAAATAGTGAAACAAGAGAGAATACCCATCCTTATACTTCTTCCAATATCTACATCCCTTGACGAAGTCTTTCTGCCAATTGTCGCTTTCCAAACTCCCAAGCGTTCAACAACCCCTGTTCTGAAAGGTCCAGATTTTTCATTCCGACAACCTCATTCTTCGGTGGTCTACTAACACGGGATGCAATAGTCGCAGGGTCCGTCTCGAGGATGATTCCGTCATCAACAATTTCATCAACGCATAGCGATACAATGTCATAGTTCTCCAGCATGGTACGTTTATCCGTAATGTTCCTGTATATAAATGAGACTCTCGTATTCAATCCGTGATGGGACTTATATACCTCAACAGTAGGTTTAGGCTCTCCCGTAATGCCAGGAGTGTATGCCATAACAACATCTCGCTCTCCTCGGTCCCACCAACAACATAGATCATTACATCACTCTCGGCTTTAAAGACAACGATGCGTGAATCGTAGAGGATGATATCATTGTTTGATTTGGCAGTCTTGTCGACTAAGCCCTTCTCAAAGGCTTTTTGCTCTTTTGCTGTTGGGTATGGGTTTACAGTAGAGGGAGTAGAGTGAGGAGGGTGGTAGTACTTTGCGAGAATCCGAGAGCCATCGCTCGGGGAGAGGATTAGGATTGCGTTTACCTTATGTGGGGGTTGAGATTAGTATAGTCTAACGATGGTGGGGTGCGGACATACCGATATGAGGGAGAGGTTAGGTGCCATTCCGGGCGAGCTTTTATATCCTAATCTAAATGTTTATGAACTAGAGGAGCTGTTTGGGCGAAAGTGTTGAGCTGTGTGGGTGTGCTTGATGAGTTCAGGGAGAGGTTGAAGCTCAAGCTGTCTTTTGGGAGACGAAAGTTACCACATCTCTCTATTTGATGATGGTGCATACATGCACGAATGTGCCTTTTTGCCAACCATGCCAGGCTGTTCTTGTTGCCTCCTGAGAGTGATCCGGTCTTATTAAGTATTGTTACTAGATAAATTTCTCTTGGTTTCATTGTATTTTTTCGTTATCTCCTTCAACGTTGCCATACTGCGGCTCTTCATGCAGGTTGACGCTAAGATTAACTACAGTGATGAAAACATTCTCATCCCTGCCCTTCCAAAAGTGCCCCACCCATTCGAATTCCTATACTTCTCTTCCCTTCGATGAACTTTTGTCCCATCCGCCAAATCGCCTTTCCTCCATACTGATTCCCAGGATATGTTAAATTCTACGGCATCAAGAGCAATTGCTCCCACAACAGCTTGTCTACAGCTTCGCATCTCTGCATTGCGATTGACTTCCAGACATTATGCAAAACCTTCCTATCAACCTGCGCCGAGAAGATATAACGGTGGCGATACCCCACGTGAGGATCGCGGGAATTCATATAGACCCCGCGAATATAATAAGCATCAGTCCGACTCTCGTGGCTCGGGATATAGTGGTCCCAGCGGGAGTGGTAGGGGTGAACGTCGAACAAATACTAGAAGAGATGGGCGGGAGTACACACCCGAAGGTTATAAACTACCCCGTGTAGGAAGAAATACGGAGTATGAGGACCGCAAATATAACAAACGTCAAGATACTCGTGAGCGCCAACCTGCCAGCTCCAAGGATGGCGAGACTGACTGGTTGGCCCCGAGGAAAAGGAAGAGTAAGACGGTAGAAGACTCAATAGTTCCTCAATTAACCCAGGATGAACTCCGGTCAATATTTTCGCAGGAGGTGTGGTCAATCTCAGGCTTTTGTGTCAAAGTTTGGACTGCTGATACTTTCAACTCTTTTGTAGTTATTCGTATTCCGCTGCGATCTAAACGCTACCCAGATTACTTCAGCCATGTTCTCATATCCCCAGCTTCGCGATGTTGGTATTCTCACTTCACATGACGTTTCTAACCTCGCGCGCCAACTCCACACCCATTATCGTCTTGATGCCATTGATAAGGAGGTTCTCCCACATATCAAGACCCTTATTGCAGATATCAAAGATGGCAAAGTGCCCGGAAACCCATTGGCAAGTGTACATATCTTATCTTGCCTAAAGGAAATGGAAGAATTCGATTTGGCCAATGGTTTTTGGAAATGGTTGGAACCTCAGAGTGAGGAACACACTGATGCGCGGGTTTATGGTGCCGCTATCGAGTGTCTTGCATATCAGGGTGCAATGTTGAATGTCATGGAAGATATGTATACCGAAGCCCTTGAGCGCTACTCAGATTCCACTGTCCCAACAATCGCCCGCGACACTGGTAAAGGGACTAGGATTATGCTTTTTCAGGGCATCATCACGGCTCGTCTTCTGCATGGTGATTGGCAAGCTGCTTACGAAGGCTTCGATATCTGTGTCCGTCTTTATCCCACACTTACCCCTCCACGTATCTACGAACTTATAATCTACGAGCGCTCTGTAAAAGAAGCATACATTGCGTTCCTCATGGCTTGTCGAGCTGGCACCCCGCCTAAACCCACTGTACTTACACCACTACTCAAGCAATTGTGGAGTGAGACGGGGGATGTCAGGGCTATGATACGTGCGTTGTATGCGTTTGTAGGTTCGGGGGGCAAACCGTCTTTCCAACATCTCAACAGTCTAATTGGTGGGGTTTTTGGGACGATTGGCCAGGTGCCAAAGAATGCTAGAAGTGGACAGGTGTGGGATGAGGTTTTTGAAAATGCGATGGCATTTACTAGAAGCCTTATCGGTGCTTTTTCGAAGGCTGGAGTGCAACCCTCGCTATCAACATTCAATACAATCATAACGATAGGAGGGAAGCTAGAACGGATGGATCTTGTGTATGGAGGATTGAAGGAGTTGGCGTCTGCAGGAATGGAGCCAAATATAATTACCTACAGAATAATCTTAAACGCATTCGGTGAACTCAAAGAAACAGAATCTGTCAGACAAAGCTGGTTAGATCTTTGCAATGCTAAAGCAGAGCTTGGGGAACCTTTTGATTCCAAAGATACCATGGCCCTAGTCAGAGTATGGCTTCTTCCCCTCTATATCCAATATCATTCTAACTTAATTGTAGGCTTGTGTTCGCACTGATCAAACAGACTTTTGCCGCTTTGAACTCAATCGTCTTAAGGACACTTTGAGCTGGCACTTATATCGCTCTTCTATGGATATGATCAACCGGGAGAAACAAAACCAATTCAACGAGGGTCTCGCTACGGAAATCTCGGACCCTACTCCTATGTTCCCCATTTCACAGTCAAGCCAAAGCGAATTGCGGGGGGAAATTGAACAACTTGAGAAGGTCTTGGTTTCCTCACAAATCCACGACTTTACAACTTCAACAATGCCTCTAGTATTCCCTCCCAGCCGCAGCAAGCAGAGCGTGGTTGATATCGACTCCTCCTCACCGTCATTCGGACCTGAAATCCCGCAGACGGAGCTACAGAAGTTCTATGACACCCTCACTTCTTCGGCATCAAAGGTCGATATTGGTGAAGACCCGCTGCGCCGAACTGTAACAGGATATTCTGTTCAAGATCTGCGATTTGAAAACTGGCGTAGTGTGAACCGTCTCTTATACGAGGCAGAGGTTCATGAAAGGGAGAAGAAGGAAGCACTGGTTAGGCGCTCTAAGTCGCGCGCCATAAGGGAAGGAGTTATCGACCCAGATACTCCTACTGAAAGTAAGGACAAACAGGAAATCCGAAGGCTCTTCAGTGTTGAGGAGCGAGCAAAGAAGAGGATCGAGGAAATTAAGAAAGGTATGCAGGTGGTGGACATTGCGAGACAATCTGGGGAGCGCTGGAAGAAGGAGGAATTGAATGTCAGGAGGCGGATGGGTGGCGAGCTGAAGGAACCGATGAAAATAAGTAAAGATGTCATAACTTAAGGGGCAGGGTATGTTTGAATATTTTTGTGTATAGTATCAGTTAGAGATTAGCGTCATATATTATCACTCTGTTGTCCCCTTTGTCAACATTGACATATTTATTTTATTTCCCTATCAAGTACATATAACTTGTCGTTCGTGGCACTTTATGTGTATTCAACCGATACATGGAGTACAACTCCTATATACATACCGGGGTTTCTGGTGGGGTTGCTGTAATATACATGTACCCTATCCTTTGTCGAGGCGGTAAAATTTACTACTGAATCCTTGACTAGAACACTACTAGGTAAAGATATATCATAAGCCCCGACAGGCGGTCCTCTCGGGAATAATCCCCTAGCGCAGTTCTGTACGTGCGTAGTAAGAACCCCTTCCTCTTTGATCGTTTTCTCTATGAATTCTATGAATTTAAAGAGAGCAGTTGCAGCGAATTGTGTGTCGCTCAAAAACCAGGGGGCTCTAATCTAAATCCGCTGCGATGGTGAGTGAACAATTACACAAGACTGTGGGTATTTTTACTTAATGAGTTCATCGATCAATCATGGACAATCACATAATTGTTGGATCCACACAATATCACTCGGGCCAGTCTTCGCATCCAATTGGGTGACAGCACTTCCATGTTTCACTCTCACTGAATCTGCCAAGAAACCATATCGTTGGTCCTTCTCTTCAAGCTGGGGTTCTCGGGGTTTGTTGTATCGGCCCGTATAATCTTTGGCGTGGAATCTCATTGTATGTGTTTGTATTGCTTATGTAGTAGCACATGAGTTACTCCATGAGAGGGGGATTGATGGTTCATGTCCCGCTCTCAAAATCTCCAACACTTCCGAGTCCTTCAAACATAGCAGATTACGCTGCACAGGCGGATCCAATTGACCGCAGGCAAGCTGTCGACACCCAAAGAATCCGGGACGCAATGAGATCGGGGCCGAAAAGTTCCATCGAGAGAATTAAGTATATAGTAGTCGGCACATTGAAAGACGGCTGACTATCGGCCTATGAAGCTATCAAAGTCCAGCATATCAAAATACCTAATTTTTAAGAGTGGTGAGGCATGTGTACAAGGTTATACTTACATACATGTAGGTATACATTCCGATCCTAACAAAGCCCCTGCGGCGAAGATGACACAGTGTCCCCTTTTCCAAAACATTGGAAAACGAAACTACAGCCCTCCCCCCCTCCCCCTCTCTATATTCCACTATGTATGAATTTCCAGCTCTCAACCAACTGCTAGCAATAACCATCATACTACACTTGGACCCCCCCCCCCAGGCCTCCATCGGCGCATGCAGCATGGCCGCCCGCCACTGCTATATGCCGCCCCCTACCCTCCCACCAGCCTCTCTGATCCGCACCCCACCAGCCACAGCCCACTAACCCGCTACCCCCATGTCGTACTACACCAACCTCCGCCCCGCCCCCGCCCATGTCTAAGATAAAGATAAGCTTCTTTCAAGATCTACGCACTATGCAGATCAGACATCGCCCGTGCATGTCCCTTCCATGCATGGAAGGTCTCAACGCGACGCTACATGTACACCTAACCCCACCCCATAGTGGGGCATGTTAGTGGGAAACGGGAAGGGAATGAGTAGCATAGGTTAATTAACTGGAGGCCGTAAAGACGAAAGATGTTACCGATCTGATTCAATTGAAACTAAGATCGCAAGATATATAGGATCTCAAACTTATGAAATTTATTAGCTCTGCTAGAGCAAATACGGACTATATACAAGCCTTCACCCCCTAGGACAAAATACTTCCCATTGCAAAGAACCCAATCGATAGACAAACAAAAAACATAACATAAAGCAAAAGCTCCCACCGAAACAATACAAAATTTAAAGCGCTGTTGTGTATATGCAATACTTTTACGTACCACATATAGAAAAAGTTGATATCTAGAGAGAGGATGGTCTCTCGTAGAACAATGATTCGCAAACGTGGATAACGTAAACCAGCATGATCGTCGTCGAATCAAACAGAAATGAAAAGAAAATTTAGCAACGCTAGCCCCCAACAATCCTATGAAGACAGCCAACAAAATAAAAAAAAGCGAAAGAAAAAAAACCAGCTACAGAAGACTCCCAGAAGAACAAAAACAAAGAAAAACCAATAGTACAGTAACTTCTCCTCAGAACCCCTAGCAGGTACAAGGTAGGCAAACGATATGAAATATATGCTCATGTATGACCAAGGCCCTAGATCTCTGATAAACCTCTCTTCTTTCCAGCGTCAGTCCTAGGCCTCATCCCACTTGAGGCTCTAGTTGCGGCATTTTCGGTAGACGTGAAGGAGGTGTCCTTCCATACAGCAAATTTTCCCTTCAGCTTCGGGGCGAGAGCTGGTTTTTCGGGGGCAACAATAGACGTGGGCCCTTCCTTCTCCAAATTTAGGACCTTTCCTGGCTTTTCACCCTCCTCGTCTACTAATTCCGTAGTAGCCATTTCGCGCAACGCTTGTCGCTTGGTGCGGCGATATGTGGTACGCCTACTTGGAAGGTCGATACTCATTGGTGATATAGTGGGTACCTCATCATGGCGGCTCTCTTCATAACGTCTCTCCTCCTCATCAGTAGGTGGGATGTTTTCCTTCCCAATATCTGTCAATTCAGTTCTACTTGTCTCGTCATCTGAAAGGTCGAGAGTGGTTGCAGAATGTTCCATCAAGTTCTGAAGCGTCTCTTCGGCCGAGTCTTCGTATATCGTGAACTGCCATGAATCCGGAATAGCATCTCGTGGTATAATTGCATTGTTAGGTAGCGATAAGGAATCAATTTCACTGCCGCTACCGACAGTGTTAGTATCGCAAATCACAGAATCGATGCTCGCGTTGGGCGCAGATTGCTCTTCCGAAACAGGAGGGTCCACTCTGACTGCAAATGCACCGCGACGATCACGTGCCTTTCTAGGCGGGGTGGTAGCGCGACGACGCGGTGGAGACGCGTTGAGAACTACATTCTTAAGCGAAGATCCCACGCGAGGTTTGCTTTTCTCTACCCGGCTTGTTACAGTGTTACGGGCCTTTTGTTGAAGAGGTTGAGGAGCACGATCGGTTAAGACGAAACGCGAAGGCTTTGCACTTTTGGCAGGGGATGATTTTTTATCGAATAGAATGTTTTCCTTGTCCTCAGATGAGGTAAGGGCGGACTTAACGCGCTTTGGGTGTGTGGGGTCGACATTCTCGTCGCTGAAAATTGCGAGAGGACGTTTAGTGGGGGAGGCTGGGGGTTACAAAGTATTAGCGTTGTTGATCCATTTTAGTATGAAGCAGCAGGGGTGGTTGGAAGGAGCGCGTGCAGGTGGTGTGTCATAAGAAATAAATGGGGTGGCAGGAAGATGAGGAAATAATTCAAAAAAACGAAACGTTATGTTTAATCTGATTGGAAAGGTATAAGGAGAAAATGCAGAAGATATACAAAACTCACAGCGACGATTAGAATTAAACGTAGTAGGCATTTTGTTGCCAAAGTTTGTAGATTTCATGCCAAATTCTCTGGGAGCAGTAGAGATAAGGACCGGAGACGGTGCCATCTTCTCTCACTGTACTAGAAAGTTGCCGGTTTAGCGAAGGGTGTGTTGTGAGGGGTAACGTTGGGCCTCAAGATTGATAACCGTTGAAAGCGATGACGGTTAAAGTCAAGGTGAATGACAGTGAGGATAATAATAATAGTGAGAATGATAGGGCGACGAGTGATGATGGGATGGTTAAAGAAAGTAGTATAAAACCCAAGCAGTGTTGAAAGCAATAAGATGTAGTTAACTCAAGGCAAAAGTCCCCACAAGCTTCTTCTTCTTTTCCTTTTAGCGACAAAAAAGGCAAGGAAGATAAGAATAAAGATAAAGAGTCTCAATCCTTAGAATGGTTAACTCAGAGACGTGGGGGGGACGAAGCTATGAAGTAAAAAAAAATTGGGGAGGAGAAATTTGATGGTGATGAAATGGAGTAGGAGGGAGGGGGAGGGAGAAGCAGTTAAAGCCCGGCGACGCAAGGGAAGGCGCGCGGAACGGTCAAAGAATGGGCAACCGTCAACCGCACATCCCAATATGGAATTAATGGAGGTTCGCGACCGCGACGCGTGGGTTTGGTGTCCCTTTCGCGTTAGAACCACACGTTAAGTGTTTGCCGATTGGGTGGGGAGCGGGCAGGCGGTCTAAGCGTGGCTGTGCTGTGTTGTGCCAGCTATGTCACGTTTCAGCGTGACATCTCCGCTTGGACACTTGCCAGTCTCCCAGTCCCAAGAAATTACATGTATACTACAACAGTTTGTTACTACCGCCATATTTCAGCTTTATATCTAGCCGAACTAAAACCATACACGGCGAGAAGTGACTATAGCTACATGTACTTGTTAAAACGACATTTCCCCAGCCCGTTTCATCAATGTCACATGTAAACTAATGTTATAGTATACGTATAAGACATCGCAGTAATTACATACATGTAGCAGTTGGCCCCATGCATGGCCAGTAATACATGTAGTACACGACGTAGTCAACAATTAAGCGTATATACATGTACCTGTAGTTTCTAGATTTGTCAGTGATCTAGAGTATACATCATTACATATACATGTATGTACAGCTTATTCGGATCAAGACACATTGAAAGCTTCAAGAATTCAGCGGTGGGACAGGCGTGTACGTAAGGGATAGAATATCAGGAATGTAAGTACATACCAAATTTTTTAAAACATTCTTCCGCGAAGAGAAAATAATCCTGCGTGCCTAAGTATCTAAGAGCCGAATTAATTCCCACTATCGCAGTTGTCGAATATATCAGACCCTAGTGTAATTTTTTTCCACACCTATATCTATGTACCTAAGAATAGTAGAACTTAACAATTATGCTAAACGTCTTCCGTTGATAATTTAGGCGGAACTTTGCAACCTACCGTACTCCGGCTCCTAACCATGAGGCATGTACATTTTAGACTCTGCAGCTGATTTTAATATTTGGGAAATTAGATCTGAAGAATCCACAGTATTGTAATTGTTATGTGGTTTGCGCGAGTAAGGAAATCTACGCTTAAATTAACCTCGTAATAGAGAAAGCAAAAATTGTAGCAAGTCTTGGTATATATATATCTGAAAGTATTACATCTGTATATGCATCCATCCCCTAGAGCTTTTGGTTAACTGGTTTGAAGGGCTTTTGTTTCACTTGGGAGGCGGTGTTATGGTAGTATGTGTGGGGTGCGCTACGTATACTGCCCGGCAGGCAAATACAAAAGAAAATAAGCCGTGGGGCAGTCCCCTTGAAGTATTGTACTAATTAATGTATATAATACCGGTCAAAGGCCGGAAACCACTTGTCTCGAACCAGACGCTAGGTGGATCACGTGCCTAGGATAATATATAGCTACCCCCTGGGTCCTCCGGAATCTTACTTACTGCCTCCGCTTCCACTCAAAGGTTATTGCACATGTGCACATGGATTACAACTGTTTGCATGATCAGATATTAGGCTAGTCGAGTGTCATATACTTACCCCTATAGGTAATCCTCACAGGTATTCCTGCCGAAACCTCAATTTAAGATGTCTTCATCTGTTCCCGCGATTCACAACCTTTTGGCGTGGTGATGGGCATAATCTTAACGATAAGTAGTATACACCATCACTATTTTGTATAGTTTTGTGTGACAAGTGGGCCTCTCTTGCACCGCTGACAGCCGTTCTTAGCTACAACCCGGTTTTTATGTGAGCCACAGATCGCTACAAGTCCTGAATATAGACGAAGACATACCTAGAGGTATCTCGAGCTCCCTAATGGGGTAACTTTGGTAAACCCCGCAGGTATCGCTCTATGTGTTTTGTTGTTCGTGTAATTTAATATCTACATGTAAGTACATAGCAAAGGAAGGATGCATAATATGAACCCGGGGCCCAGGTTAGGTACATGTAGTCATAGAGTATCACTCGCAAGTTAATTACGTGTTAAAATACATGTTGCACTTTAAATTTCGGGGCTTACCCAATCACGCACCCTCCATCGTTTAAATCAATGTCTCAGATTATCTTAGTGGGCACCTTAGCTATTAACATGTAGTGTTCATGGACGGTTTGGGATAAAGGGTTTGCCTGAGTTCGGTTAATTAACCTGGTTTACATACATGCAAGTATATCACTTGTACCTTCCAAAGAGTTTAGGCTAGCCTTAGCCGGCCCATAGATTGTTGTCTTGAGGTCCCCGGAGAATCTTACTACATACACGGAAAAACTATTTTCCCAGGACCCTCGCCAAGACAGAAAAAAAAAACCTTATCTAGTGGATTTTTTTTTTCTACCGTGGATTGTAGCCTTCCCCCACTAAGAGAGAAGAAAATTTCCCTCTCATCTCGTTTTACTCCCCTTCTCTACTTCTTCACCCCCCATCACCCCTTCTCATCCCAATTCCTTTTCTTGTAAAGGGAACTTTCTTTAACAGTTGCCCCTCCCTACCTCTTCATCACCCCCTCCCCCCGCAATGTTTTCCTCTTCTTTGCGCCATCAATCGTCCACTTTCCTCCGTGTCAGTGCCCGTGCTCTCGTTTCTACCCCTTCCTCAAAACTCTCAATCGTTCGATCTTCGGCACCCTCTATTCTCAGGCCGTCAGGTGCCCAGCAAAGATTTTTTGCCGTCTCTACATATTTACGAGATGCAGCCTTCAATGCCGCCACACAAGCGGTAGATTCTGATCCCCCAGCAGGAGAGTACCATTTCTCTGGGCATGGCCAGGACCACCATTTCGGACAGAATGAAGAGATCACAAAGTTTCAGCAGCTCGCAGATAGAGGTATCGTCGACAAATCGATTATCAACACTATTACCAAAGGTTTGGGATATGATGAGATGACAAAGGTTCAGCGCAAAACTATTATGGAGACCGTTAATGGTGATAATGTGTAAGTTTCTCCTACTCACATTGGCGGTTGCATGGCGAATATATTTTCTAACAAGAATATGCCCAATTTCGTAGTCTCGCCCAGGCCAAAACTGGTACCGGAAAGACAATTGCTTTCCTTCTCCCTGTTCTGCAGCGCATCCTCACAGCCGAAAGGCCCCTTGTGGTGCCTAGGAGGGGCGACCGCGGTGTGAATTCATTTGCAGATATCCGCGCGATAATTGTCTCCCCTACTCGTGAATTGGCCACCCAAATTGCGGTTGATGCAAGGAAACTCACTAGCGGAACTAAAATCATTTGCCAAACCGCTGTTGGCGGTTCTGGGAAGATTCAAGGTCTCAATGCTATCCACAGGGATGGCTGTCATGTCTTAATTGCCACCCCCGGCAGATTACTTGATCTCCTCACAGATCCCAGGGGTGTGACAGCACCTAACCTAGAGATTTTCGTCATGGATGAAGCCGACAATCTTCTTGATGTTGGGTTCGCTGTAGAGCTTGACAGAATTATGGCTGCATTGCCCCACAGAGATGCGCCTATCGGTAACACCGGGAGAGGGAGGCAAACCCTTTTATTCTCTGCCACCGTCCCTGACAAGGTTATGACCGTTGTCAAGAAGACCATGGGCAGAGACTACAAAGTCTTGCGAATGGTGGAGAAGGGTGAGGCATCAACACACGAGAGGGTCGAGCAAAGACTCATCAAGTGTCATGGAATCGAAAATCTTGTCCCCGCAACCTACGAGCTGGTCCTCCGCGAGATTGCGGCCACCAAAGCTGCCTATGATGCAAACCCTAACGTCGAGAAACTCCCCTTTAAGGCAATTGTCTTCTTTTCAGCTACTCGCTTCGCATCCCTTGCCGCCGAAACCTTCCGTGCTCTCGGCAGTGGCGCTGATAGAAGCCATCCGCTTTTTCCCACTAAGATCTTCGAGATCCACTCCCGCCTTACCCAGGGCCGGCGTGATATTGCTGCCAACCGCTTCCGCATGGCTGAGTCCGCAATTCTGTTTTCATCCGATGTCACAGCCCGTGGAATGGACTTCCCTAAGGTTACACACGTTATCCAGGTCGGTGGCCCCAGAAGCCACGAACAATACATCCATCGTCTCGGCCGCACAGCTCGTGGCTCAGCAGTCGAAGGCATCGGTTACCTCCTCATTCCTCAACTGGAGGCCTCCAAGGTCCAGCGTGAGCTCAAGGGGCTTCCTCTCATCAATGATGGATCTCTCGCTACAGCCATGATTGATCTCGGTGCCGAGCAGAACCTTCCCAAGAAGACAGCGGAAATCATCACCACCATTGTTGAGGCTTCAAAGATGGTCCCCCGCGAGTTGAAATCACAAACATACTCTGCACTTATTGGTCTTTACATGGGTATTGGTGACAGGCGCCTTATGGTCGAATCTCTTAATCGCCTCTCAACCTTAGGTTGGGGAATGGAGGAGCCACCTTTCATCAGTCCTATGCTTGCCCGTAAAATGGGCTTGGACAAAATCCCCGGTGTCAATTTAGGTAGGCATAGTGATGGCTCTAGCGAGGGAGGCGGCTTTAGCAGTGGTGGTGGCGGTAGTGGTGGTGGTTTCTCCCGCGGCGGTGGCGGTTTCTCCCGCGGCGGCAGTGGTGGTTTCTCCCGCGATGGTCCCTCCCGCGATGGTTTCTCCCGCGATGGTCCCCCCCGCGATGGTCCGTCCCGCGATGGTAGGGGCTTCGGAGGCGGTCGTGGTGGCAGTGGATTCAGTGGTAGCTCTCGTGATGGTAGCAAGCCTTGGGAAGGCAGAGGCAACCAAAGAACGCGCGATTCCGGTTACGGAGACCGCGGATCCTCAGGAGGTCGTGATGGTGGGTTCGGAGACCGTCCTAGCTTTGGAGACCGTGGATCTTCAGGTGGGCGCGGTGGATTCGGGGGTCGCGGTGGTCGCAACTTCAGAGGTAATTTAATACCCCTTCCATTACAACCGGATTCTTTCGGTGGTTAGATAAATCTGACCAATGTTTTACCATATAGGGTAGACAATACAGTCAGTCGGAGGGATTAACAGAGAAATAGATAGAGTTGCTTTACATACCGCGACGAATAATAACCCAGAAAACGCTAAGTTAAACACTCAAGGGAAGGTTCGAGAGAGCAACAAGAGACTCAGTGGAATGAGTAGATTGTTCGATTAGATATATTACAAGAGGTGGATGCGATATTGTTTTTCTTCCTAGTTGGTCACCATGTTCTTCCTTTCTTCTTCCTTTCTTTGGGATCTGGACCCTCTTCTCGTTTTTCCGCGGCTGCTTATGGCTTTCCCCTTCTTCTTCGGGTTATCTTTTTTTTTAGATGGGCTGTATTTTGTTTTGTTTTGGCCGAAAATATGTGTAGCATGAGGGAAGGCATCCGGTGGATGGGTTACTTTTCTCTTCTTGTGTAAGATACTCGGTTGGGTCTTGTTTTTTGTCTTTACCTCTCTTTATTATACTATCGGTGATGACGGATGTGATGTATAAAAGCAACCACTACTCTACTCTGTTATGTTTCTAGGGGTGTAAGAGTATATTAGGCCGTCTCTCCCGGATTACAGGACCCATCTAGGTGCTTCTTTAGTCTTAGAGTTGTAGATAGCTAAGCAACCCTTGATAAATGGCTGTTCTTTATCATGATCTATCACTCGGTTGGTATCTTGTTCACTACCAGCGCTGCATGTCGTACTTTAATCTCAGACACAGTAAACGGATACATGTAGTAACGAAAGACATAACACGTTAAGAGATCGATCTAGGTATTGCGCTCAACTTTAGCTTCTTCATATCATAGTCTATTTCACCATCACGGCAAACGACGTTAATCTCGGGGGTTTGACGACCTGAGAAGGGAGCATATAGATTATATTTTGACCTCAGGTTACGTAACAGTGCCTTGGTCTTAGTATTATCCTTCTCTATTGATTTCCTTCTCACATCAAGTCGGGTTCTCAGTCCGCCAGCGTATAGACACCACTCGCCCGGACACCCCTCACCCGGACAGTTAATCTTGATTGGTTAATAAGGGGTATGGAAGTCGGTTACCACACAACATTCCGTAAGAAATAAGAGCCCGGGTTTAATAAAGAACAGAGCAACCAACCAGACGGCTTAGATTTGACCCTTTGAACCGGGCTATTCTTTTAAGGACTGACGGTATATCCTCCTGCTGTTATGTCAACCGGTGGGTTAGGAAGGTGTCCTGGTGGGTGCTTGGGTCGTATAGCAATTTCAGATATCACACAAAAGGATCAAGTTGCCCGCAAAATAAGACATCCGGGTTCCTTCAAGTTCTCTCATTGTCTGCTAAGGCTACAGGCCTAATAATCTTAGGCATCTAAGGATACGCACATGTTAGCTAATAGGTATAGGTGCGCCGGATAAAACCCGAAATCATATATAAGGTTAACGCCCTCTATGATGGAAATATTATGGAACCTATTACCTTTAATATCCCCTTCATATGCATACGCCTAAAGTTAGATTTGAGGAGATATATGGTGTAGTTTATCACTACCGATTCACGTCCCATGGGCTGGTCTAACCACTGTTTCTTCAAGTCCCTCTACCAATATAATCTTTCACACTTGCTCAAATTAAGCCCCCAAGGTACTATGGGTGTAGGGCTAGCTCTCGATGTCGCCAGACTTACGTTATCCCTTGGATGAAATCGTCAAATTCGCAGGAAGGTAACAGCTATTTTTGATTAGCTCTATGGTTATTATCAACCATTAAGAGCAACGAATATACCAAACTCAGTGCGTGCACGGTCCAGGCTGCGAATTTGACGATTTCATCCGTCCAAGGGATAGCTTAAGACAGGTTGTAGTTCAATCAGATAAGATCAGTAAGATAAGACTCGCCTACAACGTCAGCCTCATATACACTCCGCGATTAGCCCCAGCTTCAGGAGCCCCAAAAATTGCCAAAATGATGTCCTCAACTACCGACAGTGATCCTTTCATCCAGTTTCAAAGGTAGTTTTTACTTCTATACCTTCGCAAGCTACCTAGACTGACCAATGAGCGCACAGTGACGTCCTCTCCCTCCTCGAAACCACCCGCCAGTCCTTCTCTTCCTACTTGCGAATCCGCTCTCTAACACCTTCACTTACCTCACCCGAGCTTGCCTCTGCCTACTCGGACCTCACTCAAAATCTCACCGACCTCCAGGCCGATTTGACAGACCTCCAAGCTTCTGTCGGTGCGATCGAACAGGATCCCTACAAGTTCGGTCTCGATGTCCCCGAGGTAGTACGGCGTCGGAGATTTGTAGATGAGGTCTCAAACGAGGTCTCGGATATCCGAGAGGAGTTAGCAAAGCACTCGCCTGGCAGCGGGGCGGGTGGGAGTAGCTACCCTGGAGGTGGAGGAGGCACAGGTGCGGATGAGGCGTACACGCAGTTTAATCTGCAGCAGCAGCAGGAACTACTAGCGGATCAGGATCTGGCACTAGAGGATGTGAGTAGGACTGTGGGTAACCTAAGGGAACAGGCAAATGAGATGAATAGGGAGCTTGAAGAGCAGGCAGAGATGCTGGACGGCGTAGACAGGGACGCAACGAGGGTAGAGGATAAACTCAGGAAGGGCGTAAGAGATTTAAATGGGTTTATTAGAAAGAATGAAGGTATAAATTGCTCGCTTTTCCGTTTTACTCTTGGGTGTGAGCACTAATTATGATGTGAGTAACAGACACGGCGAGCTCGTGCTGTATTGCGTTGTTAATATTAGTACTAATAATCTTACTGGTATTGGTACTGATTTTATAGTAATAATCTCCACTCCTTTTCTTTTGCTGTTATGTGCATGTAGTTTTTTTCTTTCTACCTTGCTTTTTTCCTGGAAGGCGTAATATCGGGGTTTCTGGTAGGAGTTTATGTTCCACGCCCGCTCTGAGGGAGGTAGTGCTATTGGGTTGCTTAAAGCTAAATGGCAAAAAAAAGAAAAATATGTAATAATAGGTTCAACATATGGGGTACATTACGGTTCCTTGGGGAGCTGCAATCGGGGCCCGGATACAATGAATCAGAACACCTGAATTCAGGTCTAGCGCCCAGGCCTTGACGTACAGGTATGCAAACAAGGTAAACTAAAATCACCAAAAAATTATCCTTTCTTATAAATTCATGTCATAGCAATACTCATTTATTTTTATTCCTCCCAGCGATATCGGACCCCTTAAAGCTATCTGTGCCTCTAGATGGATAACAGTCCGAGGTGTTTGGTCAGGTAAAAAAAACAATTGAAATCCTTGATACATTATATATATGAAGTTAAGAACGGTGTTTTTTTTCCCATCAAGCTGCATCTCATATGATATATACTAACTTGCTATCCTCGCCAATCCTTATAAGAACTTAGTCGATCTTGTCTCCATTTTCTTCTCCTCCAGCAAGAATTTTGGTTTTGGGGTCACCATCTGGCCCACCACCAGGGGTGACTGCAACGACTTTGCCGTTCTCATCCACAAACTCGAAATTATATCTGCTGAGTAAGTGAGGGATCGCCGATAGCTGTGGACCGTAGCGTGCGGTATTATCGTAGAGTTCAAACAGGGGTACAGCAAGAAGCTTCATATTCTTTGGGACCGATAGGACCTCTGTAAATTTATCGATCGTCAATAGAGTCAATTACAAAACCAGACAGGATAGTAGCTTACTGGTTCTTGGGAGTTGAATGAAGTACAGCTTTTTGCACTCCTTTGGCCGCGTAACGTGAGCAGGAATGAATGGATACATGAAGGTCTCAAAGTTGGGCCTCCACCACTGAGCCAAAGTGTCGCCAATCTCCCACTCGTCATTAACACCCTCGCCAGAGAATTGACTGCCTACAGGAGCAAGACGTTCATTCAAGCGAGACTTAAATCCTTCAAGCTCGCCCTCATGGTGGTGGAGGTAGTCTCCTGGTCTGGATTCAGTTAGAGGGCTGCGCAATCGAAAGAGTGGGAGAGTAGAAAACTAACAGCTTAAAGAAAGCATTGGCGATTTGGAGCATTAAAATATGAGGATGGCAGTGCTCGTGGCATACCAAGATGCCTTCGCATGTTCGGCGCATTCCATACTGCTCATAGTGCTCTTGCAACCTCTGGAGACGGGCAAGCACAGATGGGTCCTCTTCTGGCTGGTTCTCCTTGGTGCCAAAGGTGTAGTTAGACAAAGGGTACAGGCGAATCGTCTTGGGTTGGTTGCCAGAGAATGCAGCGGGAAGAATAGGACTGCACGCATACTTTCATTAGCTATCTACTTGAGATTGAATGATTGTAGGGGATACAGGGGATAAGGATTATTGAGTAGTGTGGGGAAGGGTAATTACGGTTGTGAACTTTGGAGGGCAGATGAGGTAATTGTCGACATGGCTATGAATTTGGCGAGCTGAGGGGAGAAGACTCGAGGGGAAGTGAGGCGAATGAAGGAAAATTCTAAAACAATAGGATAGAAAGTCGCGTCCTCCCCAGGTGTCAGTGTAGCGCAGACAAGAGCTAAACAAAGTTCCAACGAGTGCTCTAGCCTGCCAAGACATCCCTTATGTCATCCAATCACTGATACCAGCGCCAAGGTTGTTTTCCCAAATCTTTATCCTCAGTTTCAAGATAGCATATGAGGTCGACAAAATTCTACTAATCCCTACAGTTACCAAGTTATATACGGTATACTCGGTACTAAATCCGGGTTTTTCCCCTTGGTTACTCCACAAAAATGCCATGCCGCCAGACTCTCCCATACCCTCCTCAATTTACCTCCTCAGAGACCTACATACAATCCTTGCTCGCCTTCTCACTCAATCCACTCTTCCAAACTCTTTGTGGCGGCGTCCACATTCTTGACTTCTTCACTCGCGACTCCCCAACTACAGTTCTACCTCTAGGAGTAGACTTGTACCATACCATCCTTCCAATAGAATGGATATCCTACTTTACCACCAAATCGCTCGACGAAATATTGGAGCTAGTACTACACACAGAAATTATAGGCATTGAATCAAGCTGCCCAGAGACTCTAAAGGCTTTTATAGCAGATGTGAGGGCACATTCGCTACAACGGCAGTTTGAATGCAGACATAGGGAGCGCAAAGTGCCGCGAAAAAGTATGGGGGTCGGGCGCAAAGGCGGGGAAGAGTGGGCATTGAATGCGGGGATGAAGCCAAAGAAAATACATGAGGTATGTGTCGCAAAAAATGTACATAGACAATGTAATTCGAATATACGTTTTCTTACCACTGGTGGAAGTCTGTGCCCTACGTAGGTTGAGAACTTTTCGGAATTCGTGGATAATTTGGTGGCAGATATTGCGGAGAAGAACCCAGATGATAGGATCACACATATTCTAGATTTCGGGTCCGGGCAGGCTTATTTATCGAGGACTCTAGCGAAAAAATATAACCATCATGTTGTGGGTATTGAGTCGAGAACGGCAAATATCGATGGCGCGAAGGAAATGGATGAGAGATTCGATAAATTGGCCAAAAAAAGGGAGATACAGAGGGAGAAGGACAAGAAACAGGGGGAGCAAGGCTTTGAAGGGAGATCAATCGAGGGTGGTGGGGCAAGTGGCTCTCTTCAGTATATCGAGAAACGCATTGAGGACGGGAACTTGAACGAAGTCGTTCGTGAAATTAAAGACCTAAGTATTTCGAGGAAAAATTCTGAGGATGAAGCATGCGTCGATAATGAAAGCTGCAAAAACGGGGAATTCAAATCGATGAATAGTGACCAGGTGCAAAATGAGATTAATGGGGCTGTAAAGAATAAGGATAAACGACTTCTTCTAATCTCCCTGCATTCCTGCGGAAATCTTGTTCACCATGCCCTTAAGGCTTTTATCGCAACCCCTGAGGTAAAGGCCGTCGCTTTAATAGGTATTCTACCCCAAGATTCACATAGTCATCCCTACTAATATCTCTAAGGTTGTTGCTACAACCTTATGACAGAAAAGCTCGGCCCAACCTACAAACCACCTTACCGTGATCTACACCCCCGGTTGGTTAAAACCTCAACCTCCACCGATCCCCACGGCTTTCCACTCTCTAACCTCCTTACTGACAACTCGGTCTCACTCAATATAACCGCACGAATGATGGCCTGTCAAGCGCCTCAGAACTGGACCCAAGAAACCTCTTCTGGCTTCTTCACCCGCCATTTCTTCCGTGCCCTCCTCCAGCGAATTTTTGCAGACAAGGGGCTCATTTCCCCGGATGGCGGTGAACCAGTCATCATTGGGTCATTGAGGAAAAAGTGCTACGAAGATTTTGCGTCATATGTGACTGGGGCGATTTCTAAACTAGGGTGGGAGAATAAGCTCAATATAACGACAGAGGAAATTAAGGGGTATGAAAAGAGGTTTGGCGATAGGAAGAAAGATCTGAGTGTTTTGTGGTGCTTGATGGCCTTCTGTGCAGGTGTGGTGGAGAGTCTAGTGGTCGTAGATAGGTTTGCATATCTTAATGAAGCAAAGGAGAGGGGAGAGCTGAGAGAGTGTTGGGTGGAAGCTGGCTTTGAGTATAGCGAGAGTCCGCGGAACTTGGTCGTTGTTGGTGTTAGGTAGAGATTCACATTGATAACAGAGATGGAGTGATACTTTGAGGAGTCAATTAGCTCGATGTCATTAGAGCATGGAACCACCACCCGGTGCAAGCGAAACACGTTATTAGTTGGCTTGCGATTCTCTGCGGGTAGCATGTATGTACGAGTTATCACTGAATCAATGATAGGCGAGTGATATTTTGTGCTTATCAATAGTGTGTTAAAGGCGGGTAGCCAATTAGCTTCCAGAACCGAAGCTCCGTCTTGCCGACCCAAGATCATCAGCGTGGGCAAGCTATCAAGTGTTATTACATGACAACCCTAACCCTAGAAGGTTCGAGAAGCTTCGATGACGTAAGTAATCACACCATATCACTCGGAAGTTTCTCGAAGAGTTCGAGTGTTTTTTTTTTTGTTTACCGAAGAGTTCGAGTGCTATCGAGGGAGTTCTACGGACACATAAGAATAAAGAAGTCAAAGAGGTCTATTTAAACCCGTCAAGCTTCCCTTCGGCCCCTATCTTCATTCTTCAGTTTCGAACACTTCATCAAGCGTATCCACAAGCAAGCAAGCAAGCAAGCTTTCAAAATCAAACCACAAGTACTCTATTTTACTCTCAAACATCTTATTTCTAAGCCTTCAAAGCTCAATAGTCAGTAATACAATCAAAATGCCATTCTTCTCCCGCTACCACACTCCCACCTCCGCCTTCCCATCTGACGTTTTCCGTCTCCTCGACGAACTCAACCAAGCATCTGCTCCAACTACGGGCTCCGGTGGTAATAAACGCGCCTTCTCCCCAAATTTCGATGTCCACGAAACCGACTCCGCCTTCATTCTCGAGGGCGAACTTCCTGGCCTCGACGATAAGAGTAAGCTCAACATTGAATTCACGGATAGTAATACCCTTCTAGTCCGCGGCAAAATTGAGAAGTCAGTCACGAGATCCTCACCAAGTACCGAGCAAAAGCCAACCGAGGCAAGTGAGGGTGAGAAGAGTAAGGAGGATAACCAAGTCGCAAAACAGGCGGATGACAGCCAGAAGCAAGTGTCGAAGCAGCAAGATGGGCAGCAGCTGAGGTATTGGGTTTCGGAGCGCACTGTAGGGGAGTTCCAGAGATCTTTCTCATTCCCCGGAGGTGTTGATATCGAGAATGTCAAGGCGAGTCTGGAACATGGGCTTTTGAAGATTGTGGTTCCAAAGAAGGAGGTTGTTAAGGGAAGGAGGGTCGAAATCTCGTAATTGTGTTTCTTTGCTTGTTTTAATTTCCTTAATTATTTCTATGATTACATCTAGTATTCTGTATTGGTGGGCCGGTCTTGAGACTTTCATTCCTTTAACTGCTTGCAATTGCAAATTAGTAGCTGTTTTTATATCTACGGGTCTTTATTGTAGCTAGTTTTTTATTTTTATTTTAGTGGAGTAATTGTCACTCTTTTACTGAAATAAAATTCTATCTATACTTGACGTGAGAAAAAGAACCTTTCCTCTATGTAGTATCGTTGCTATTAATTAGAGTGCTAATTGAACGTGTTTGCTTGGCGCCAAGAGAGCAGACAGAGCCGCAACTCCGAAGTTTACCTTCACGTCTTAGGGACTGCACAAGTGCCCCACTATAGTAACTTCCACCCTGCCAGCACCTTCTTCCTCTCTATTGGTCGAATAACAGTAATTGAAATGCTTCCCGCAACTGCTCCGTCTGTTTCAGACGAAACCGCTATAACTAGCCGAAAGCGCGGGAATCAAGCCAGAGTCTCCGCAAATCCGAAAATGGAAGAGTTCCTCAAGAGCTGGAGGCAGGATGCACTGAACAAGCATCAATATGACGCCGCGATATTCATCGGAGATAAACTGCTAGCTTTGACAGGTAGCCCCGCTCAATTCCTGCCTCTCTAAAGCTTCCTTTGCTAAGAATCTACTCCTCCAAACAGGTGACCCGAAAGACGCATTCTGGCTTGCACAAGTGCACTTCAGCACTGGTCATTATAATAGAGCCCAGAGCTTCTTAACAAGGAATGATCTTATCACCCGGTCTACCTCATGTCGCTACCTTGCTGCTCTATGTTTGATCAAACAATCAAAGTACGACGAGGCTCTCAATGTCCTTGGCGATAAGAATCCTACCCATCTCGTCTCAGGCTCTTCATCTACAGGTAGCCGACGCCGTGCACCCTCTAAAAGTAATAAAGACCGAGAGGATCCAGGGAGCAACATTAAATTCGAAGCGGCAATGTGCTATCTTCGAGGTCTCGTATATGCCAAGCAGAATGCATTCGACAAGGCAAAGGAATGCTACAAGCTTGCGGTCCTTATAGATGTGAAATGCTTTGAAGCCTTTGACCAACTGATGAAGAATTCACTCATGTCACCTGATGAGGAGTGGTCATTTTTGGAGTCTCTGGATTTCGAAGGCATCAACTCTGATGGCGAGGAACCTGGCCAACAAGCCGAATTTGTAAAAATGCTATACACTACCCGTTTGAGCAAATACAAGAACCCTATGTCCTTCAACAATGCTACGGAAACATTGGCAGAGAGGTATAATCTTCGACAGAATGCCGATTTGATCCTTTCCCGGGCAGAGCTTCTATTCACTCAATGCAGATTTAAGGAATGCCTGAGCCTTTGTGAAAATGTCATTGAAGATGACAACTACAACTTTGCTGTTTACCCTCTCTATCTTGCTTGTCTTCATGAATTAAATATGAAAAACAAGCTCTTCCTAATATCTCATGACATGGCTGATAATTATCCCGAAGAGCCCGTAACCTGGTTAGCCGTTGGCGTCTATTACCTAACTACTGGAAAGATTGCCGAAGCGCGTCGTTTTTTCTCCAAAGCTTCAATGATGGACCCACATTTTGGACCTGCCTGGATTGGATTTGCGCATACGTTTGCAGCTGAAGGAGAACATGACCAGGCTATCTCAGCGTACTCTACTGCTGCACGATTATTTCAAGGAACTCATCTTCCTCAGCTCTTCCTAGGAATGCAACATCTTCAACTAAATAATATCACTCTGGCGGACGAATACCTTAACAATGCCTTTATATTATGCAAATCTGACCCTCTATTATTAAACGAGCTCGGTGTCGTATTCTATCACAAAGAACATCTCAAAGAGTCGATTCAACTATTTACCAAGGCTCTTGAAATTGCCGACGAAATTGAAAGCGATCCAAAGGCATGGGTTGCCACCAGGGCAAACTTGGGACATGCTTATAGGAGACTAGAGCTTTTTGATAAGGCTCTCGATGCATTTGAAGAAGTTACGAGATCTGGGGAAGGGAGAGACGCAAATATATATAGTGCAGTGGGGCTTTGTCAACTGCAGCTGGCAAGACCTTGGGATGCAGTAGTTAGCCTGCATGAAGTACTACCCCCCTCTATTCATACTTAAGGTTTTAGCTAACAAGCTTCAGGCGTTAGCTATATCCCCACAGGACCCTATAGCAACTGAACTTCTAGAGAAGGCACTTAAAGAAAACGCCAATACGGACGCACTTTTCCAGACCACTGTTTTTGCGGATGGAGAAATTGTTGTGCAAGACGAAGAAGATGTGGAGTTCTTATTACATGAACGTGTGTTACGTAGTAAGCTTAAGGCCAAAGCTGTTGCTGCCGGTGGGGGTCATCGGTATGGGGGGGACGGTGGAGAGTCAAGCACTCGTAATGGCAGGCGGGGAGACCCAGCTTCTGGGGAAAGGAGAAGACTAGGCGACGTCACAAGCAATTACCAGGAGGTTGGTGGGGAAAGTATGGATCTCAGTGACGATGATGAACTGTAAGGTACTAAACGCGCTTGCCTGAGAACCCCTATCCTATAGTTATTGAGGGACCAGCATTACCATTGTTTTTTTTATTGTTATTTTTTTTCTTGCACACACCTATTCTTCACGATTTTGGTTGGGCAAATACCAGAGTTTGTAAAATTTTATCGTTTCTTTTTTACTCGAACCGTTAATAAGGGGCTGAGGGTTGAGGGTACGAACATGGGAGACACTTAGATATATTCTTACGATACCATTATTATATATATTTCTTTTGGATAAGTAAGTAGATTACAACCTGTACGGAAGTGGTAGTCATGAAAGAGGTACGCTTTCGATTTGTTTTCAAGTCTGTGTCACAGTCAATATAAATCCGATATCATGAGTCACAGACTTCTGACTTAATGCCAAATCGTAGACGGGTAAAAACGTTCCTCCTTCGTATTCGTAACGATAAGTATAATTCTGTGTCATTTCAGACTCCGTCCGTGCGGTCGCTTATTACAATTATAGCGAGTGATCTGGCATGAACCCCTTACCCCTGAGCCGAACACGTCGCCACCACCACACAGGTAGAAACACAAAGCCACTTCTAGCCCCCCAAAAGGCCAGATAGAGTGACTACAGGGCATACCCTAACTCTTGGCAAAGGGGCAAAATTTGGCCGCCTCCTCAGGTATAAAAGGGCAGCTTCCCCCACCCCCCTCTTCCCTCCCCATCCCGGTGCAAGGGCAAGATCGATAGCAGTGAAGATTCGTCTGAGCTTCGATTTTTGCTAGTTGAAAACTACAACTATGTTGACTGCTCTTGGTCTGCTTCGGCGGGCCAAGGAATTTTTGACCAAAATCCAGAGATCCTTGGGGTTTCTTGCTTCTTTCTTTTGTCTCCAGGCCGCTGTGCGTGGGACAGATAGAAAAAAAAGGTTGGGTTTTTGGCTCTTGTGGGTTTGGCTCTTTTGTGGGTTTGGCTCTTTTGTGGGTTTGGCTCTTTTGTGGGTTTGGCTCTTTTGTGGGTTTGGCTCTTTTGTGGGTTTGGCCCCTTTGTCCTGTGGGTGTTTGGCTCTTGTGTGGGTGTTTGGCTGCTCCTCTGGAGCTATGAAAGACATTCTGAGATGGGTTTCTCCTTCTCTTGATTCAGGCCGTCGCGCGTGGGTCTTTTGGAAGAGAACTCATCTGATGAGGATTTTCTATATGCGCGTCTATGTACGCGCGTTGTCAAAGGAGCCCCAAACCTACAAACTCCTAGACGAAGAATACCCCTTTCCTCGCCTCACTAACATAAATCCCTACCACGATCCCAAAACGCATCTCCACGCCCCTTACCATGGATGGTACGCCCATCTGCTCTGCAGCTGTAGGATATAGAAACACGCGCTCTCCCGAACCCAACCCCCACGCGTCCCGTGAAACAGAGAAGAAAAAGCATCCTCCACCGGACAGAAAGAGCCCAAGCACTCTAAAACCAACATGACTGCCGAGTTCCGATCGTACCTACACCAGTGTGGTGGTGGTGGTGGTTGCGTTGGATCGTGGGTTTCCACTTTCTTTTCTTTTTCCGCCCTACCAGTTTGTAAATACCAAAAAAAGCTATCACCACCGGTAGCACATTTTTGGTAGCAATCACCGGGGTGTATGTATAGAGCCTTGAACATGGGGCACTAAATAATACATGTAATAAACGTTTAAGCTTACCAGCTAGAGTTCTGCCTGTTTGTAAGGGGGAGCCGGGGATACGAGGCTCTACCGTACCGTGCTTGGAGCAGCTTCGAGCTACATTGATGTAGGAACGGTGTAGGTACAAGTTACACATAGGTACCATGCGCCCCCACCCCCTGCTAGCCTTGATGCCCGAAGTTAGGGTTAGTTTTGAAAGCACCTAGATCTGCGCTGCCCTCACGTCCGATCTCGTAAAGATGAGGGGTGGTTGGTGGGTTGGTGGAGGTGGCAGGGGGAGGGTGCGTCCCCTGCGTTTGATACATTGTATTGTAGGGCTGGGGAAATGATCGTATTACATGAACTTTTTTGTAGACCACACGATGTATCGGTTTGAAGGGTTGTTAAACGCTGGAAGCCAATGAATTCAGAAAGATAAACTTTTAGCTATACAAAAAAGAAAGAAGCCCAGAGGAAAAAAAGAAAAACTGTAAATCTACATATTAGACTATATACTACACGATCCTCCTCTTTTTATCCCCGCCCGGGGGCTTCGACACCTTCTTCCTCTTTATCTTGACCAGGGCTTCTGTGTAGTCGCCCTGGCCCTTCTTGTCCAAGTCCTTATCATCCACCTCCTCCATCTCATCCCACACTTCAGCCTCCTCGTGCTTCTTCTTCTCCTCAACGACAACCTTCTCGTCCTCGCTGTCCAGCACCACCACCGATGTGCCCTTCGTCTTGACATAGACCTTGCTTACTGTGTCTCTTTCCTCGCCCTCATACACCCACAGGTATCTGTCGAAGCCAACGCCAGCCACCAACTCCCCTTCAGCAGCGGAGGCCAGCACCGCGCCGGTGCAGCCCTTGTAGATGCCGAGAGAGCGCCTCGTCTTTGTGCTGTGGAGCCCAAAGTGGCCGTTCTTGTCGCTGTAGATAAAGTGCAGCTCCTGCAACGTGTTGGTAGTCTCGGGCGACTCCTTCGCCGAGGTCAGCGGCGCATCCGGATCAACAGGCGTCGCGGGGTGCAGCCTCAGCGTCAGGATCGGCGTGCGTGACAGCGTCTCTGTGAATACTGGGCGGCGGGAGACCACTGTATCGTATAGCCTGAGATGTGAGTGGTGTGTCGATACCGCCAAACGGTACGCCTCTGTCGTTGCTGGGGCCGGCGCATGTCTTCGCCCCTTCCCTGGCACTGCCGCCGGGGGAGGTGGTGGTGGTGAGCACGGGAGGAAGATGACGTTTGAGATCCACACGGGGACCTCCAGGCCGAGCTTTGTGGGCTTGACGTTCTTGGCCTTCCACACGGGCTTCCACGCGGTCTTTCCATCGGACACGGAGCTCTCCCAGATCTCAACGTCGCGGTCCTTCCCGCCTAGCGCTACCGCCTTGGGGACCCCATCCCGCTGCTCGGCGTGTACGCCCATCGCCGAGAACTCGCCCGCGAAATCGTGACTGGAGACGGCGAGGGTGCTGGACTCCTCCGAGAACTGAGTGAGGAACTGCACATTGCCTGTAGAGGTCGCCGCGTAGAGTATTCCGCTGGCGGTGTGGCCAAACCCGACGAAGTCCACTTCTGCACCACCGGGGAGCTGGTGCGTGTGCAGTATCTGCTCCGCCTCCGGCGCCAGCGGCGACACTGTGGGGTCGAGGAAACGGATCAGACCGCCTTTTGAGGCTACTGCGATCTGGATATGTTGGTCAGTCAGGGAGAGGTGGAAGTTGCGGGGGAAGCACATACGATGCCGTCTCGGCCACGGAACCGCAGGACGTGCATTGCTTGGACTGTGGCATTTCGGTTTGGCTCGAGGAAGGAAACAATCTTCGCCCTGGCGGAGGTCTGGACGGAGGTGTCGATCCCGCGGGTGGTCGTGATCACTGTGGAGGAGCCGGAGTTAGCTTTGTATTGACGGATGGGGGGAGGAGGGGGGAGTATACCTTTGACCTGGCCAACGTCGTCTCCAATTGCGAATTTCATGGTTTTGTTGGTCGGTGGTAGATTGAGGATTGCGGATTGCTTTGAGGCTCTGCAATGATCTTTTTTTTTCCTGTGCGAATCCTTGAGCTGATCCCTGTGGCCGGATCAGATTAGATAAGCCGATTGGCTAGCCGGAGGTGGTAGGTATGATATCCTCAATGCTATCCGTGGCTATTAACTGCGTTTACCTGAACACACCAAGCTCCAAAGGTCTAATTCCAGCCAATACGCCGGCCAAGCTAACTATACTAAGGGGTCTTAAGGTACATGCACATACATATCATGTAGTCTTTAATATCGGACTCTATTAGTATGAGTGTGTAGATAGGGGTCTTGGGGCTTGGTATGCAAGGAAGGTATAAAATAAACAACCTTAAGAACCATAACTCTCCCACAAATTACCCTCGAACGCTTTGTTAATTTAATGGTGATGCACCTTATTTAACCTGAAATGCTATACTATGTAGTAGGGAGCCGGATTGCAAAATCAATATCAATGGAGCCTGTATAGATTCAAACGGACAGCTACTTGCGGCGGGAATAAGTTTCCGTGAGAAAACGCTGTTACAAGTACACAGATATTCCATATAAAGTCTCGGCGTCCCGGGGAACCCTCTAAGTAAGTAGTTATAAAAGGTTTTAATCCCACCGAGTTTAGTCGCGGGCCTAAAAAGCAGCTAAAAAGCAGTGAGTCTATGGCATACAGAGTCCGGTTCCCTACTAGCGGCGCCCGGAACAAGCTGCTACGGCACCGCCAAGCCAAACAATCGAGTGATAATCCATGACCTGTATCCACGTAACAACCCTAACCTAACCCAACGACAGATTCACACCGAACCAACACCACCGGTGTTCCATCACCAAAAATCGCAACCAACAAACTATATTTAAAACCCTGCCCTCAATACTGGCCGAACCGGGCCAGGGGGTATCTTTCGGGCTGTGACAAATTAAAGCCTATCCCCCGCGCCGCTCCAGGGCTCAGCTCTTCCGGGACGTGGGGCTAGCGTGCTTATGCTTACTTGCTTATGGTTGATTTGACTTCACTCTTCACCATCACTCTGAATCTCGTCACCGTGGTAAAGGAAAAAGAAGGAGTCACTCTGGGTGTAATTTGTATGTAATTCGCCTCCTTAGCTTTACGCACTAAGTAATCCTCCGAACTCCCCCCTTCCCCCAAGCCAACCCCAAGTAGCAGTCTAATCTCCAAAATAAAAGAATAATATGTGAGAAATAAATAACCAAGAACCGCTCCGCCGCGCTATGATATTTTCCTCTCGCCCGAGATACCCCTAAAGAAACAAAAACCACAATCATGATCGCTGCACTAGCGAGGGCACCAAAAAAAGGTCTAAACATAAACAAAAGAACAAAAATACAAAAGAAGAAGTCTATAAAAAAAAACATGCCGGTAAGTGTCATTGGCCTAGTCTAGCCTGGTAGTTATTTAGGCTTCGACCTGGCGGCGCTGCATGTGGGCCTCAGAGAAACGGATGTCTCTCTTTCCGGGCTGGGACTTATCGCAGTCAATGGGGGTGACACCGGTACCGAAGACTTCAGGACCAGGGTTCTTGAACTTGATGGCAGTGACGCCCTCAGGGACAATGCAGCCATTACCAGAGTTGGCTCTCAAGATGCTTGGTAGGGCGTCGAATGCTGCAGTTGACTTCTCGCTGCCACCGATCATGACAGATGCACAGCGCATGTACATCTCTCTGTTTCCGATCCTGTTGAACCAGGTCCAAGCAACTACAGCGGGACCAGCGGGAAGACCCTTAGGAACGGTGAAAGTGAGGGCAGGAAGCTGCGCATTTGGGTCTGGTGCACCGTTGCCCGCGGCGGCAACTGGGTGGTTACCCATCCAGGAAGTCATGACACCAAACTTTGAGGCGGCGCTGGGCTTAGCGTCGTAGGTGATAGACATCTGGCCGGACCCACCACCGTGGGTTGCACTGCCTACGAGTTGCAGAGTTGCCTTTTGCCCCGGAGTGTATGTTGCTACGGGAGCAGAGGGAGGGCTACCAGGGCAAGGGTAGTCCCCACCATCGGCCTTGAGAGGGTACTGGCCACCAGAACCTGCGGTCTCGGGGACCACCCATTGGGCAGGGGTGGTCATTCTGAGATGGGCGGATGCGGTGGAGCAGAGGGCGGCGAAGGCGACAACGGTGGCAGTAGAGAACTTCATTATGATTGATTGGTTGTTTTAGTGTTGTGTTTAGTTTATGTTCTATTTAGGTGCTGTGGAGTTTGTAACCGGACAATCTCTCAAATGAAGTACTATGCGTTATATAAAAGTCTATAGCTGGTACAAAAAAGGTTAATGATAGGCAGGAGTGAAAGAAAGCATATCCAGCATATGCAGCATATATGAGATTTAGGAGAATGGAGAAAAAGGGATACACAGAATGAGTGATTAATATGAAATCAGAAACCACTGACCTTGATTTGGAGGTTTTAATTTAATACCGGAGGTCGTAGAGGTCTCAAAAAAAAAAAGAATGAACGGAATTATTCACAGAATAATATCCAAATATATAAAGAACGAAAGAAGAAAGAAAGAAAGGAATGTGGAACCTGTCAAAGGTTGTGATTGTAAAGTAAGGAGCGAATGTGAGTAGTGACTGAAGAAAAGAATATCCCACGGCGGGGGATTTGGGCATTCTTATATCCAACCTCCCGCTGGTAGAAGTTGCTGTGCCATATATTCTACTCATCTGTAAGTGGATAATACTATCTTTGCACATCTTGCCTTGCTAGTTTCATGGTAGTAACCATTAGCAGCGCCTCAATTCACAACTACCCCGCATAAGATCTGGTCAGGGGCTCGGTGGTGAAGGAACGTATATCAGGAAGATGCCGGTGTGTAGTTACTGAGAAACACACGCCCCCCTCCGGGTCTGCTTGAAAAAAGAAGCTTTAACCCTGTCCCTTACATCTGGACCAATAGGCGAGTGGCTGAAAACCGAAACTCTGGAAACCAAGCGGTACGCTAGGGTCTAGCCAGGGGGTTAAAACGTTTTCCTCGGCGAATTCAGGTACAAGAGGCGTGCAACCTCCGAAGTGCACTTCTCATATGCAACCAATGCGAGGAGAGCTTTCTCTATTCGTTTATATTAACTGTATATGTAGACACTTGATTCGATTCCTCATGTAATTAACGGACCTCAAAGCAATATTCCCTAGGAGTTGGGCTTTGAGGTCCTTCCCAAGATGGCTCGCTCTATTGCCTAAGCCCACAAGGACAAGAATTCAGAGTTTCCGCGAGCTGCTCGTTGACAAGGACAGGGATAAACCGTGGTAGTCGATCATATGTAAGGAACATAGCTAGATAGGTATCATATCTGTGAAGGGATGACTGAATCAGCAATCGGGGAGGGGCTCGTGGTTCAGGTGGCGTATTACAGGGCAAGCCGGAAAGGAAACTACATGTATGTTTCAATTAGAAAATGTATGCTTTAAACAGGTGGGGGGCGGTCAACTTGCATTCTGATAGGGTACAATATGTACTTTAGTACTTTAGGGTACATGTAAGCTTAAGATGCTGCATATACTTCGTAGATACTGAGCCACATTCTCAAGATCTACTGCAACTAGCATGGTCCTTATTTCAACCGAGGGCCACGATGTATGTACGTGAAGTATAGTATCACTTACCGCAGCAAAAGGTTCGGTAATACATGTATATACACGTTTTGTAGCTCGTGTATAATATGTGTATGTTTATGGCACGACGTCATGCTAAAGGAAGGGAATAGTGCTTGGGCCTGTCAAAGGGGAAGTTAACCGCCTAGTGGTTTAATTCCCGAACGGGTAGAGTAGAAGCGATGCGTTACTTCTACCTTCTTCCTCCTCCCCCAAAAGTGCACTTTTCTTGAGCCTCTGCGAAATAATATGTTTCGAGGATGTGTTTCCCCCAACATCCCTTCATCTTTTCTGCCATTGGAAGCGCCTGTGTCTTACATTCTTCGGCACCGCTTCCGTTTCGCTTGCCTCTCTTGCCTTGCCTTAGTAAGGTCAGACATCTAAGGTAGATACAAGATACACTACATGTGTGGCGGAAACGTTAGGGTATTCATGAGTTTAATTTCTGTGCCCTTAGGAAAACGGCACTCGCGACTTTATTCTCTGCGCCCCCGGACATGTGCTGTCAACTCGGTCACCATAACCGCACGTGCATTAACTACATGTACATGTTACACCCTATGCAGCGTATGTATGTACAAGCTACATCAGCTACATCTCTATATTTCCGGTCTCTGCACACCAGTAACACTACTAGAATAACCTACAATGCGGAAGGCACATGGAGTTTTCCACGCCCCACATCTCCATCTCGCCTAGATAACTTCCCTGACAGACAGCCAAGTGCATTAGAACTGCGTTCTCCGAAGTGTGGCGAGCGTCTTTGCTTTACCGCAAAATATGAGTCTTTATACTCATCGGCCATTTATTTTTAGTCATAAGTAAGCCTCTTCGGTGTTTGTGCCTCTGGATCTCACTCGGAGCTTGTCCTTGACTAGCGAGATATCTACCGGCGGCGATGCCGAGTAGCCGGGGGCTTGTGGGGCCGCAACGAGTGATCGGGTATGCATGACCCGGTGCTTGTGCAACCTGGTGGAGGTTGAAATCATGCAGCGCCTTCAATAAACGAGAGGAGGGTGGTCTGAAAATAGTAATCGGGCTAACTTTTTAGATTTATCCATAGTGGACTCTACGATATTGCTTGCCAAGCCGGTGAACATTAGTTCTAACGTGAGCCCTATGAAATATTTGGACTGCCGATATCCCGCGGCCGGAAGTGGGTGAATATTTTGTTGATACTACCCCGTAGCCACAGCGCCACAAAATCTTGGGGCCTATGTAGGAATTACCAGCCAGTTGGCTCGTAAGGAGAGCACAGTGCATATGCTAGAAAAAACAATGAAAGGGATAACTCTGGAAAAGATAACTCTTTGAGTACAGCGCGTAACGCATAGTAATCGACTATTTGGGAAGGTTTATAGCGCACAGCTGCCCCCTCACCCACAATATGGGCAGATACCCATATTGGTGAAGGGGCTATCATCAAGACGTTGAATTTATTTGGTCGCGATTTGTTTCAGGAAGGCATCGATTATATAATCCTTGCGATATGATTGGCTGTATCCTGGTACCTAATCTCGGTGTTGGGCAAGCTAGGGTAGGAGGAAGAGGGAATAAGGGTTGTGGAATATCGTGTTTTATATGATGAAACTCTGTCTTGGGATCTGAAGCTATGCAATGATAGTCACTATTGGCCTACGGTCTTTTGTGGAGATTGGTAATGAACGTTTTGGTAGTACATACTAGGTTATCTATTACTACGGCGCTTTACACGACCTTGATAATGTATTTTATATCCGGAGATATCACGAACCTCAAACCCCCAACCTATCCATTAGGGTAGAGAAAATCCTAGATAGCATGTGATAGCAGAGCACAGTTTAATTTGCTAGAAGATCTATAATAACGGGGATTTGATTGTGACAGCCGGAAAGGTCCACAAGGGCGCTCAAGGGCAGATTTCAAACCATTCTTGAGATGCCTTGCCCGACCTCGGAGTATGAGGAACCCGTTACGATCTGCCTTCTGATGTTTCGTTTTACAGACATTAATTGGTACTTAGAACCATGGAATGATATTAAAGATAAAGACATATGGCGTTAAAAAGAAATTTCACACAAGTAAGCTTAGCACATTCCTTTTCTTTATATGTTGCCGAAATTAATGTGTGATTTCCGTTGATATTTGTCATTTCGCTTGAGATGTCTTGAAGCACCTCGAGGTAATGGGATGTGGAGGTGTAGATAATCCTCGCTCTGTATTCCGGAGGTCGTGTCCTCGAAGTAGGGACATAAAGACGCCCGCCGGGCCATCCTGAGCTACACTACAGCTGCCCCGGCTGCTCCAAGACAGAATTATTCCCCCTCTTTCTCAATACTATGGCCCTAAACTTGACTATATATATATCGACTGTGATTTTTGTAGAATCACAAGAGTGCAAAAAAGAGGAAGCATAGGTAAGAGTTTATTAGCTAGGATATCTATGGCACCAGCTCCAAAGATTTCTTGAGAGCTCAACATGTCATGGAGATGGGTGGAGGTTGACTAATTAGTCGTTATACGATATCACGATACTGGTACTAGTTTTTACAAGCAGATTAGGTTCTAAAAGATGGTGTTAAGGAGAGTTGATTGGAGCTAGGTAGGTCTGTAACAAGAGTGCTAGAACCTAACGTCCAAGACCTGCGAACTAAGACTTAACGTTAGTATAGAACCAAAAGAAGTTTTTAAAAAAATGAAAAAAGGAGATAATCACCATTTCAGCCAGCCAAATCAGAACAAAGGGTTTTAAAGAAACCCAGACTTTGATCCCAAATCCTGCTCATCTGGCTGCACTTCGTCTAGCACAACCAAATACTACTTCCCGATGCTGACTTGATATGACCAGTTCCTTCACCCATCAAAAACGTTAGCCACAAGAGTAAAGAGTAATCACACAGCAATATAGAAAAAGCTCACATCCATACCTTTCCTAGCGGCGAGGAACATACTTCGGCCCCCCAACCCACCTTTGCAAGCTCGGGACCCAGATCAGTTCCTTGGTGTTCGCAGAAACGTATTTCCCGCGCGAATCAACAAATGGGACGACATGACCCGTGTCTTTGTAGCGCAAGCCGAGGATCTTCTTCTTTGGCTTCTGGGAGTTTGCAATGGTGACTAGGGCCGCAGAGTCCGCGATAGCAGCAGGGGCAGCCGGTGCAGCCGGTGCAGCCGGTGCATGAAAAGCAATGGGGGTTGGGATGAAGAAGGTGGTGGCAGTGGAGGAAGTGGAAGTAGTAGAAGTGGTGGTGGTTGTAGGGAAGGTGGGTAAGTGGATGTGAACGCACTGCGCAGCACTGGGGGTGTAAATCTCCTCGACTATGACTGAACTGTGGACGACACCCATTGTTCCTGAATTGATGTTTGATGGTTGAGGTGATGGTATTGTTTGATGGATATATCATCGAAGAGTGAGAGGTTCAGAGATGATATATATAGTCTAAGCTGTTTCGAGCAAAAAAAAAGTTTATTTTTATTCTATGGCGAGTGACATTGGGTGATCCCGGTACTAATTCTATGCGTAACGGCCCGCGTGGCAAATTTCCGCTAGCAAACATACTCATTAAGATGCAAATTAATAAAGGTTTGCGTTACTCTTAAGGGTAGATATACTGACCCAAGTCTGACTGTGATGCAATTGGATAACTATATACATATATTTCCCATAGCACGGATGATTGAATGGCGATTTGAAGGTTGATGGAGTGAAGAAATAGAAAGACTTAGACAGACCTAAGGTTCTCTCACTCAAAGAACAAAAAAAGCATGTATTATTTTTAGAGATAGAATGAAATGTAAGTTCCGGGTCATTTTTCAACGAGATGTGCTTTCATAGGAATCACAAGACCACGATTATGCCCTACAGTAATCTCGTGACTCTTGCCCTTGAAGAGGTATTTGACCCAAAGATCCTTCCTCTCGCCCGGAGCGGGGTCATAAAAGCCAGAAAGATGATTCTGTGAAATTATCAGTATCTATTTGAAATAGCAGCAACGGATTCACAAACTTACTTTGTTCAATCCTCTCGAAATAACCACCTGTTCACCCTCAACTAATCCGGCCAGTGGAATTGTTACGTCAACCCATTCGCCAGCCTTGCCATTGATTCCGTATCTAGCCTCAAGAATCACCAATCCACCACGCTCTAACCGTTTTTTCTGGCTAAGCATAACGGAATCCTTCATCAGACCCACCAGCTCATCTGCCCTCCTTCTATTTTTAACTACCTTAACCATTAACTGTCTCTTCCTCCTCTCGAGCTCTTTCTTCCATGATTTACGCTCCCTCGGCCTCAGGTAAACCCACTCGAATAGTGCATACCCTAAAAACGGAACAAGAGCCGCGCTCAGAACCGAGGACCCTGATGTAGGAGCAGCTCCTACAGGAACAGAGATTTTCTGCCCTAGCCTGGACCAACTTAATGTGAACACGACCCCACCAGTAGAGATCCCAATACCGACCCCCATTCTGGTATTTGTAAAAATCTTCCTGGTTGCCTTAATTTTAACTACCAGCGCCGTGGCCGTGACAATAGTCGCATCCACGTTTATTCTAATACCCTCCCTCACTTTCCTAAAGGCCTTGGGAGCATTTGGGTTAGGCGGCCCAATGGGTGTACCAACAAAATAAGTCCTACCCCATGAAAGCCCCAATTGCCCACCAAACCCGATAGAAGGACAAGCGGTCGCTGTTATTCTCCACGTTTCTGTAGACTTCGACCTGTTTGGCCTATGGGTTGGAACGTAGTTTTCATCGTCGACTTCCTCTACCACAGGTGACTCGCCGATAGGAATTGCTACCCATCCGATAGTGAAGAGGCTACTAGGCGATGGGTAGGAAAAGGCCTTAGATAGTTTCGTAGGCCATTTCCCTCCTAAACCCGTGTTATATTGTATGAAAAAGGAACTGCGTTTACCAATGGAGCTAACATATGTGGCCTCGATATTTGGGGGCGCGATAAGTGGAGATGAGTTAAATGTCGGCTTGAAGACTAATCTAGATGGACCAAAGGTTTTTGAGATCGAAGTGGAGACGGCACGCTGAGGAAATATTGTTGAAGCTATTTCGAAATCCAGACCAGCGAGAATTGAGGCAACTGATAACGGTGATTTGGGGGGCAATGCCGGGAATGAGTGTCCAATTTGGATAGAAAGACCTGGGGAGGATAAATATGTCCAGCCTTTGTTTTCTGTCTGCACAGGAAAACCACCCAGAGATGCCGTGAGACTTAGGCTTGGAATGTGTTTCACCTGTTGTTCGTTCTTCTCAGGTGAGTCATTTTCAGAAGAATAAAACGGAGTGGAAAGTAGTTCCCCTAAGCCTTCCAGTGGCAACGTGAAGGAGTGTTTGACAACGTATTTCGTCAACCTCACTGGTGCAATAAGGCTATACACAATTTCCTTCCCACCACCCTTTAAGGTCCTTACGAACTTCTTCAGCCGCATACCAGACACGTCAAAAGAGATAATTAGTTCTCCCCTACTGTTGACAAGGCTCATGACGTTTTCTACTTTTTGCTTCCGAATCTGTTCCTGTAGCCAAATTTTGAACTCATCAGGGTCCATAGTTTTGACCCCAACTTCAAAGAATTTTTGCTTCAACCCATCGACGCCTAGTTCGTCGTAGACAGCTCGTTTGTGTGGGTTCATGAGAGTCTCATAGGCGATCAATATGTCGTTGAAATGCGATGTCGTACGCTCCCGTTGCCCAGCCGGCTGCTTGTCTGGGTGAAAGCGGAGCGAAAGTGCTTGATAGGCGCTGCGGATTTGGTTGGGTGTTGCCTATCGATTCCGATCAGTGGTATGTCCGTTGAAAAGCTTGCAGCTTCTATGCAACGTTTAAAGCAGTTTCTTAATAATCCATCCAACCAAATGTTATCGAGACGCAGCTCGATCAAACCAAAGGGATAACGACTATAATCATGAACGGAGGAGGAAGTGGGTTTAATACATCTTGAGGAACTCCAAGCAGTGCATAGTAGTCCGATGCCGACTCGTCTTGTTCCTGTTGCCATTCCTCCCATCCTTCAATGCCGTCCGGTTCAGCATTAGGACCTGGCGGATCCTGATGCTGTGGGTCCAACTCTACTGTGCATGTAGGGGCCGGAGGTGGCCGAGATTGAAAGTGATTATTCAAGGGCATAGCGAATTTCCCTGAGGCAGAAAGTTGATGGTAGGATTAATCAGAAATCATAATTTACATAGTTGAGATGAAGTCATGCGTGCCAAGCTTTAAGCGTTTCCGTGATCTGATAACCTTATGCAGGGATACTAGCAGAAGTTCCGTATTGCTTAGTCATTATACTATGGGGGCTCACGAGTAGACCACCGCCGTGTCTATCACGCTATCGATTGACACCTGATTTCTGCTCAAACCCTAACTAATCACTGATCAAGCCGGATATGGGCTCAGAACAAGCACGACCATAGATCCCCGGGAAGATGTTGGAATAGGATTGCACAAAGGCCAGCAGGGCTCCGAACCAAAACGCACAACAAAAGAAGAGTGAATGTTCGCGGATATCGACATAATTCACTGGAGAGCGTCTTCCTAAGAGCAATTGGTTGGGTTGAGCTAGGGTCTTCGACAATGACCCCTATCGCTAAAGGGAACGGTGACTTGCACTCTACTGAAGAGACTTCTCTAGTAGTAGTCCAGTCAAAGCAGAGTTCGAAACTTTCTCAAATGGGCCAAGCCTGATATTGAACTCCCGCGGTGCAGCTCACCAAGGCCAGCAGGATGACGAAGGTTAGGCAGCTTCACCAGTTCTCACTCAAGGATACAAGGATCTTCAACGGGTGCTGTCATATTGATCCGAACAGGGTTGCTCGCCACTGACCAATTAGCGGAGAATTCACTCAAAACCAGAGAGACAGAGGACACGAATCTCCATAACTGGTGGTCCACAAAAGACCAAGACTGTCATGTCGCGAGTGTAGGGACAGCACCACAACTGACATCATCACAACCATTACAACTAAAAATCTAGCCGCTTCCAACCTTTGAAGCGAAATAACAAGCATTCTAGTTTACTTTTACGATCTACCAATGACAACGTCTAGTCTATGGGCTGAATTGTTTCATAATCTTTCTTCAAAGCTTCGGCAGCGCCCAAACATCTGATGAAAAAAAAAAAAACCTCATACTCAAAGAGCGAGAAATATATCAAAAATTAAACAACCCAGAAGGCCCGAAGGCCTTTGGCAAGGTCCCCAACCATTCGCTGTGCAATGAAGGTAGGTTCCTCGAGCCCCGACTCTTCATGAGCAGCCGGGTCTGTCGCTAGGTAAGTATGAAGAGTTAAGAGGAGGGCGAGGGAAGAGGGGTTTATATACTACATTACCCCCTTGGCGCCTAGAGAATTTTGGCCGACAAGGCGAAAGAAGGAGGTGTCAAATGAGTCAGTATTTACTCATCAGAATGCAAGGGGGGCGAAGTCTGCGAGGAATAGTGTGGACAACGCACCAAGAGCTCTGGACTTGGCAATTGCTTGGAAGCAACCATGGGGTCCAAGCACTGGTATCACCTCTGAAACCGAGACCAGGACCGAACGAACCCAAGTTACACTCAAGTATTGATAACGATTGTTTAAACGCAGCTAATACTGCTGTGCTGTACTGTACCAATGAAGGTTCATAAAAGTCTCAGTGTCCGTCCCCGTAACTAGACTGTTCGTGGCATATAAAAAAAGAAAGACTTGGAGTTTATAAAGGCCTTAACTTCATGCTAAATCTTGAAGGTTCAAATACTAAGTATCAAAAAGTAGTTTGGTGGAAGAAATAATACCCGTTAACATGCCAAATAACAGGAGCCAATGATCACGCTAGCGTCTTTTCTATTATACATGTATGTATTTACACTAATCACTTTTTAGCTTTCTTATCCTTGGTTTTTGCTTTTCCCGAGCTTCCACTGGCAGTGCCAGTCTCACCAGTCTTTACGAATCCCCCTTTGACTAGCGCCTCTCTGGCTGCTGTATTTATCAACCGGAATCTACAGCAGACCATTAGCTCAAAATCATATCACCGGTTGAAGAAGGAACACAACAACTTACCTATCTGGTCCCAGCTTAACTCCCCCGTACCATCTAGAAACAACTACCAGAACATTCGAAACATCCATCACCTGCAATAGATGTCCCATTCTGCCACCAGCGGCAGTTTCTCCGTCGTCGTCGTTATCCTGGAACGTGACACCATCCTCACGCTGTATCCTATAGGCTACACCAATCGCGCTACTTAGCCTCAATTCTATTAAAAAGCTGCCAATTATAAAACCATAAAATATCATATATACCAGTCATGTTATGAGTTGCCTTTGCGATCTTTTTATCTCCGGTGATCAGATCCGCGATATAGCGTTTGGCATCTTCGACTGAATGCACCTCAATGGCTCTTCCGACAAACACAGACTTCTTCTCCATAATTGGATCAGCCACAACCCATTCATGTTCTGAAGCGTGTTGTCCGGCCTCATTCATGTTTGGCGGCGGCGACCACTCTTTATACCCCTCCTCACAATCCCCCCCCTCCCCCTCCCCCTCCCCCGGCGGCGGTGGTAGTGCAGCCTCGAACAACTCCCGCATGCCCTCGACCAAGTCAAACAAGCACACCTCACCCTCGCGCCACACTGCCCTCAAGACATCCCTCGCCAACTCATTCTTACCCTCCACACCGCCCTTTCCGCCGCCCGCCCCATCCACAACGACCGGCGGGGCATGCGGGTAATTAGCGGGAAACGAGAGCGTCAGCGACAGCTGCGGCGAGATTGTACTCTCGGGCGGCCGTAGAACATAGACCGATCCCGACCCGGTCGAAGCAATGCACTCGCCCCCGTATATCGAGTTTAGCACCTCGATCTCCTCGGCGAGATCCTCGTTCATGGCTAGAAGGTTGGTGGTTGGCTGTGCAGGTCGGGTAGGGTAACTACGAGTGAATGTGTATCGTGGTAGCAGTAGTAGTAGTGGACGGGGTTCTGAGCCTGCGCCTTTAAGTTGACCGCGACCTCGTCCTATAAAGATTTGTTCTGCGAGGCTTTTCAAGGTAGCCCGAAAGGTGGACAGGGAGTTCATGGAGGAGATTTTGCTTCTGAGTAAGTTCGGAGATAGCTATACGGAGCTAGTCTCCTATGATGTTATTTTTCGACCAAGCTAATTGGTTCCAATGGGAAGTGTAAATTAATGAGTTAGGAACCAGGTCAGTGATCACTAAAGCATTAAAGCCAAGATGTACCCTGGTGGACATAAAAATCCAAGCTTAACATCAAAAGCTCAGATAGATCACAACCCCCTAGATCTAGGCAAATTGATATCTAGACTGCAGCTGACCGGGCCGGATACTTGTAATTGCTCTACTCACAACCTTTCAGATTTTATGTATAGGGTTAGGGGTGATATATCTTAGCTCTATTGATACGTAATTGATCCATATAGGTCTGTATTTACAATTTATGTCTATCGTAATTATATTATCTAGGGTAGGTATTTGTTTCTACCACAGATGCTTGTGGTCGCTTATAACCTTCTGAGTTAAACAATCATAGACCATCACTCGTCGAATAGCTGCGCTGGATCGCTAGTATTATCTTTTGATTGGTCTATATAATCTCCTGATACTTACATCTCTCTAAAAATTAAAGGGTCTATTTGACTCCCTTTTAAGCATATAAAAAGCGTTTTAGACTGGTGCTTGCCTTTTATCTTGTAGAAGACCACACCATTATCGAGTGTAGTAGGGCATCAGTGAGGAGGTTTCAGGTATTTCGGCCTAGAGCTTATTTAAGGGTGTTCTTTTATGTATTCGTATTACGATAGGCAGACGTTCTATAAGGGCCAAGCCGTTTCTACGTTAAAAGTACAGAAACAGCACGTGCTGTTCCGATAAGTTAGACTCATAAGTCTATCTATCTATCGTTCTAATCTAGAGTTCAACCGGTCCGTACGTTCTAATCTAGAGCTTCACTGATGACTCCTCGAATTCCACTAGTGGCCTGACAGGTCTGGCACCCTTTGTTATTTCCAGTCCAGCCTTGAAGCTGTAGACATCTTCAATGATTTGACCTTGATCTCCTTCGAACTTTTCATTCGGAAGCGAGCCTGAGAGCTTTGATAATATTTGTTCAAGCAGGGCCGATCCCTGGTCGGTAATCACCTTAACCTTATCATCTGACAACTTTAATTCCTTCGATAGGAAAGTTGTCATAGACCCGATAATAGATTCAGATTTTGTCAAATCGGCACTTTCAAGTGCCCCGGCGACCACCGCAGCATCAACACTGACACCCCCTTGACTTGAAATAAGTTGGGAGAGGGACAGGGCCAGCGTAGCCTCTTGATCTACCGTGGGAACGGGAGCTGGAGGCGGAGGAGTGGCCGCTGCATGCATGTGGACAGAAATTTTGGAACGCCTTGGAGATGAGGCATCGATGAAGGTGTTATAGAACTCAACGACATCAGCCTTGTTAAGGTTTCTGATCACATCAACCTCAATGTCGACTTTATAGGATCTTTAGTTAGCATAACCCCACGGTTTAGAGGGAACTGAGTTACTGACTCTGCATGAAGTCATAGTACTCGCTGCCTATGTAGTTCCATAGCCTTGAGCTTTCCTGGTTCAGGTTCTTCATCTTCTCGGTTCGTTTGACAATCACACTATTGATATGGCCCTTAAGCTCCTTCTCTGTCATTTTGTCGAGGGTGTTTTTGTATGATTTTAAGAAGTTCTCAATCCTTGATTCAAGGTAAGGAGCAGATCGCTCGGATTGAATAAGAACCCGATAAACAATTGTTGCGGCATTGATACGAGCACCAGAAAATACAACGTATCCGAGTTGCTCTTTGGTTCTCAGAAGATCAAAAGCAGGCCTAAAACGGGGTTAGAATATTTTGAGACATGAAATAAAGGAAGACCACTTATTTACTCTTCCGTCAACTGTGAAAACAGGACTGTCAGGGCCCGGAGCTTTCGGTCGGCATGCTCTCCAATATAGAGGCTGAATTCTATACATGAATTGACATTTTTCTCATCTTTAAGCATTCTTGGATAGATAAACTTCCCACCAGGCGGCATAAGAAGAGATCTCCGAATTCCAAACTGCGTAGGGGGAAGGGGCCGAGGTTTGAGAATTGTTTCTACCATTGTAGTAAGTCTGAGAGCATCCTATATATCCCCAGACGTTAGACATGAAGCTCTTATTTTTGTCTACTTTCTGAAATACAAACCTCCTTGTAGAGATTTCCATGAACCAGAGATTCAATATGCAACTGCTTGAGTATCAGTGGGTAGAAGCTCTGTACTTCTTCCACGGTAACTGTTTCCAGCTCCTCGAGATGTTCGTCGTTAAGCCACATCTGTTGAGCGTGCAGGTATCTAGCATATTCTCCAACCTGATAATACGGCTGGGCGAAGTCCCAGTTCCGGTAGTTCCTGAGAGTCCGTTCTTTGATAACATTAAACCGGTTGGGTAAAATCTCTAAACCGCGCATCTTTGTGAGAAGCTTCTCTAATAATACAGACATTTTATCGTTATAGCCTGAAATCTCGATGTCTAATCCCAGAGAATGGGCAGACAGAGAATAATCTAGGCCAGCAATTTCCGCATCATAAGCATATTCATTGAGAGCATCCTTGACTAGTTCGCAGTATAGTTTGGCCTTTACAGCACTTCCAGGGCTTGCGTATGCTATAGGGCTATATATTGGTTAGAAATAACAAAAAGAGGCACGGGGGTTTCGACTTACTTTCTAAGTGTACAGAATATGTTTGCTTTGGGAACCCAGAAGGTGTCATCCTTCTTATACCAAACCCTGGATAAGTCTGTATGCTTGATCAAGGCTGGTACTTTTGAAGGCTCTTTTGTCTCCTTCTTCTGGACATCAAAATTCGTAGGGATAAACTCGTTCTTATGAGGAAGATGTAGTTCCCTTTCTAAGTCCTCCAGTTTCTTCTTAAAGATGCCTTGAATCTCGGCTAGAAACCTCCGGGGAATTTTCTCAACCCTATACTCAGTCCCGTACCATTTCTCTTTGGCTTCCCAATTTCCTTTCGGACAGTCTCTACAGACCACGGAAAACCTAAAGCTATCGGGTCGTAGATATTCTAAGGATTTCTTAATGACTAGCGGGTCCCACTCGCGTATTAGGCTAGTTCCCGATAGGAGCCACTCCCTAGGGAGAGGCTTCTGCATAACATCAGAGAGACGTGATGTGAACTTGGAGGCCGGAGATTTTTGTTGAAATTTGAAGTCGATAGCAGCAATAGCTTGAAGCTCCTTTATAACCCACTCCTGTGGAGGGGTGCTGCGAAGAAGGTGGATGTACTGGAACACAATCTTTGCAACCTCCTCATATTGTTCTTGAGGTACGGTTAGCAGCCTTCAAAACCTATGTTAAGGGGCTCTTCCTTCCTACCTAGTCCTTCTTCTGTCAACCTGATAGAAATATAAAAGAAAGCAGCGTCATTACAGACTGTTGTTGGCCCAGCTGAAAGACCATTCGCCCATCCTTTCTTTTTAAGATATGCCAATATGGAGCCAGGACCCTCGTGCCCAATTAAATGGGCGGCATATCTCGAGGGTTGCGTTTTGAACATTTTTTCTTCGTCCTGATATGGGAATGTAATATCCAAGGATCGGGTATCCATGACAGGTTTGGCAAAATATTGCGTCTATGAGGTTAGTTGAAAACCTAAATCAATAGGGCTACATGCCGGTGAACAAACCAACAGTTGCTCCTCAGTGAAGGGTTGCCCTTGGAACTTAGGATCTGGCAGATTCTTATTTTTGACACCTTCAAACAACTCCACAACCCATTTCTCGAGTGTATCTAAGTCTTCCCTGCCCAAAACAACGAGCTTCATCACATTGGATGAGTAGTACTTTTCGTGGAACTTGAGAAACTCATCTCTGACGTTGATACCCTTCTTAGTTGGCTGCTCTTTCAATGTTTCAAGGTTTCCGGTAGAGAAATGACAGTATGGATGTTTAGGATTAGATAGAGATTTTCCTAGTTGGTGAAGTCTCCAAGTGTCATTTTGAAGATTTTTCTTATTCTCTGAATCCACAGCTCTAAGTTCACGATCGAGCGTCTCTGCGAGAAAGAGCGGAGCGATAAAGAACTGTGCAAAACGATCCAGTGCGCCATAGAAATGCTCGTGCCCTACTTCGAAGTAGTAATTTGTAGATGTAGAAGCAGTATATGCATTGGAATGTCCGGAATTTTCTGCCAAATATTGGGAATACTCATTCTCTTTTGGATACTTTTTTTTTTGAATAGATTATCAGCAATTGTACATATCTATCAAGATTAACCTTCGTAATTACCTTTTCAGTTCCCATAAACAGGAGATGTTCTACGGCGTGTGCTTGTCCCTGAAGTTACCGGATAATATAAGTAAGTACTCCACGGAGGGAATTGTAGACTCAGCCTAGAGACGTATTTATGGGACAAGGGGCTAACTAGTCCGGGGAGGGGGGGGGGGGGGCGCACAAAAGTGGTAAAAAAGGATATTCAATTTGGCTCTGAAGGGCAGCGGGGATGTAAAAAGCAGTGGGACATGAGACTACTGACTGGTAGGTCTTCACTATCGGAAAAGTTCCCAACATGGACGTCTAATGCAGCACTGGCTTTGTCTGTGTCCGGGTCATGCACAATCAACGCCTCGAGCTTATTGGGTAGCTGGATCACACGGTATGACCGATTATCAAGATCAGGTTTCTCCAGCTTGTTGGCGATGACAGTAGCCACTCCAGTCTGAACAGGTATCTCTCTCATGTCAGGCTTCATTGCAGAATGAAAATGAAATTTGGCAAGTCTGGTGGCGGAGGAGGATCTGGGAATGAACGGGACAGACTGGATGTATGAGGAGCCAGAGGAGCCAGAGGAGATAACGGGGTGACGGTGGAATGAAGAGATTCGAGATGGGAGAGAGCGGAAAGTCAAAGGATATAGACTTGAACTGTTGGCGGATCTACCAGTGAGGCTGGAGCTGAAAGGTTGTGCAACAGGGGGCGGATGGGAATGACACAACACAGAGCGATGTGAGACAAGTCGAAGGGAATACATGTACATATACGCTAAGATAATATGGACTTGAATAGACCTAGGCTCGTACTGCCCGTAGGGGATGGGTACGAGACTAGAATAGACCTATATTTGAAAGGAGTACAGCAATTCCCAAGAAAGTGGTACTAAAAGCACTTCTCTGGCCACACGATAAGCGAGACTAGCTCCAAGGCAACGAAATCACTATATGTATGTGAAGAACGCGTTCTGGTTTAAACTACATGCAAGAATCTACAACAATGAGTTTGTCTATTTCCTTAGATGACTACATGTATGTACATACACTAATACCCTTGATACCGCCCCGAGCTAAATTACACGGTTTGGTCCCTGTTGTGTCAATCTCATACTTTTGCTAATGCTCAATAGGCCCTTTGCGCAAAAGACCCCAGAGTCTTTTCCCGAGAACCTGATTGATGCCTATCCTCCAATCAACCAGTCACACAAGTAGAAAAAGACTCTGCGCAAAGAGCCTAATTAAGTGTCACAAAGTGCCAAGCTTTAACGATCGAATTCTGCCTTAATTTTTTTTGAGCCTCACCAGATATATATATATGTAGTGAGCATCGCAATAAGCCTCACCTCATCAACCTACTATATCGAAGCTGAGTTTGCGCAATTGCCTTCATTGTCGTTACTTTGTTTTGGAAGATATTGGGAAAGTCTTTCCGGATATTCCTTTCTAAGATAAAATTTGCTGAGGTGGCGAACTAGACGTCGTTGATGTTGCGTTACATTTATTTGCCAATTAATGGTTCGCCTTCCGTTCTATGAAGCAGGCACCTACAAGCAAGGCGGATCAGGCTGCGCTCTTTGATGCCTCAATTTCATGCGTCTCTGCGGCGTCGTAGACTCATAATTTTCAGCCGCAGCTTTTAGTGATTCATGCGCCGTTGAGGCAATTTTTACCTGACTAATGGTAGATTTCGGGTGGATAGTTGCAGAATATTATACGATAGCCAGAACTTCATGATTCACGGTATGTACGCAGAATAAAAAGGTACGAGGATAGGTATTGTATTTTATATCTAAGACCCACTCTGTAGCGGTACACGTGCGGTATTGATAATGAAGGGTTTTCCCTGCATAGAAAAACGAATGAAAACCTACTCAAGGTAGAAGTTAAGATGACCACGTGCCTACTTAGATATATCTCCAGTGGCGGTATGTATGGCGATTGGTTGGGGAATGCCCCTCAATTGATCAATCGGAGGATAGGATACGCTACACAAGGCGTTCTACAAGATTCTCCCCTAACCAATCAACCAGTCATCCAGGGAAGTACCGCAAAATCCAATGATTATTCACACAGGACCTGCAGACCGACGCCCAAAGGTGGGCTCTGGTTGGCCTATACCCCTGCTGTCTCGCACCGAATTCAGATAATATATATAGGTACGCCTTTCAGTAGTGAAACTGTTCGTTATGCTTATTATCCCTCGAATTATAAGTATTTTGGAAGTACCATACATGTAACATGTATATATATGTGTGTCTACATATCACCCTCCTTAAAATTCTGTAGCGGCTGACCGATATGTAGATGGAAGAAGCAATGTTGTAACAGAAACGACTGGGACATGATTATAAAAAGGATTCACTACAAAAGAGTCATAACCTCTAGTTGTTATCACCGGCTCATATCACCGATAACATGGTTCCACGATTGGTGCTGCCAAAAGTTGGGACCAGGTACTTGGGTACACTCTAAACCAGTGTGGAAGCACTGATTAATACAAAACAAAAGGCCAAAGCTCGGCAATTTTCCAGTCTGTCCGTTAGAAATATGATTACCTACTACTCGGCTGCGGAGGAGGAGGGTGGGCTTGCTTGTGCCGGGAGCCGGCCAGGTCACGTAGATGGCGCCTATAATCGCCATCACAACAAATTAATATTTCAAAAATATGAGGTTTACTTCATGAAGCTCAACTGCACTGGGTATGCAAATCTATCTAGGCACCCAATTATTACTTGAAAATTGGGTCCTGAACTCATGCAGTTGTACTAATGTGGGAGCTCACTAAGTACTTAACAGTCTCTATACCGAAATATCCTATACCTAACATACAACAAAGCAAGAATGGGGGTAGGTTATCATTTGATGCCCTCTCTACACATGTAGCCATGGTGGATGATAACTGGAAACCCACTCTTGCTAACACACCCAATTAGGTGAGGAGCTGCCGGTGCAGTTAGGTGATTTAGTGATATGGTGAGACCTGCAATCTATGTGTCAACAACGTGTTAATGGGAGTATTTTTTTTCCAGTCGACATGCGCCATAGGCCAAATGGAGGGATCCCAATCCTACAAATGATTAGGCAACCCAGTGAGTCCGTATCGACGGCACAATGTTAATCGTTGATAGCCAGTAGTCCACTAGTATATGCATATGTGTATCGACTCATCGTGACTGATGGCTTCAGATCAGTCATGTTATATATTGCATTAGATAGTTCACATTCCTCTTGACAAGGTCTGTCTGAGGAGATAAATGATGGTGTATCATGTGCCATGACGTAGGTGAATAAAAAATCATAAAGCTAAGATTAACGATATTGAAGGGGGCAGACTACTAGGAGCTATACCAGATAAGTACACGTGATAAAATATGAAAGTTTCTATCAAAAAGTAGATATAGAAAAAAAAATAAACCAGCCAAGTTCAAAGAATAGGCACAATATACCCTCCTTTAGCCATCCGGCCGAAACTAGATAGAGCTGTGGATGCGGGGTTAGATGTTTCGAAGAGGTTGTAATGGAAGACGGTGACTAGCTGTCGCCCAGTGAGGATTCTTCTTTTCGGGGGGCTTTATCGGGTGTTAGCTTTTAAATAGGTTATATGGTTATGTGAGACGAAAGAACTTGTGACGACAAAGAGTACATAAGTATACTCAGACCTACGGCACAAGCTAACCTTCGTTACTAGGGGCACTTCATACCGGTATTAGATAGTTTAGAGGTACCTGGTTTTCCACGTCCCAGAGGTCCTGTCTCTCCAATGCCCTTTTCGCCATGCTCGCTGCATCAGGGTTTTCTTTCTTGTCAACTTTCCAAAAAACAACACTAACACAGTTCTTCTCTAAATTCTCCACCAAATCCTCGAGCCACCGTATAGTTTGAGCATTTGAGACCACCCTCTTCTTGGCATTTTTATATCCGTTCAACCTCCAGGCCTCGATGTTCTGTGTCAAACAGCTGAGAAGATATGCAGAATCCGTGACGATTATCGCATTCCTCCACATTAAATCTGGCGGTGGCAGACACGGCAATATAAAGTTCCTAAAGTGCTCCAGGGCCATCCCAGCTGCGTAGAGGTCCGCATGCGGCTTTGACTGAGGCAGGAAGGTTGGGATTGAGCCAGACCGATTATGCGTTGAACCAGGCCCATGGTACATTGCCCACGACGAGTTCGATCGAGCGTGTGCGCTGCTGCCCGCGTGAGTTTCTTGGGAAGAACAAACTGCCGAGGATGCTGAGGATGACGACATGGTGAAGGAGCTGGCTGTGTGAATGATAACTGTTGCTGGATCCTCAAACCTGTTCCAGCGATCATCGATCCATATTGGATGGGCTAACATGAAGCGAGTATTGTAGCTCACTACGTCTACCGGGGAGACTTTGGAGTTGTCTCCAAAGCCGAGCATTGAAGGGCGAAATATCCTATCGCCAGGATAGACGTAGTAGTACTGTGGGTTGGTGCATCTTCGGTCCATGTACTCTCTATACAGTCGGTCGTATTCGGGAGGTTGGCCTTGATTTGGAGGTGGAATGTAGTTGGGGTACATTTGGAGCTCTGGGAAAGGCGCTCGTGGGAAAGGCCCTGGGGTATACACGGCCATGAGGGTATGGAGGAGGAGGAGGAGGAGGAGGAGGAGGAGGAGAGGGAGGAGGTAAGAGAGGCGCTAGAGACAGTTGTCGGAGAGGAAACTCTTAAGGAGATGTACGGGAACGGATTGAAGCACTGTGTATATGTACCGTTAGTGTTATGCAAGGGGTTAAATGTTTGAGACACCGACAAAGAAAAAGAACTTGCAAGAGTAAACCTTTGCTGGTGTTGAAAAAAAAAAAAGGGAATTCCCTATTTCAAGTACAAAGACTGTGTTTGTTCTAGTATGTTTTGTACCACCTAGCCTGATATTGGCATTATAATACCTAGTAAGGAATTTACTGAGTGTGTTGAGTGTTGTGGGATATTACTATGTATGTATAGCAATAGGTGAATACTATTAATCTCCAGGTGTTAATTCTATCCATGGTATTCAACGTTCAACACGGAGGTAAAAGATAATCGATCGGTTGTTTGGATAATCATGTAGAAGGGAAGATATATTTATTACATGTAGGTACATCTATCAAAGTCGATGATCGGGCGTAAAGACATCTATACTTCTACAGGCAGCATACATGTGCACATGTTGGTACCTTCCTTTGAGTGACTAAATGTATGCTGTTTCCAGTGTGATGTTGTTTTATCTGCAACATAAAATGCAGACCGCCCTAGCTACATACGTTATGTGTAAGCTTATAACGTCTGGCTCGACCCGTGCGATCCCCAGCGTGGCTCGGGCACAAAGCTTGAGGTTGAAGTGACATTTGTTTAAACTCCACAATGACACCCGAAAGTATAAATCCTATGGATGGCGTCGCGGATGGCTAGAGTCTGGTGGGAACGGGACCATCGGTTTGTCGAAAGCCTTTTTCTCCATCGGGACGGGATTGGCACAGTAAGAAGCGTTAGGAAGTCTACAATCGAGAAACGCACGCAGAACCACTTAAGGGTACGTTCAGGTGATACATTCGCATATGAGTTCTGAAATTCAATGGTCAATGGAGGGGTACTGAAGCGAGGGCCGTGCTTTGATAGACCATCCAACCAGTACCACCAAAAGCTTACAGCCTGAGAATCCTAATATAGGAAAAGCCAATTCCAAATCTGTTGGCTAATAGAGTACAATTCCTATAATCTACTCCGTAGTGAAGTTTTTTTCCGAGTGCTTACTGCAAAACATATATACTATGCAGCAGTGTTTGGAAGGGCTTGTCTATTCGAAGGGTGGGAAACGAGGAGTTTATTGAGTGCCGCTATTTCCAACATCTATGCTGGAACCTCCAACTTACCTTGGAATCAGGCCGTCCATCATTAATAACTGAATTAAGCTTTTAATTATTACATATACCCCTTACCCATCTGGGATCTTTCCATGGCTTGGCTTATGTATAACTTGTGAATGTTGTGATACGTTGGCAAGCGAGAACATATTCCCGGGTCAAACACGGCTTTGGACCCTGCTGTCGGGTTTATAACTTGGTAGCATTGGCATAGCGGACTATTGGGGTTAAATTCGGAAAGTTGACAATTCCCCTGTAATATTCAGATGTCTGTACATAATACATGTACCAATGGGGATTGTTAGTACTAGCGTGAGTGATGGGCTGTGATCAGTTCTACACTACTTGCATCTCTAGCTCTCCGAAATCCCATCTTCTTCCGTCTCGTCACCACTTACCATAACAACTGCCAACAGGTTGATAATCGCAGAAACAAAAGAATCATGATCCGTAACGTCAAATCCTTCAACGGAAGCGGGTTCACTGTTCCCTGCAGTCCCGTGGTCCGTTCCGCCAGCAGTCCACTTCCTACTCGCAACCTCACCCACAGCTACGTCGAGTACCCACGAGTCTTCTACCCATCCACACTCCTCATGCGATGCAGGCCCACTCTTCAAGCCCTCACCATCTACAACCCCATGTCCCACACAACCAACACGCTCTTCAAGACCCTCGACGGTCCCGACCCCGACATCGCCCACATCGACCCGCAAACCATCGTCGTTAGCTGTGCCGTCGTGGAGTCAGCACTGGCAGTCAACTTCGGCCCAGACTCCAAGTACAACTTCACGCTGCTCCTCCCCGGCACCACCCCTAAGCTCTCGGCCGAGATCTTTGCCGTGCAGAAGAGTCTGAAGCTGGCCAGGAGCATTGCGAATGTGTTTGGCCCGGACCGGGTGGCGGTGATGAGGATCGTTGTGGCCACGAGCTGCAGGGAAATCGTAAAGGCTATGACAAAGTGGCTGGAGGAGTGGACCAAGAACGATGCCATGACCGTCCAGAGGACATTCGACGAGTTCGAGGACCTGGGGGATAGGAAGGCGATGGAAAGGATGGATAGATTTGTGGAGGAGATTGTAGAGGAGGATGGCTTGGAGGTTGAGTTCTGGCTCTTGGACAGAGAAAGTCTGCATGAGACGGAGACCTTGGTTAAGGATAAATTAAGGGAGGTGAAGTTAAGGGAGGCGAGGGGGAGAGCTTAGGCGGTCACATATTCGGGCTACGCTATGCTAATAAGTATCTACAGGGGGAAGCCCGGGAACAAGGTAGTTCCTCAAAAAATGTTTTCTGTAGTGGTACAGAGTAGTCTCAAGGAATAAAAACATTACCGTTTCTTTGTTCCTTATCAAGGGTCTCCATTAGCTCTAAGTTCATATAATATCACTCGGTTCATAAAATCACGTGCAAGGAAAAAGCTCCATCTTCAAACGCACTCCAAGAAAAAAGGAAATTGATATCATTTACCCCCCCAACCCAAGCAAAAAGAATTCACGCCCCCAGCCTACAAGAGAAAAAAAAAAAGCAACCCCGTGGTTTATTTTACCGGCTATTTAAATACTTATATGGGCCCTCCCTGACCTTGGCGTCTACTCCAACGGATAATCCGTCTTCTCCAACTTTGCTAGAGTCTCCTTGTGGTGGACGTGGGCCTATGGTATCGCAGCACATTAGCAACCCTCCCAAAAACAGTAACAACAACCCAGTTTACGATAGATAGGAACAAAGGAGCCACTCACGAAAGGAAGGCCGCAGTACCCGCAGGGGACAATCTCAGGCTTATCGACATTGATAAAGACCCTTGGGTGGCCCATAGGTCCACCGCCTACACACCATTAGCTCTACTGCTCCCTTGACACCTATACAGAAGGGGGGGGACATACCGCCGTCGCAGGCAACCACACGCTTCTCGGACCAGCGGACAGGCTGCTGGTGGATCAACTCAATTGCCGCATATGGCGCCGGCTATCACCACCACAATTAGTCCCCCTCTCTAACTCCTCCCTGCACCCAATTGCTTAACCCTCCCGGCCAAGCCCGACCCCAAGGATGGAGGAGCAAGAACACACACCTGTCTCTCCAGGATCGTCTGCTCGAACCGCGGGCCCACCATCCCCAGCTCCCGCGGCTGCTGCGAGCGACTCCACGTGCTCTGTTTGTTTGGCGCCTGCTGCACGCTGGCCTTCTGTCCCTCGGGGGCGCTCTCGCGCAGTGGCGCGGGATCGGTGCTGCCCGTGTCGTGGGTGGTGGTTGCGTTTGTGGTTGGCCCGGGGGCCGAGGAGTAGGCGCGGAGGCCGGCGAGGGCGCGGGTGAGGGGGCGGATTCGAAGCATTTTGTTGGGTTTTGTTGTATGATGTAGTGGTGGTGAGTGTCGGGGGTGAGAGGTGGGCGAGAGGTGGGCGAAGTGGGCGGGCAGGCGGGTGAGCGAGGGTATTTAGATATCTACTTAGAGATGGGGGTGCTGTGGCTGCTGCTGTGGCGGTGGCGGTTGGGGATGTTAGTTGCGTGGATAAAGGCTTGGCAGTGGGAATTTTGAAGGTGCTGGGATAAGTTGGCTTTAGGTGCGTTTGGGAACTTCACGACTTCAACGTTCACACGACGACCGATAGAGTGAACTACGAAATATCACCAACCGACTGTAGCACTTAGAGAAGGCAGACACGAGAGGCAGGTATATCTATATCCTCAGATACACAGCATCAGATCCACCAACAGTCCTCCCCCCCCAAAAAAAAATGTCAACATCCAAAGCCCCGGCCCAGCGCCCAATTGCGAAACCGAAAAGCATGTCTTCAAAACTATTAACCATGAAGGTAACCCGCCCTTTCAATTCCCTTATACGCCCATCACCCACTATACTAGTATGATAGAAAGAGGGGGGGAAAAAAAGAGAAAAAATACTACTTATAATTATATATATAAACTAATCACCCCTATTTTATCTCCCCCCACACAGTTCATGCAGCGCAGCGCCGCACCCACCGCCGTCCGTGAGGCCCTCGCAAAAGAAGAGTCCAAGCGCGACGCCGCGCGCGAAAAGATGGCTGCGGCCGCCTCCTCCACCGCCGCTGATGCAGAGACGCGCTGGGAGCTCAGCTATGTGCAGACGGTGCACCGCGGGCAGGCGGCCAGGGTCGTTGATTGGGGCTACAGCGAGATCCTTGGAGACCGCCGGGAGGACAGCGACGAGGAGGACGAGGAAGAGGGGGAGAAGGAGAAGGCGAGTGGCGGGAGGATGGTGTTTGGGGCGTTCAAGTCGAAGGGAGAGGTGCGTTTTTTGATTGTCCTGCGTTGTGTTTGGGGGGGGGGGGGTATTGATTAATTGGTCTGGGTGTTTTGCTGACGGGCGTTAGGCTGCAAAGACGGAGGGCGATGATGGGGAGGAGTCGGATGAAGGGGAGGGGGGATCGGAGGATGGGGGTGGGGATGGGGATGGGCCGAGGATGGTTTCGTTGCGTGGGCTAACGTCAATCTCGAACGCAGGTCCTCCCCCGCCGGGCATGAAGTGCCGCGGGTGCGGGGAGGAGGGTCACACACAGGCAAACTGTCCGAGGGCAAGGTGCTACGCCTGCGACGGCGAGGGCCACATGGCAATGGACTGCCCAAGGCCGAGGAAGGGCAGGAAGAGGGAGGCAATGGCCTATGGCAGTGATAGCAAGAGGAGGAGATCGGGGAACTAATAGGTATATATATACTACTATGCTCGCAGCAGCAGCATTAGGGGGCTCGTTACTACATAACTGCTACTACTACTACTAGCTATGGGGAATGGGAGATTACTAGCTACCAGCGGCTTGGTTTGGGTGTAGATTTTGCTTGCTGGTAAGTGGGACGGGAGTTTGAGGCGTTCTCTGCTCTTTTTTCTTTTCCTCTTTTCTTTTCTTTCTTTTTTCTTTTTCACTTTTCTCTTCTTTCATTTCGACTTGATTCTTCTGGCACATTGTTGAGGTTTGCCATTGTTGCACCCTTTTCACCTTTTTTACCATGCATAGTAAATACTCTTCTATAGCAATTGTTCGCCCGCTGGTTTAAACAGTCGCTCCAGCAGCAGCAGCAGCAGTTTAGTTGCTGAGGGGAGGGGGCTGTCTGTACATTTCTGTATTTGTAGATATAAAAATATACCATAGAGTCGCTTTCCCCGTCAAGAGCAGGAAAGAGGATGTAGAATCATTACCACCAGATCAGATAAAAACATATACCCAATTATCAATTGATCAATTAATTGATTGCAATTAATTAATCCAAATCCAGTCTAGCACCCCTAACCCTGCACCCGACACCCCGCCAAAAGTTTCACAGACCGACTACAAACCCGTCCCCCGAATATCTCGAAGCCCGTACGTCCTCAATTCCACCACCACCACCACCACCACCACCACCCCCGAAAACCCGACCATGAGCACCGCCCGCCCCCTCGGCCGCCTCCTCCTCCGGCGTACCTTCACCACCACCGCCCCGCTCCCCATGCACCGACGCCCAGCACCCACCACCAACCTCGTGTCCCACTCCGCCGACTCCGCCCCATACACTGCCGCCGACCTCGCCGCCCTCCGGAAGCACTACTCCCCGGCACAGATCAGCTCCTTTCTCGCCGGCGAGACCTCAATCGCCCGCTCCGACTTTGACCGGCGCGTCTCGCGCGACCCCGGGGACCCCATGCTCCTCAACTACCTCGACGACCTAGCAACCATCGACCCAACACTCGACTTCCCCAGCGACCATGCACCGCCAAAATACGTTGCGGGCCACCCGCTGCAGCCGCTGCCCGTGATGGAGGACCCGTTCCAGGGCGGCGACGAGGCCGCCGTCCCCTGGATCCGCGACGTCAGCCGGCGCATCGGGTTCAGCGAGGACCAGGTGGCGCGGCTCAAGACAAAGATCCTCGTCACCCATAGGGTCGTCAATCAGACGCATATGGGGAAGATCCAGAAGATCTACTCGCTGGCGGTGGCCGGGAACGGAAACGGACTTGTGGGCATCGGGGAGGGGAAGGCCGTCGAGCATGACGATAGTCAGCGGATGGCTACGTATATGGCTGTCAGGAACTTGGAGCCCGTGCCAAGGTATGAGAACAGGACCATCTATGGGGATGTGGAGGTGAAGCTGGGGGCGGTGGAGTTGGGGCTGTATTCGAGGCCTCCGGGTAGGTTTTTCTTTTTTTTCTTTTCTTCTCTATTGGTGATTGATTGTGGTGATGGTGGGCTAACCATAGAGTAGGCTTCGGTGTCCGATGCTCGCAATATGTGTTTGAGATTGCACGCTGCGCCGGGATTCACGATCTCTCGGCGCGGGCCACCCGCTCTCGGAATCCCATGAACGTCATTAAGGCGACGATGCACGCCCTCCGGAGCCAGAAGCTGCCAGAGACGATTGCGCGTGGGAGAGGGAAGAAGTTTGTGGACGTCAGGAAGGTCTACTACAATGGTATGGTGTAGTAGAAGTAGTTTAGATCTTTGTATTTTTTAATTCTCGTTGTCTCTTCTTCTTCTTGCTTCTTGCTTCTTGCTTCTTGCTTCTTCTCTCTTTCTCTCTCTCTTGGCCTTCTTTGGGGAGAGGAGGTTGGCTGGTTGGTTGGTGGTAGTTCTGTAAATAAATTGCATGTAGGTAAGTACATGTAAGTATGTGCGTGCTTGATGGTGGTGGCATGTATGTAGATATATACACACAAAAAAGGACTGGACTGTGCTTCTGCGGGCCATTGAGTGTAGGTTTCGTTCAGTGTATAGCTTCACCATGTATGGAGGTGAATAGGTTTTATAGAATCTAGAGAACATATTATGGGCTATGAGCGGGGTGGGAGGGTGGGATACATTGTACAGAGTCATGTGCAAATGTGGGTCTTGCATGCACGTGACCGACAAACTTTATAAGGGTAACCGTTATAAAGCGTTCCCAAATAAGCAAGTTGGGTTAAAACAGCAAAGAAGCCCACCACAATCGTGCGTTGAGAGGCTGGGTTAGTGGTTGTGGGGGGATGGAAATGGGGTGGTCGTGGAGGAGAGGTTCCCCAGCCGCGCATGGGGGTGGGTTCGATTCCTACCCCTGGAGGACTAACTTTTTTATTATCGTTTTATTATTATTCTTTTAGGCGCATCTATTCATCTTCTAGGTTGGGATCTTTCTTCATGAGCTTCTTGGTCCGTGCCTTATAGCAAAGAGTCCCTTTAAGGATTATTGGCCTGGGTTATATGTATATATGTAAGACTTGCATTTGCAACAATTCTACCAGACTGTACCTACAAGGCTGTGTGTGAACGGGTCCCCACATGTCAACACCCCACCTAGTTCACTCACTTACTCCAGAGCCTTGTGCATGTATGGAGAGGTTGAGGTTGGGAGATATCTGTATGTCATGCTGCCGCTGTAGGCCCCGACGACAACATAATAGTATTTAGATATTCCGGGGATCCCAATATGCAGCTAGACATATACAGAATACAGGTGATTTCACAGCAGGAGGTGGGGCGAGGGTTAGCTAGTGGGTAAAAGGAAGCTGGCTGTAAAGGCACATATGTACATGTACTTAGTAAGTAAGGATGTAAATGTACGGCACCAAAAAGGGAGATGGAATAAGCTTCCGCCAAATTGCCCGGTTGATACACAAAAATGGAGGCGGAAACTTATTCTCGCGGCAAGTATGTAGATACCATTGTAGTACGGTATCGTGAGAAACTTCCGAATTAAATCCATTATACCGTAGCAATGTATGCTGTAGCAATACCACAGTGTCATGGTTTTCTGGCAGGTAGGGTACGTTTACACACTTATATATACTGCTACTGTACATGTAGTTAGTGTAGTTAGGTACTGACTTTACGGTAGGCACAGTGCTTCGAGTACTCACATACATGTTCTAAAAGTATTTTTTTATTCATTGAAGTAATAAAATACAATCACATATAATATACCTCCTCTATCTGCACTACACAACTGTCAGGGTAAAAATAACTCCTACCAGCTCTCCCCCTCCTCCTCCTCAGCTTCCATCTACTCGACTAATCATCGCCCTAGTGGCAATAGAAACTTTGTGCAGACAGGGCTGGCGCCTCTATATTCTTTTGCGGGGGTGGGATCAGCACCAATCAGGTTATCGGGAAATCAGGCCGGCTCAATCTGCGCAGTCTCTACTTATTATCAATAAGAACTGTCCGTCCGTCTAGATCTGTTAATGCCCCGCGTACAGTACATAAGTTCTTGATCGCCAGCCAGCGAGCCAGGCGCAGACGACGCAGACGCAGTGTATCGTGCCAGCGAGAGCTGAAAAACACACCCCCACACCCCACCAGATGTAACACGTTACAAAGCTGCGATAGGCGCCCGCGCTGGCGGAGCAAGGCAGCAGCGCCAATGAGAGCAATGAGAGACACGTCTGTGTTAGGTATGCGCGGCTGTCTCATCGACGCTATGGGAGCGAGGCGAGGTCAGGCGAGGGGAGGGGAGGGGAGGGGAGGGGAGGGGAGAGTTAATATATAAGCCTGTTTTATATATATTGATAGCTCTCTCTAGCTGTGACAAGAATCGAGGTTTTGGTTAACTATACAGAGATAGCTATAGCTAACCAGCTAGAGACCTTTGAACTAGCCCCGAGTGTTGTTGATATTGAGGCGCAAGCCAGACAGACAGACCGAATAGTTCAGAGACCAGGCCCACAGACATAATAATGGGACAGACACAGTCGGCCCCCGCCAACCAGGCCAACCATAGGAGGAGCAGCAGCAGCAGCAGCAGCAGCAGCAGCAGTAATGGCCGCGGCGAAGAAATTGGTGCCCGGAACAGAGCTCTAGCAAGTAGGGAAGCCCTCCTCCGCAAGGAGCTCTCCCAGAAGTCGCAAACTGGTACCTCTCCCTCCTATCCATAGTAGCCCACAATGACTAACGAGCTCCCCACAGCATGGGCACAAAACGACAAAGCCAAAGCCAAAGAATACTCCAACGCCTCCAAGGCGCACCAGCTCGCCATGGAATCCTACAACGCGCTCGCTGCAGCCGAGATCTTCAGCGCCCTCAACCCCACCTACCACCAGCACAAGCAGCCCCCGCGCCCGTTCCTGCTACAGCTCTTCTCGAAAGCGCCGACGCCTGCCAGCACGGCGCTGGCCCAGATCGATCTGCATGGGCTGCGCGTGGCGGAGGCGCTGCCGCTCGTCCGCGAGCACCTAAGGCTGTGCCGGCGCAACGGCCTGGCGCGGACAAAAATCATCACGGGGAAGGGCCTGCACAGCGTTGACGGCGTGGCAAAGATCAGGCCGCAGGTCGAGAAGATGCTGGCCGAGGAGCGGGTCAAGATCGTGAGGGAGGGCGTGGGGCGGCGGAATGAAGGGGCGTTTATAGTAGAGTTTGCGGCGGAGGGGGAGTCGGCGGCGGCGGAGGAGGAGGTGGTGGGATGGGTGGGGTGGGTTTTGGGGGGGTTGTTTGGCGGCGAGGGAGGAGGTAGGAAGAGGGCGGTGAGGCTTTAGGAGGTGGTGGGCTTGGGTGGGTGGGCGTTTTTATTTTATCTTTCGAGAGTATTGATGGTATGCCTGATCATGATCATGACTTGATATTACGTTCTTTATGTTTTATAGTTTTTTTATTTCTTCTCATCTTTTTCTTTTCTTTTTCCCCCACGCTTACCAGCGATACTGTCAGCGTATTATGCATGCCTATAATCAATATAGGGAATTATCTCATCATATCCGTAAAGTGCCCTCCTTCCTTCGTCTGTCCTGCCCCCACAACGGGGAGCGAGTATACCTGTTAGTGGATTTGTTTTTCTTGGTAGGGGCAGCAGACGAATGATACAGCCAACGCTACATGTAATTGCATAGGTAGAGAGAGTATTGATTTAATCGTGTAGTGGCTTTATACCAGCTTTGAATCATTGATTTCGATCCAAGAAACTGCAGTGATAGAGGCCAAGCACAACCAATATCCAGGCCTCCAACCACATTATAGCACAACCAATTAAGTGTCCAGAAGTACTATACATACCCTCTCAATCCCATTAAGCATGAGATCTAGATTTAATTCAAGCTACATAAGTACATTGTAGTAAAAAACCCCGCCCGCATCATAGTCAATCACCCGGGTGTTTTCTCACTCACTCACTGGCACTCACCCGGTTCAACTTCACCCTCACGCACTCGACCCCACCCAATCGGAGCACACCAGTCTCCCCATTAGTAATCCACCCACCCACCCCGCGCCCTCCCCCACCACCCCGGGCCGGGTAATGCAGCAAGTAACCCTCCCTCCCAGCAAACCTTGAACATCGCGAGAAAGCCCGAAACACCCACCCGTTTTATCCCACTTTTCACTCTCCCACCCCGGATCCCCCGAAACCGAAACAAAACAAAGAAAGAAAGCAAAGCAAAAACACAATGGCCGCCGCTCGAGTAGCACGAAACGCCTTTTCATCTGCCCTCCGGAGACCCAGTGGCTTGCTGGTGCCGAGGAGGTTCCCGGGCCTCACAAAGTCGCTTGCCTCGCAGGCTCCGCAGCAGGTGCTGACGCCGGGCGTCACCACGCAGTCCACGACGCTGTCCAATGGCTTGACGGTGAGTACAGATAGAATGGGAATAAAGGGGATCTGTTTGTGTGTGGAGGAGAGGTGTGTGAGGGAGAGGAGAGCAGCGGAGGGGAATTCCAATTGTGAAGTGTGGAGTGGCAGGGCTGATGATGATGTGGGGTATCGTGATAGATTGCGACCGAGCACTCGCCGTACGTGCAGACGGCAACCGTCGGTGTTTTTATCGATGCCGGAAGCAGGGCGGAGACGGATGCGACGAACGGAACTGCGCACTTCTTGGAGCATCTGGCTTTCAAGGTAGGGCCCCTTACAATTGAGCTTGGGGGGAGGGGGGGGGGTTTATTTGGTGGTTGGGGTGGGGATTGTCGGGTCGTTTTGCTCACGAGTGCCATCGGGTTTGCTTGTAGGGAACAAAAACTAGAACGCAGCACCAATTGGAAATTGAGATCGAGAACATGGGTGGTCACTTGAATGCCTACACATCTGTACGCTTTTTTTTTCTTTTCCTTTCCCCCCCTTTTCTTTCTACAATTCGATTGCTGTTTCGGAGACTGACTTGGGGTGTAGCGTGAAAACACTGTCTATTACGCAAAATCGCTCAAGGACGACGTTGGCAAGTCTGTTGAGATCCTTGCCGATATCCTGCAAAACTCCAAGCTCGAGGAGTCCGCCATCGAACGTGAGCGTGATGTGATCCTCCGTGAGCAGGAGGAGGTCGACAAGCAGCTTGAGGAGGTTGTGTTTGACCACCTCCACGCCACCGCTTTCCAGAACCAGCCGCTCGGCCGCACCATCCTCGGCCCGAAGGAGAACATTCTCTCAATCAGCAGGGCTAACCTCACTGACTACATCTCAACCAACTACAAGGCCGATCGCATGGTCCTCGTCGGTGCTGGTGGAATCCCCCACGCGCAGCTTGTCGAGCTTGCCGAGAAGCACTTTGCTGGCTTGAAGCCCTCGGGTAGCAACCTCAGCATTGGAAGCGCCCGCGGCCCTAAGCCCGACTTTGTCGGATCCGAGGTCCGTATGAGGGATGACACTCTCCCCACTGCGCACATTGCTATCGCTGTCGAGGGTGTCAGCTGGAAGGACCCCCAGTACTTTACTGCTCTTGTTGCCCAGGCTATCATTGGTAACTGGGACAGGGCAATGGGTAACGCTCCTCATTTGGGAAGCAGGCTCTCATCCTTCGTGCACGAGCACCAGCTTGCCAACTCATTCATGAGCTTTAGCACCTCATACTCCGACACTGGGTAATACCCCCTCCCATATTCTAGTATGAAGTTGTCTTGTTGACTCCCATTTATCTAGTCTCTGGGGAATCTACCTCGTCACCGACAAGGTTACCCGTATCGACGACCTCGTCCACTTTGCCCTCCGCGAGTGGTCCCGCCTCGCCACCACCGTCACCGAGGCTGAGGTCGAGCGTGCCAAGGCGCAGCTCAAGGCCTCGCTCCTCCTCTCGCTCGACGGTACCACCGCTGTTGCTGAGGACATTGGGCGTCAGATCATCACCACCGGAAGGAGGATGAACCCTGCCGAGATTGAGAGGGTCGTTGGCGCCATCACGGAGAAGGATGTTATACAGTTTGCGCAGGAAAAGATTTGGGATCAGGATGTTGCCATCAGTGCTTTGGGAAGTATTGAAGGAGTAAGCACCCCGCCATGCCCCTCTAGTATAAAGATTGCTAATGACGAGTACAGTTGTTGGACTACCCGCGTATCCGCGGCGACACCAGCCGTAACTTTGGTTAGAGCAGGGCTAGGGTAGGGTAGAGCTCGCAGTCGTTTAAGAAGAAGAGAAAATAGTAGTTGGGAGGTAGATAGAACTAGAAGGTAGTGCGTTAGTGAGGGCGCGGGTTGATTGATGTACAGTACACTACGACCTCTATATCCGCCCCCACCCCCGTCATGTTCTGTTTGCGCGTGTGTTGTGTTGTGTTGTGATTTTCTTTCTCTGTCAATTATTTCTCATGGTTTTCGTTCGTTGGACGCTCGAATATATACTTCCTATTTTACGTTGGTGTTACGTGGTGCTGTGGTGCTGTAGGTGGGGTGGGGTGGGGGCGAGTGACAGCTTGTGATACAATCAATTCAAGTGGCATAACGCCGTTGTGTGTGTGTGGTCTGGCACTGTGCCTCCGCCTTTAGTCCTAGAAATAGCACCTAGCAGCTACGTACTTGCAGAGACTAAACACAGGACAGCATTGGCGGGCTAGTGTTTTTGGAACGGGGAAGGTAGGCTTTGTGTGGTGGGCGGTTGGCCTGAGGCTTGTCTTGAGCTGGGCTGGAGGCAGGGTGGGGTGGGGTGGGGTGGAGAACATGTTTTGGACCGCCCGGGGACTTGTATACTATACTATAGATACTATGTACACCACACACCGCTCCAAGGTCTTATACCGGCACCACGGGCAGCCTTTGGCGGTCATCGATGTACTTGAGCTCCATGCACCCAGGGCGGGGCAGGCTGTGGTGCGTGGCTGGGTGTAGATGTATACATGCAGTTCCGTGCTTGGTGGGCTGGTGTGTAGTACTCTCTACATACCTTCACGGGGGGTGCACGTAGCGTGACTATAGCTGTTTCCGCCCAACAGCACCAGGGAGGAGAGGCAGGTGTGTATATATACGTATCTAACCCTACCCTTACCTGCCAGAGTGCCATGCGGTGTATTGTGGTGGCTGGGCTTCCAGTGCTGTGGTGCTGTAGTGCTATCAACCAGTCGACCACGCACTGTGTGTGTGGGGTTGTACTGCCACTGCGAGTGTTGGACGGTTAAGCTGTCTGACAAGGTGTTTGTCCCATTGTAAATCCCCCAGGCCCACAGACAGGAGCCCATAGATCCAACAACAACAACAGCCCAATACCCACTCTAAGGGCCCCAACAAAAACCCGCACAACAATCATTACCCACCCACCCGCCCAACCCAAACCCCAACCCCAGCCCCAGCCCCAGCCCCAGCCCCAGCCCCAGCCCCCAACACAAACCCTAACCCCCCTTTCCTGCCCCCCGCCAAGAGGATGCAACGACGACGACTCGACTCAGGCAACCAAAAGGTAAAAAAAGCAAAGAAGCAAAAACATAAAAAAAAAAAGATATTCCCCAGCCAACACCACCACTCTTCAAAGACTTTCCCGGGACATACAACAACAAACAAATAAAACGGAGAAACGGAGAAACAAAAATGTCGAAGGAGCAGCAGCAGCAGCAGCCAATTGACCAGGAGGCGATCCAGAGCGCGCTGGCGGAGCTGGCGGGCCTGGAGAGGGAGTTTGAGAAGGTCGATGTCGAGATCTGTAAGTCCCCCCCCCCCACCCCTCACGCCCTGTGCCCCCCTCTCGCCCACTTACCGTACCATGGTGGGTGAGGAGAGAGGGGTCGATAAAGCATTCCCCCTAACGACTCCCAGTACGCGAAACCACCATCCGTCAAACGCCCCTCTTCGCGCGCCGCAACGCCCTCACCTCGCGCATCCACAACTTCTGGCCACTCGTCTTCGAGCAAGCCTCGAGCGCGCTACAATTCGACGAGTTCGTGACGCCCGAGGACGCCCACGTCCTCGGCCGCTACCTGCGCAGCGTGACCGTCACGCGCCCGGACCTCGCCGCCGAGCCCCGCACCGTGCAGATCGACTTTGGCTTCAGCGACAACGAGTACTTCTCCGACAGCGTGCTGTCCAAGCGCTTCACGTACCAGGGCGGCGGGGGCGGGGGGCTGGCGAGCGAGCCCGTGCCCATCGCGTGGAGGGCTGGCAAGGACCTGACGGAGGGGGCGACGGCGGCGGCGGCGGAGGAGTGGCGCGAGAGGTGTAGTGAGCGCGGGGGGGGGGAGGAGGAGGGGAGGAGGAGGTTGGAGCGCGTCATGGAGAGGGGCCCCGCGAGCTTCTTTAATTGGTTTGCGTGGACGGGGAGGCATGAGGCGCTCGGGGAGGTGCATGTCCATGAGCATGAGGGCGAGTGTGGCGGGTCGGAGGACGGAGAGGGGTTCGTGGAGGTGTTTCCGAATGGAGATGAGGTCGCGGTCCAGATTGCTGAGGACATGTATCCGAATGCGCCAAAGTACTTTAGTAAGTCCCCCCTCCCCCCTTCTCTCTATCTCTCGGTGGTGGAGAGCTAATAGTACAACAGCCGAGTCCCTAGAAGACGACGACGAGGAGGACGAGGACGAGATCGAGCTCGACAGCGAGGAGGAGAAGGAGCTCGCAAAGGGCAGCGCCATGGCCCTCCTCTCGGAGATTGGCAAGAAGGGGGGGGGCAAGCGGAACGGCGTTGGCGAGACGCGCGACGCCGAGGACGACGGGCCCGCGAAGAAGAAGTCGAAGAAGTAGGCAGAGGGGTGGCCCTCCCTTTATTTCTTTCTCCCTCTCTTCTTTTTCTTTTTCTTTTAAAAAGTTCTGTTGGCCTAGTGGGGGAGGCTTGTATATTAATTATAACTATTGCCATTGTCGTCATCTGAGGTTACTGTTTTACTGAGATCCATCCACAACTATACATTACATATACATTGAAATACCACCCCAGACGTCCTGATACTTAATTCCTCTCACCCGCGAGTGAGTCATGGGCCGTCACTCGACGATACCGACCTTTTCCTGCTTCTGGCCCGGGTCCGCAGGCAGGGAAAGTTCAAGAGGGCATCTGATTGTGGCTGATTGATCATTGACACCACGCCGGTACTTTTTTGCTGTTTCTGTAGATGATTGTAATTATAATTACAATAGACAGATGAAGATGCTTCTTGGATGTATGCACTTAATAAGCACCTGCCTGTACTGTATAATACACCGATTAGTAAATCCATCAATCAATACCCTCCTCCTCCTCCTCCATACACCTCGGCCACTTTCACAACTCCACCCACCCACTCACCACAGACCCAATGCTCCTAATAGGCCTCACAGGGTCCATCGCGACCGGCAAGTCCACCGCCTCGCGCCTCCTCTCCTCCCCGCCACACAACCTCCCCATAATCGACGCCGACGCCCTCGCGCGCGCCGTCGTCCTCCCGGGCACCCCCGCCCACGCCCGCATCGTAGCACACTTCGCCCCCACCACGCCCGACCTCCTCAACCCCGACGGCACGCTCAACCGGCCCGCGCTCGGCCGCCGCGTCTTTGCAAGCGACAAGGACAGGGCCGTCCTCAACGGGATCACGCACCCCGCCGTGCGCTGGGAGATGTACCCCCCCCCCTGCCCCCCACCCTGCACACCAGGCGACTGATGAGAGACAGGTACAAGCAGATCCTGCGCCACTACGTCCGCGGGCACTGGGCGGTAGTGCTAGACGTCCCCCTCCTCTTCGAAGCACGCCTCGACGTCCTCTGCGGCGCCGTCCTAGTCGTTGGCGTCACCTCGCGCGAGGTGCAGCTGCAGCGGCTGCTCGCGCGCGACCGCGCCGCCGGCGGGGGCATGACGCGGGAGGAGGCGGAGCAGCGCGTGGCCGCCCAGATGCCGCTGCAGCAGAAGGTGGCCCTGTGTGAGCGTGTGTACGGGCGCAGGGGCGAGGTCGTGTGGAATGATGGCGGCGTGGAGGCGCTGGAGGGCGAGCTGGCGAGGGTCGTGGGGGGGTGGGGCGCGCGCAGGACGGGGTGGTGGCGCCTGCTGTGGGGGTTCCCGGTGGTGGCGGGGGGGTGTGCGGTGGTTGCGGTGTTGGGGAACTTGTGGAGGAGGAGGAGGGGGGAGGAGGAGGGGGTGAAGGAGAGGGCGAGGTTGTAGGGGGTTGTGTCTGGGTGTGGTAATGTCTTTCTTTCCTTCCTTCCTTCCTCTTCTTTTTTTCCTTCTTCCTTCTTTCTTGTCTGTCTTTGCGGCAGTATATATGTATATATATATGTACACAATCACTACCAATCACAGCAGCAGCAGTATCAAGAAACCACCCCGTTCTTCTCGTTCTCACTCTACCCCGTTTTCTAGTCCTTACGATCATTTCCCCCCGTATCTAGAATTGGGTGGGCATTGGCCATATATATATATATATATATGGGGTTGCATATGCTTTAACTGGGCGGGTGGGATATATATAGCTGTGCCCTGAGTATAGTCTTATTCCCAGACCCCAATCGGTCCTCCTGGTGTAGACTCATATAAAATACTCAAACACCAACCACACCGAAATAGGTAGGGTATACGAGTGCCCCGAGTACATGTGTGTAGCTATGTTATGTATCCCATGCAGCTGGGCCGTTAGTTATTTCTGACATTGGCTGATCCGAGTGCGAATTTGTGTCTGTGGCACGTCTGTATGATCTGTATTGCATTCGAGTGCGAGTTTGTGTCTGTGGCACGTCTGTATATTATGGTATAGTAGCTGCGGCCTGGTAGATGGGTACGTGGGTTATAGGTATGCGGTTTGGTGTTGTGTAGACTGCAATTGAGATATTCAGTGTCAGGAATTGTATTATCGTCCCTTGATAGCATACATATAGGCCGTAGCCATTCCCACACTCTCCTTATCCCTGCAGCACTGTTACTCATCAACCCAACCCCACCACCACAACCCCACCAGACGTCATCCACCCACCTAACCCCTCACCCCACCGCAACCCACAATGTCCTGGCACCAAACCACGCTGCGCCTCCCCTCCCGCTCGCGCGGCTCCTACCTCATAACCCCCGACATCACCACCGCGCTCGGCGCGGAGCTCTCGCGCTACCGCGTGGGCCTGCTGACGCTCTTCATCCAGCACACGTCGTGCGCGCTGTCGCTCAACGAGAACTGGGACAGCGACGTGCGCGCAGACATGAGCGATGCGCTCGACCGCATCGTCCCCGAGGACAAGGGCGGCCAGGGCCTCTACCGCCATGACGCAGAGGGCAGCGACGACATGCCTGCCCATGTCAAGAGCGCGCTCATTGGCGCGAGCATCACCGTCCCCATCACGGACGGGAAGCTGGCGCTGGGGACATGGCAGGGTGGGTTCCCCCCGGTTTTGATGTGAGAGGGAGAAGAGGGCTAATTGGCGGACGGATAGGGATATGGTATCTGGAGTTTCGGAGGGCCAAGCATGCGAGGAATGTGGTGGCCACTATACAGGGGGAGCTGAAGTAGACCCCCGGGGTAGAATAGAGCCCATAGAGGAATAGAAGCTGTTCTTTCTGGTGCTTTTTGACTTCCTTCTTTTCCTTCTGTTATTGCTGTTGTGAGATGGCCTGGTGGCGGCCGCGCTCTGGGCTAGTAGACCGAAGGTCTCCAGCCAGATATGATATGTACCAGTATGTCAGCCCCAGCTTGAGAACCGGCAGTATGTAATAGATCCATTCCATCAACCCTGGAGCATGTATATATCCAGACCCGTATCTCGCCATACAAAAAACCCAGAACGTCTGTCGGCGGTGTGATGTGTACTATGTCTATTTCTTCAGACATATGGTGAGCGAGTGACGGCCCATGACTAGCGATACCACCCTGCGCATGCGTGGGTGCGGCCAAAGGAGTAGAGTAGAGAAGAGTAGGGTAGGGTAGAGCGCCTGTCTGGTTTGGATATCACGTTGCGGCACAATACCGTGCTGTGCTGTGCTGTGCTGTGCTGGGTGTGTAGATAGTAGGGTGGGTGGGTGGGTAGGTGGGCAAGCCAGCCAGCAGTCGACCGGGCAGCCAGATCTGAACATGTTGTCCCACACGAGGGGGCATATGCACCTTTGGCCGTCGTTCTAATAAGTCATAGCTCGATCGTCTCACGGTGGGGAGGGAGGGACTGGGCAGGTTGCTTTTCTTCCCCCCCCTCCCCGGAAAGTGGAGGGGGGCAAGAGGGGGGTGAGTACTTGTATCCGGCTCTGTGGGGGTGGAATAATATAGCTCGTATGCCCTTTTTCTTATATATGGTAAACGAAATTTGCATGCAGAGACGTACGTCTGATGGAACCCTAACTCCCGATTAAGTTTTTCTTCTTCCTCTTTTTTTTTTTCAAATAAATATGCGGCTAGAATGTATGAGTAGCCATGAGCAGTCTCTAAGTACTGTGGAATAGCTCGAGTGATGGAGCAGGTTTTTGAATGTTGTTTCTGCCCCCTATGGGCACAGGCATCTTTTTCAACAGGATTAGTTGATTGATTCTTCACACCCCAATCGTCTAATTCCATGCGGCCCACGATGGCGATGGAAGCAAGCGCCTCGTGGTATAATACGAGGTATACCCTTCCATGAACCGAAGTACCTCGATACATGGTATGTCTCTCGACTCGAGTCGGCTTGGCTGTGTGTTCTTCAAACTGCCAGAGCAGACATACTCGTGTATTATAGATCCCGGGTAATCGAACCTGACAAGACCTATTGAGAACCCACTACCAAGACCCACCTCGAGGTGAATCGAGACAGCTCGAGGCATGATATGGCTCGAGGAAATCCAAGGCAGATCTCACTAGAGAGATGGGCAACTCGGTACGCTCTGTCCTCTCCGCCTCGATACGCTTCGTGGACCACACTGCAGTCCAATTTCCCTAATTACACGTTTAATAGTTAGCGCATGCAAGAATAAACGATATCCGTACAGGCAATTATACACGATTCAGTTGCCAGGCTATTAGAGAGGAGGGTTGCATGTACTGGGTGAGTTAACCAATCAATCAATTAACCACCCGGCTGTTGTCATAGCCTACGGGCTGCACACAATTAATCAATCAGCTGTATTTTCAAACACCGAGTGATATCTTATGACTCTTTGCTTCGTCGCCCATTCATTAACTCTGCATACTTACTTCGTCTTAACCGTAATTATAATTCCCCCTTCCGGGGAAAATACGGGTCATTTATGTGAGAATACTAATGAGCCCTAATGCCACTGTCGATCACATCGATCTTGTGACGTACCTACTTACTACGCCATTCAATTTCTCTTGCGAGCACGCAGGTACGTAGCTGATACGCGTAAAAGCAACTTTTTCGCCCCCTGGTACCTAATCTTCTTGTATAGTGACGCATAGCCGGCATAACCCCAGCGGCAGGAGCCTTCTAAGCCTATCCAGGGATTATGAGGTTATGCGCAGTTGCCGGTGTCGACATGTATCGAGTGATTACTGCCTCATATTGACGTCAGATAGCAGCCAAGCTGTCAGAACCCTCCATTGATGATCGTCGTCACTGTGGATGGTGTACGCCTGTGGAGTACTTTGGTACTATCTTCTAGGTTGGTTTGGCCCGCTATTTGGTGATATTTATCGAGTACTGGCTTTGTATCTCCGGTACTTTGAAAACGCAGTTTAAGTCGAGTACCGTCGATGGTCCTGCGCCTCAAGAGGTTTTGTGGTCTTTGTGTACTCCACCTTGTAATCTTTGTACCCGCCAGGCGGGGACCTACCTTGAACGTGACTCTTCAAGTAGAGTAATTGAAATTATTTCTTTCTTTCCCAAAACCACGGAAATCAAGTTCCACCCAATCAGCAATCTTTATCCGGTACGGCGGCGGAGAACTGATCTCCAGCAGGGATTGGGAACGTACTAGGTAACCCGAGTTTCTCCCCGCCAATTGATAAATGTACTATTACTTTGGCGATGTCCACCGGTGGGTACATCAAGTTGTATTCTCTGGTATTTTTCCTTTTGAGTACGTACTTGCCTCCAGTAGACTACCGGTAAATAGTCAGACAGGCGGTGGCTTTATAAATTTATTGGGGTGATTATGAAAATCGGGAAAGTATGAAGATAATTGAAGGGCCTTCAGACTAGCAGACGTTAGTACTCTTGCGAAAGTTACAAAGGGTTCTCAGGGTTTGGGTTCGTTCGGGTTTCGAGGTTTTGAAGGCGCTGTGCCCTAATATCGCTAACTGTGCATAAATGGGCAGGATCACCAACCCCAGCGGTTGACCAATAACGCAAGTCCACTCTGTCAGCAATCAATAGTACTACTTCTTCAGATACCGGCCTGACAAATAATGTTAACTAGAGTAGGTGGTTGCATTGAGCATCTAGCAGCAGACAAATGGGACCGTCCCATTCTTTCCCCTAGATCAACCCTCTACCGCACACAGCTCTTGGGCCCCAAAATGCACAATCCGCGTGTAAGGCTAGGATCGGCCCCATCCCTTAAGCTTCCCATCCAAAAATTGCGCCTGATCTTGCAGCAAGCTGAATATCGCCGTGCCAAAGGTCCGAGGAGCTAGAAAAGGGTAGGAGGTCGACTGACCGCCCTTTAACGCTTGGCCTGCATATGAGCGAAACCTTTTCCCCCGCCTCCCCCATGCGGGCTAACTACATGGCGTAAAAACTCTCTCGCTCACTAGAGCTGGCTAGCTAGATAGGAAGCTTCACCGTTAATTTCCTCAGGATTCTTTTTCTTTCCTTTTTTTTTCTTTTTGACTCAAACCTTTTTTAATCACAGTTCGAAACTTGGCCATGGAGCTTCTAGCTGGATGGGCGAAAGTTCAATTCTTGTTTGGGTAACTGGGGCCTATCAGAGCTTAAGGTTTCTGCTCGGCTCTTGATTCGAATCCCGCCCTCTGGGAAAAGTGGTACGATGGGCTAACTAACATCTGGTGGGTGATCTGGCGACTACCCTTTGTGGCTCTAAAGCTGTCAACTACTTACATACAAAATAAACCCTCAGCAGAGTGGGAGGACTTTAGGTATTCATACATATGTGTATTCGCGCAAGTAGAGACTTTGCGCAAATTGAGCTAGCTCTATATTTCAATTATCTGATTGGCAGACTTTGGGATCGATACTAATTAGGTTAACCAGTATATACATACTCCATTCCATAATCTCGTGCTAATATACCGGCCTTATTGAGCAGCTCGATATTCCAAATCTAACTTTGAGAGCAACAGACGGCCATTCATACAGAGTGGGATATCTTGGTGTAACCCCAGATATACACAGATCCAGTGACTGGATCGAGCCTTATTATGGTGCACTATTTGCCTCTATCTGCAAAGGACCCTTGCGGGCCGAGATAGACCTGCATTCCCCGAGACCTTTGGTCGCCTTTAACGAAGCCCCGTGGAACTTCGAGGGGGGGCTGCCCATATGCACCATGCGAGTGCCTGTGCTTTTTGGCACGCCCTGTGCCCATATATATAAAGTATTATATGGGACAGAACGCGGAGATTGCGGCTGAGTGATACTTCATGAATATACCTTTTGGGTTGCCCCGCCTTGCGCGGTGGTGGAGTTTAACTGCTTTAGGCTGGTTGGATATGGGTTAAACCAACGGAACGGGCCGAAAAAAAAAAAAAATAACCAAATCGAGGTCGGTGGCTAACGGATCTGGTAAAATGGAAATGATCAAAACCCCAAGATCCGGGTCTCACACACACACAAAGCTTTGTTTCGCGGCGTTTGCGAGTTGACAAGCGGGACCAGGAACCGGCACAAGTATCATTAGCCAAAGGACAAGGACATACACAAACTGAGCCCGGTAGGGGAGATTCGGTTTGGGATGAGAGTGAGACATAGACACACAAAAGTAAAACTAGAAAGGAGAAAGAAAGGGAGAAAAAAAAAAAAAGAATCACCACTTCACCGCGGCAGGCAGTCTCACTGCGCAGATGGTGATACAAATCCAATTGAGAATCAACCTACAGCACGTGTTGGCTCGGCGAACAAAACTGATGGCGTTCGTGATAGGCAAATGTAGGTACAGGCAACATTGCACTCTGACTAGAGTGGTACATTGTGCTGAGGCACAAGAAATTACGTGTTGGAATTGGGAGGCAAATCAAATTTGATAGCAATTGGTAGGAAATTCTCACCGTCATTCCCCCCCACATGGGCTAGTTTAATAGTAGTAAAGTCGGTACAGATACCTAGTCATTGGACTTATGGACAACTAAGGTTACTATCTTTAGGTGCATACCTATTGTCTAGACCCGGGGAATGTACTTGCAGAAGGTAGCTAAGACCCGAGAAGTTAAGGACAGAGAACCAGCCTTATACTAAAATCAAAGCTACGAGGATCATCGGATTTCCGGGCCAATAAACTCCCCTACTTGTCTCTATCAACGGTCAACCTACTATGTAGCTACTTAGTGCGGGAACCGCAGATTACTTATCGTCATGCCAAGACTCAATTACCCCTGGCTACATCTAACTGACGTTTAAATCTTGATATGTTTCGTCACAAGCTTCCAAAAAGGATTATATATTACTTACCTTACATTAAATACTATAAGGGATATTTAATGGTCAAAACACCTAAAACAGCCTTAGACTTTGCGCTGCTGTTGTTGGGTTGACCTGCTGGGGAGTGGGAGTCCGATCCTAAAGGGCCGGATCTTCTATCCGTCAAATGTCAAATGTCAACGAGAAGCGCCAGCCGGCAACCGGCGATCATGTTCGGTACCGTACCGAGCTTTCGGTTCCCTGCGCCGCCGATTCTTTATGGGGGCAACCGTTTGTTCTGCATGCTGTAAAAGGCTATTGTGATGCTTTTATGCCCGTTTTCCGGGTCTCAACGATATCAAATTAGAGCCCGATAGTTAATTGGATTTGAACGTATCTCATGACAGGAATGTGACCTCCTCTCTTAAGCTTCTTTCGTATAGGCGAAAAACGATCGAGTCGATGAAGCTCGGTGCCGGTGTTCACCCCCGACGCCACCATTTTCAGATGTGTGGGTAGAATTAAGAAAAGCTGAGAGTGTATAAAAATGTCCTCAATTCACATCTAAAACCGAGAAAAGGGAAAGGCCTGTTGTTGCTATTCGTAAAGATATCACCTTCGATCCACCCCCTGCCCGCTTGCGGCAATCATGAACTCACTCAGCCCTGAGCTCATACGTGAGATCTTTCTCCATCTCGACGAAAAAGCAGACATATCGCGGTTTCGCCTGGTCCAACGAACATTCGCACTGATAGGTAAAGAAGCACTCTTCACTTACATTAATGTATCGCCTACGTTCCAGAGCTTGACACGACTTATTGAGCTTTCCCGACACAACCACATCGCGTGTTTTGTGCGGAAACTTTCGCTCAGCGTTGACGCCATGCGAGTTATGGTCTGGAGTACTATTAGTCAACGTCTCGGCACAGAAGACGTTGATAAGCTCGATTACCGAACGCTGATCGTATTTCGTAGCCTCGTCAATGAATGCCAGGAGTTTCAAAAGTCATCTGATTATGTCGCGATGCTCTCCACAGCTTTTAGCCGGCTCCCAAGATTATGTCAAATCTCACTACTCGAGAGCTCACCCTCAGCATCTACCAATTCAGGAGCTGTTACTCTGATAGACCGATATGCCCATACAATAGATCCCCCGCATTTTCACGGGTCATGGGGTGAAAAGGACCACCTTCGTGCATTTTCAGCACTTATTGATGCTTCATATTTCACCGGCACAACTCTGGAGTCATTCGAGACTACCGGGCTGATTGACCAAGCTCTTTTTAAGGATCGGGAGCTTCTGCGCCGGGCGGCTACTGTGTTTAGAGGGTCTCGGGAGCTGCGACTTTTGTTTTGCGGAGAAGAACCAGCACAGGCACGGGCACAGGCGACGCAAAAGCTACATGAGAGATACCTTGTTGATGTAATATCTTCGGCAGTGGGGCTGGAAAAGTTAACAGTGGATTTCAATGCATGTCCACCTGCTGGCCATGGCGGTGCTTTGTTTGGGAAGATCTTTGGTGGAAGTGGTCAGAGGTGGGAGAAGTTGAAGGAGCTGATAGTTGGGGGTATCAATGTCAGATGCGAGGAGTTGATTGTGTTCTTGGGACAACATCGGAAGACTTTGGCAGTGCTGCAGATGAGAAGATGTGGATTGGTGGGAGGGTCTTGGGATGAAGTGGTAAAGTTTTTGGACAAAAACCTGGTATTAAAGAACCTGGAGCTGGATGGTTTGATAGCTAGGCTATGAGTGATGGCACGGAAGCTTGTTCGCGAATATTTCCTATGTTGTGGGACAGCCCTGGAGAGAATTTTCCTTCTCAAGGTTTCAGATTTAATTAAGAAAATTATACTTTGGGGCAATTTTTGGTAGGAATTGCTGGAAAATCAATCTTTGACTAGCGAGTGATAGTTGGTGATTATCATTTTCTAATGGAACTTTCCGTTTGTGGCTGGGATATGTACTAATTAACATTATTATGCTAGTAATATTCACAGTATTGACGAGACTCGGGAAAGACGATATATCCACTTTATTTGTAGTATAATAATATGGGGTTTGTATATTTCTATTTATGCATTGTGTATGATGGATGTACGTTTACTTTCCGACACTAATTATCACCCGACCCCATATCATATCAACGATAAGGCTTAAGTTGCCATCCGTCCTGTCGATAGCCCCGAAACCCAAAACCCTCCACATTTAATATTTTTCCCCCGTAGGTTCGGACAATATTAACAATTATCATCAGTGTTAACAGTGCCAGCAGCGCTAACTACCGCGTTAATAACACAAGAGGGGGGGGGGGGGGGAAAAAAGAAAGAAAAAGAAAAAGAAAAAGAAAAAGGAAATATATAGTGACAAAGCTCAGCCCTGAATTAATATCCCTCCCGAGACATATTGCACGTGCCCCCCAAAAGGCCCCGATGCCTGTCACGCAAAATGGAAGGATTGACGCAATTCGTGTGCCCCCGGTACCAGACCAAGAAGTCTCATATGTCCTTCACGATATGTCTATTCCGCAATCACTGCGCATTTTACAAACAAGTTTCAACAGTCACTTTACCGGTATGTATATATAATAATGACTCATGATCACAGACCCGGAATCTAGCATATACCCCCCCCCCCTCCTACATACCTGCGTTTTCCGTTTCTTGGTGACGGTTTGTGATTTGTCTTGTTTCTCTGTCTAGGTCCTCTGTTTTTTTTGTGCCTCCTCCCTAGCACCTTTGTACCTGTTAGGCGCTCCTGCAGCGGGCCTAGCACGAGTACAGCAGGAGGTATAACAGGGAGTAAGAAAGAAGATTTGAGGTGAAAATACGAGTTTTGGTTTGGCACACATGACAGATAATCTGCAGGGTGATCCCTTCTTATCTTCAAACACGATTCATACAAGTAAGTGCATCGCAATTATTGTTAATTCATGGCCTTATGGGGTATTTTGGGACGAACACAGGCATGATATGCGATTTTGACCAGTAAAACTGGGGATTTTGGCAGCTTACCATATGCGTAAACACCACCACCCCCCCACCACTCCCCCCTTACTCCATCCCCCCACTCCATCCACGGCTGTGAACGGTTCACTGACAGGGTACATACATATATTCCGAAGCGGGAGGGGATTAGAAAGCTTGGGCCTTTTCAGGGTCTTTTCGGTTGGTTTGTTTCGTGCGATATCTCCCAATATCCAGATATCGGAGGTGGTTTAGGGTCCACCCTTGCTTAGTTACTGCAGCATTTACTAGACGCAGCATTGCGGACGTGGTTTTGATGTCCCTCATTGAGAAAGGATATGGTATCGATCCCAGGCGCGGAGGTCAATTGTGGACACGAGGTAGTGAATCCCTGGGGCTTGATTTATTATTCGTTTATTCAGCATATACCAGGTGGATGTGCATGTGAGATGCAGTGTTGGGTACTTTATGTGTAATGAATACTAGGCCCTTATTCGTGCCTATCAGCTTGTGGATTGGATAATATCCCGGGAGACCCAGGTCGGGGGATTACTTACTCATTTTGTTTTCGTTTTCTTTCGGGACCGTTCTAATTTGTCCTGCGCAATCATATGTATTCCGGGAAAGGGCTTCTTTCTATTTTCTTTGGTATTTTTCGGCGAGAATTCTTCATGTTTGAACCCAGCTCGTTTCCTCACTGACAATTCAACCATCCCGTCTTATCCCCGATAATGAAGGCAGGCGTTAGATGGACTATCGGTTGTTTATCTCTATTAGGTCACGCACGCGATTCCGCTCCCCTACCCTGGAAAATAAAGCATCGTGAGACACCAACTTTGGGATGCCACTGTGTTGTGACTGGCCGCCGTGGTTGTATGTATTAATCATGGTGGCTAAAATCATCTAGTAAATACCTCTTATGCTCAAGGTATTACCAAATCCTGGACCCTGGCAGGTGAATATCATTCCATTTTTGAAATCTCGAACCTTTGAATATTCCTTCTCCTCTCCCTCTTCCTATTCCGCTGCCCTTGATCCCTGTCCTCTGTGCCTTACGGATTTACCGTCAATTATATTCTACCGGAGAGTTAGCTAGGGGTAAGGAGGGGGGTCTTCAGTTGAATATCACAATTGAATCATTTACCCTCACCTACCTCAGGAAACAAAAGTCGGCATGGCATACGTGAGACACAGATCTTTAAATTTTCTGTAGCCACGTGTTCCGCCGGTCCGCCCGGTGAGACAGTAAATCCCGATGATCTGCTCTTAAGCGCTTGGCTGAATATCTATCTTTTGGCTTTGCTTATCGATCCCGGAGATATGAATCGTGAGAACATGCCTGATCTGGCGAGAGGTTCTCTATGTAGCGGATATTCTCCATTCGCCATAGACTGTACCAGGTGGTTTTAGTCTATAGTCATTGTTTACATGCTGGCCCTAGATGTCACGGTCATTGACCGCATGGCGGTGTGCTACCAGAACCATCAAAGACAAAACCTCAATATCAAATCACCCCGTTTACTTATTTGTTGCCACAACCCATGCTGTGTCACACCTAAACAAAAAGTGACATCCGCTCCCATCCACCTGCAGCTGCCCCCCAATTCAGGAATGCATGGTCTGAGTTGGGCTCTCGATACATTGATCTTGATAGCACTTATATTTAGGATTCGGGGCTTTGAAACAAACAAGGATCCCGATCCTGACCCTGATATGATCAGCAGCCCAGAACTCCATTCCTCTCCGCCGACGTGTCTATAGCGAGATTTGGGTCGTACCATGGTAGCATTCTGATATTCAATATAGAGTTGTGCCAAAAGTTCACTTATGGGTATTATAAATCATGTTGTCAACTGCGGCGGTAAATAGTTACGTGATTGTTCTAGTACGTACCAGAATTTAGCCTATAGGATCAAAACCGTAGAGCGGGCGATTTCCTTCGTGTATAAAAATTTGCGGTGTGACGACCTAAAATCCCATACTAATGTAGGTACACATTTGGCTGATCTGACAGCGCAACACTGCACATGTGAACTGCGTTTCCCCAAGAAAACCGAGAAATGATTTGACCCAACAGAATGCTCGTGCATTGCTCCATGGCTATACCCATGTACGATTATGGCCCTTTTCAGTATCCTGAAATCAAAATCTCCCATCCTGGAGACCCAAAGAGTAGTAAAAAGCGAGTCAAGCGTCAGGTAGTACATGGTACAATCTCAAGTCTCAACCTCGGCCGGTGGGTTACCAGCTTGATTCTAGTCCTATAGTTAACATGCCGAGCCTCAGGGCTCAAAGGGCGTTTGAATTTGCAGATCTAAAACGCCATGATACAAAGTTTCTGCAATATGCTGCTTAGGCGGCTTCATGCGCACCTATTTTGGTTTCGGTGTTGCTCGATACCAAGAGAGGAGAAAAAAAAGAAAAAAGGTGATATCTCCGCGGAGACGGCCCTGAGAAATTCTGAATAGAGTATTACGTGTAGTTGTAAGGCTGGCCCCAAGGCGAAGTTGCTGTTTTGGAGATTTGGAGTACTTGGCCCTGGTTTACCGGTGCATCTGTTGGGCGTGAAAGAGGATAGGGGTAGGTGCATTAGAGATGCCTGCGGAAAATCCAGGCTGCTGTATGTATTGAGTATCAACCATCTCATCTCATCGCATTTATTATTTCCTGTTTCTCTAATCTCACGTCTGGTATGCGGCTGAGCCAAACCTGACACATAGAGATTGCAAAGTTTCCCTAATAATTGTTTCTGATATTACAATTAATACCAATGGCCGAGGCTAGCCAAAATAGCATTCCAACCTATATCATGATCTCCATATAACTTTAGGTTATTGCATATAATAGGGTATTTAAGTATGTTCTTGGGGCTAAACCATGCTCTAAAATTGGAGAATTTATAGGCCCCTTGAACAAATGCAATGTCGTACAAAGATTTCGGGTTTCGGATCTTTGAGTTGTTGTGGGGAGCTAAGCATGCCGGTAGTTGCGATTGACAGCCGGTCTAATTGTGATTCGCAGGGCACAACGAAAGAAGTTTGGAACACCGAGTGGCTTCAAGCTACTGCGAGCCAAAATGAACCAGTTACAAGATTGTGATATCGTGAAGGCAGCTGGCTAGGCAGGAAGCTACTTAGCTATGTCGTATGCTCTGCAGGACTGATAATTAGTAGATATTGAACGGGGCAAATTTTCTACTACCGGCGGATGCCAAATCCCCAAATAAACCCCACAAGCACCCCATTATAGCACAATATCACCCTCACCCATCCTAAAGAACTTTCTTTGGAGTGTCACATGAAGCATATCCAACGTAACGGTCTAGGGATAGGTATCCAGGGGTGCCCATATTCGCTTGCTTGATTGTTAAAACCATGGGACCCTTTCTGGAGACCTAACCTACTTACCCATTGAACATCATGCATAAGCGAATCGATAGGTAGCTAGAGCAGAGCACTTGTCTAGTCGTCTTGAAAAGGCGTGCTTTTAGTAGTCGAAGCCTGTCTGTATCCAATTGGTTGATTGGTTTTGGCCTCCCTCAGGCAGGTACCAGTCCAGCCAGTCACGAGTACCGGATTGAATTTTTTTTTTTTCCTTTCATGATCTAAACCAGGATATGGAGAATTTCGACTAGACTCTTCGGCGGAACCGAAAGCGGCTCACATTGAACTAGGTTATCTCTTCAAGGGTTCCCCTCGGATCCCCCCCTCTAGCATCTAACTCCGCTCCTGAGAGATGTCTGTAAACGTACAGGAAGAGCCAGGTGTTGCTTGATCGCCTAACCAGGCACTCCCCAGCTCATCGGCTGGACCGAACCAGAAAACGTTACTAGAGGCCAAGAACTGTTTCCCTCGAGGCCTAATCAAGCTTGGGCAGTGCAGTGATCCTTTATCCTACCGACTTGATGGCAAGAAGCTCTAAATTTGTCTTATGTGCTATATTAGTCACTTACTACAGTAAATCTAGCGCAGGTTAAGACAAACCTAGGTTAAGGCACTTTAACGGCCAAGTCGATATCTTTCTAATATCACAGCGGTGAGTGTCGAATAAAAGTTATTGGCCCCACTCATGACCAGTCTTATTTAAAGGGATATACTATATCCAAAAGGATGGATAGATACCGGTTATCTGAACGGAACAGATCCGAAATCAAAAAGAAAAGAAAAAAACAGCCTAGGCACGGTCGCTCGCATCACAGAGCAGGTATCGCGACACAAAAGGATGAGGACCAATGGAAACCCGAGGATTTGGCAACTTGGTCGTTTCTTATCGTATCTGTGGTGTGTGGTATCCCTGCAGTGCGAGTCGTGGGAAGACTAGGTTCCCCAGAACTGTAGAGAATGTAGGTACATGTACTGTCGTTCACGGGGTGATGATGAATACTGGACCCCACCAAAGAGAAACAGCCAAGCCCAGCTTATTTTCTCTCTTATTGGCCAACACCCTAATACCCAGTGAGTGATGTTGATGGTCTGCTGCGCGTGCAGGCACAGGCACAACACGGGATCAACTATTGGAAAATCTCGTCTGGCCCGATCCCACAGGTGCTAACCTATATACACCCGAAATCCAACCGATCCGTGTTGAATTGGCGGGCCGCTCCGCGTTGACGATCGGCTTACTGAGTGACTCGTTCAATCGGAATATTTACTGAATTGTATATATATAATCTTGATGCACTGCGTGATTTCGTAATTATTATTCAGAGACACTAATTATCTGGGCAGGCATGGTAGAAATTCCAAGTTTTCGAACATCAGGCAGGTCCCTCCCTGCACATATTATATTATACTTGGTGCAGAAGGCTTCCTACCCAAACAACAACACGTCTTCCTATCAAAATCGCCGAGCGAAAGCCCTACATGTATATCTATATGTCAGCACTTCAAAGCGTAAGAGAAAAATAAGCTCCACATATTTCTTTTGTCGATCACTCTACCCAACCTAAAAATTGACCTATCTGTGAATTTCAAGCTTATCTGAGCCCGAGTGAGACAACACGCGAGAAAAAAGAAGGCACGGATACGTACTTAACTTGTCTACCTCACCGAACCCTGTCGATCACCAGAGGTCACTCGAATTAGCACCTCGTGGGGTGTTTGATCGCGAATCACTTAACTGCCGACCCCCAAACCTGCCCGGGAGAGATCTAAGTAGGGTATAAAATCAAATATTATAGCTCGCCAGCGAGCGTCCCTACAGATGGGACATCTTCTTTCTCGATGGTATGGTACCCGGTTTGTTAACCGACAGATAACTGCCGCTATGTGGGAAATAAGTTAGCTGACTGGCCTGTTGGCGGAAATCCGGGAACACGTGCGTGTTAGTTAGAGTACATACATACATGTAGGATAGATCCAAGGTTCAGTCCCGCTTCTAGTAGGTCGGGTCGGTCCCTGGTGTTGTGGGGGATATGAATTGTCAATTAATCGATGTTTTCGAGATCGAGAAGAAGGTCCCGAATGGAACTACAAAGCTAGCCCCCACCCCGACCACCCTTTTAGTGGCATAAGATATTAAATCGAGATCCTTTCTCCGTCTTAATCAAGATGGGTTTTTCTCTCGTTTCATCTGTATATATATCAATCACACAACAGCACTCGAGTGAGATGTGTTGTTGGGGCGATCGTGATCGGACCAGCCAGCTTAACCCTTTGAAATAATTGGCCCTTGTCTCCGGGGACGTCAAAAGAGAAAAAAAGAAAGAAAAAAAAATCCCAGCCAGCCCTAACTACATACATATATACGTGATCATTTCTGATCGGTCATGCCAGAGCCAAGGGGCCTCATTGAACTGACGTAAGACCCCAGATAGAGAAGGAGAAAAAAAAAAACAAATTTATTTCTGGCCACCGACGTCGACAAGAGATCTAGAGTATGTAAGTATTTCATGTTTTCGAATATTAACGTCTCCGAGGCTTTCTACTGGTGGACTTTCCGAAACTGGGTGTGTTCTGACAGGTGTCAGGGCCAGATATACGAGTACATATCTGGAAATGAGATAGATTTTGTCGTGGCCTGCTGCTCTAGATCACTAACTCAGTCAAATACATTTACTTGAGCTCGTGCATACAGCTACATGTGGGGCATTACTAGCATGGAGTAAGCTACCTAACTTGTCATATGTGAAATCATACTCGCTTGCTTTCGGTGGTGATTGCTTTCACTTTCCTGGACCCAAGGTAGCTTGGTTTATGTATGTATGTCTCATTGGCCCTCGGATGAGGCCGCCAAGCGATGTTACAATATGCATAACAGGTTTAGTCTAACTGTAGATTTATATTCAACCGGGTGCTACAGCTGCAGCATCCAACATTTCGTTCGTATGTATGGTAACTAGGAGGGAAGGAAAAGAAAAGAAATAGAGACGGGGGAGAGAGATAGAGAGAGAGAGAGAAATAGGTCGCCGTCCTATGCCCTCGGGAATGGATTGGGAATACCGGTCCCCTTTACCGGTAGAGATGGCTAGTACAATATATCAAGCGCACTGATGGGAAGACCGACAGCCCCTCATCATAAAGAGGATATGTTATGACGATGATGATGTACGGATGGTTGGATATTTAGACATGTCCTTAACCGTGTATATATGCTTGACAAGTCGTCCGGGTTTTTTTTTTTTTTTTTTTTTTTTTTGGTATCTGCAAGGCGGTGGATTATCATGAAAGACTGAAAGTGGATCTGTCGCCTTAAAAATATTAAAAAGAGACAGGAAACATATAGCTTGGTTGGTACAGCTAACTGTACCCCGGAAGGCTGCATATTTAGTTATCGGAATTTGTTTTTGAATTTCAAGCAAAATATTTCTAAGTACGCACGATGACGATCTTCGGCCTTGACTCATGCAGTATTATGTGCATAAAAGTAGAGGACTATGTACATGCTCCGGAGTTCTTTACTGGTAGAGCATGTATGTAGCCCCAGCTGGCAATTAACAGCAGCTACAGTATGTATGTACCACCACCTTAGGGAACAAGTACCTAGATTTAGATACTTACTCTACTACCTAGTGCTCCCAGATATGCACTTTGTCTCGGGGAACTTTGGCGAGCAACCGTACATATACATACTAAACCAAGGGAGTCAGTAGATCTGAGAAAATTCGGCTGGTGTTTCTGGGGCGACAGATCTAGAGCAAGGGTTAGTAATACCATGGCTTACTTACTCGCAGAGTTTTTGACATATTTGTAGCATGTATTTTCTATAGAGTACATATGTATGCACATAGTTTACGAATTTGAAATTTGACCCTACCCTGTCTCCTTTAATCAATCGAACATGTCTGTCTGTGCTTCCATGTACCTGAGCGCTGCGCCCACCACCGCTTACAACCGTCCTTAGATTTCGGTAGGATGGATCGCATTTATGGATATTAGATACACCCAGCCATCCCATCCTTCTATTCAGCCCAGTGGTTAATTGTTGTTGGTATTGGTAACGAGGTCATACATATTTTGGTTGTGTGCACCTTAGCTAGGCCTGCCTTACCAGATTTTATTTGTGGCTGATTTGCCTCATTGTTCGAGAGAAACAGAAGAAATGGGGTTTTCGACAAGGCGTCTGTCTCTCGTAACACCCGCAATACCAACGATGGAATCTAAAGCTCTGACCCTATTGAGCCGAATCTCATTTATCTTTCTTTTCCCATCTACAATCCTCAGCCTCATGCGAAGTGTAGTACAGCCGCCTTGGGCTCGAGGCTAAATCATCTCTGCGTTTCCAGCTGCCCATTTGGGTCCAATTAGATGCGCATTGTTGTGGGGAAAGCTTGCAAGGACATATTTTTTTGTAGGGGTGTGAAATATGTATTAATATAACCGCACTCTCAGAGTGCTCATGCATCAGTGAAATCATGTGGGTTGGGGTTTTTATTGACGCACCAAGAATCGTTTTAGTAGTCAGATCCATGGGAGGACGGGGATTGTCAATTTTGTGATGAGGATGTGTAAAAAGAGGAAAAATGTGAGGATTTCCGTTTTCCTTTCTTGGGTCTCTTATGGATCAAGTGCTCGCTTCGAGGGTGTTTCCGAGAAGGAGGTTATGTTGTTTCGCCCTTCTGGAACTGGGTAGCCCTGGGGACTGGTTGGAGGAAACTATCACCGCATGCGGTCAGAGATGATCGACCATGCAATCGTAACCACGTACAACCCCACTTTGAATGTGTGCTGTTTAGTCCCTCTGGTCTTTCTCTCTTCATGTTAGCACAAGCTGCAAATCATCCTCGAATGCAATTAACGGTTTACCGAAATATATCGAATAATAGTGTGACAAAACTAGAACGGATTGGAAAATTATTTATCTTGTTGGGGACACATATATCGATATCACCATTCCCGTATACACACCCGCTCTTGCTTCTGCTGACAGGAACGATAGAATTGTAGCCAAGAGTGAAGGTGAAGGGTCAAATAAAGAGAGGTGTCATTTCGTGGTGCAAAAACGAGATTCTGTAGGCAAGAGAATTATTCATCAGTCCGGAATATGCGACGGAAAAATAAAGTCCAGTCGTAGTCGGGGGCTTGACGGCTACTTACACCGAGCGACGTCACACAAAACATACAAAACATGCTGTGAGCAGCAACTCTAAGCCTGACCTGCTGCAACAGCGTTACCACAACTCAGGATGGTGGGTTGGATACAGAAAAACCCGTATTGAAACACAAGTAGCCAAGACAGCAGCAGCATACCTGCTGGGCTACTCACGGTGGAAACAGCTAGCTAAGATCCGACGAGTTGTTGGGGGGGGGGGGGGGAGTCTGAGATAGATGGCCCCAGTCCTATTCCCCTACATTGGGAAGGAACCTGCTGGTGCCAGGCTGATTTCTACGATAGGTAGATGTTGAATTTATTAGAGAGGAGATATCAAATTGAGTTGCCTAGCCCGGGCGATGGCTGTAAGGTCATTGTGCCATACTATTCCGGACCAGAGTTCAATGGTCGGTCAGTGGGTGTGGATGTACACCGCGGAGACATCGTACTCCACACCTCCCTACCTAGGAAACAGGGTGAATTTGGAGGATGAGGGAGGGGTTGGAGTGAGTGTGAGTGACCATGCATTACATGGGGCTGGCTATTCCCAAAGATTGTCACGTCCCCCCGTTTTCTGTTGCGCGAACGGGCCTTTACGATTCCACCTCCTGCATCTTCAATATCGAAGGAATGGATTGATTGATTGAATGCTTTCTTGAATATCAAAAGAATTAGGAAAAGAACAACTAGCAGGGAAAAAGCAACCAAAAAAAAAGGACGGCCTGACTGACGGAACTGAAGACTTGCGCTCATGTGTGCAACATTGCGACGACTCGAAGAAGTGTAAACTAATTCATTAACCTGACAGTAACAGAGCGCAAAAGGAAAACCTCCGTAACGTCGATCAACAGAGCTTCTATTCCGCAAAGAACGAAAAACGAGGGGAAAATAAAATGAGAAATAATAATAATTGATGAAAAAGAAGCGCAGGCAGACAGACGGTACTGTGCAGAAAGGTTGGATATCGCGGGTCCTTTTGTTCTTCATACACACCTGAACGACGGCTTCCTCCATTCACTTCCCCACCTATCCCCTAGTCTTCCACTCCCACCCCCCTATCCCTCTTTTTTTTTTTTTTTTTTTTTTTTTTTTTATCTTCCTTTCTTTTACTTCACTTTTTATTACGGAGTTGGGAGAAAGTTGTCAAACGCAAGGTGCAGTTTCTTGGTAGTAAATAAGTGGACGAGCCACCAAGGAGCTCCTTGGCTGGCCCTAGTTGATTTACTGTATTATCGCGGGGCACGTTCGTTGTGTGCATCGCGAGTGAAAAGAAAGCTGCTGCCACTACTGCTGGCCCCCCCTTCCAAGAAGTAGGGTCGCAGGGTGCCCACGATCTCTCGCCGTACCCAGTTCGCGAAGGTACCTACGCATCTAAAATCGGATCAGGCCTGCTGCTCTCGCTCTCCCAGGCGCACCTGGCGCCGATCCAACAACCGGAAGGAGCCCGCCCACTTTTACTGCTGATATTAAGAGCCTCAACCATTTCTTCCCACCAACCTCACCATCTCCAACTATTGGGGCCCACCGGCCTGACGTCTGTCGCGACTAAGCATTCTAGTCTGACGACTCGCAACGGCAATATCAGTAGGGGGACAAGGCCTTGTATTGGACTCGGATTTCTTGGGCTTGACGTGAGCTGTCATCTATCTAATGCTTTATATTCTTTCTGGAAGCTAACTGCCTTTTTTTTCTACGCAGGAACCGGCGATCTTTGGTGGAGTAAGAAGTGAAAGGAAAAAAAAAAAAAAAAAACTAAGGAGTAGTCATCTGCTCTGCTACATCCTGAGCTTCATAATACTAGAAGCTTCATCGCCAAAGAGGTACTAAACATTGTTTCTCAACCTGTGACGCAGCTTTCCATGAATTCCACCAGACACTTGTGAAAGACTCGGAGTGGTATAATACGGCCTTCTGTATACGTCCGACTCCCGTCATCTTTTCGCCGTCGAATGACCAGCTTGATATATATCTGCCCTTACAGTCTTCCACAAATACCCCGCTCGTCAGCTCTTCGCTATAGTCCCGACAGTGCGCTTGTTCTCAATCCCCTGTACCTCAAACAACCTACTCAAAGCTTTGCTATTTTCGATATCGAGTTATCGTGAGACATTTCAATATATTCCAAAGGTGGGAACCCCTTCCGACTCACATTACCGGGTTTTTATTGATTTGGTCCTCAGAGCTATAAGCCCAAGGTCATATATTTTCCTTTTGCGACCTTTCCAAAAAGTTACTTTTCCCACGCGAATCTTTTTTCCCCTTCCCCCTCACCCCGCATTCACCCCCATCCCACCTCTAGAACCTTACTTTACTCTCGACCATACCCGGGACAGCTCGCAAGACCATCATTTCATCCGATCTTCAAAACTGCCCCGAGGCTGTCGTGGAAGTGCATCCTTTTCGATGTCGGAGAACAGCAGCCACGACACACACCCCTTTGTTCCCGCTGCCCAGAAGATACCTCAAACCTCTCTTCATGGTGGGGGTGGTGTTCATCCGGTCCCCAATCCCCGGCACAACTCCATATATAGTGCATCGAATGAGTCTTCTAGTGGTGATGTGGTTATGAACGGTATCAGTGTTGGTGAACAAGGGCATCACTACCATTATCCAAGTGCCCCCGGTTCGACTCCTAGAACCGCTTACCCCAACGGTGCATCAAATAATGCTACATCTCATAGTAAATGGTCAGGTTCATACTATCAGGTCAACCAATATGCGAATCACCATAGCGACCCCGATCACACACGTCATATCACTTCTCCAATAGTCTCTCCCCATGGAGGAGCCCAGTACCCACAGGTAGCGCACGCATGGGACCAAACGCGACCTATTCAGCGGTCACAACTCTCGCTGCAAGATCAAACCTACCCACCAAACAGGACAATATACAACAACCCATCCTATGGACGACCGCCACATCATCCAGTTGAGCCGACAGCCACTGCACCCTCACCTCCAAATCCATATCCTAGTTCCCCACGGACTCCCCAAGCAACAGGGACGAGCCAGCTACCACCTGCAAACGGCCTAGTAGTACAATCGGGCCATAAACAGCCACTTACTTCTATTGGCCCCGTTTCCTCAATGAACGGTAACATCCACCAGCAAGAGCTGCAAGAGCAGAGACGAGAGTATCAACAGAATCCACATATTGATAATCATCAGCAGCACCATCAAGGTTCTAACCAGGGTACTTTTGTAGAGTCATTACATGAATCCCCGGCACGATACTCCCCATTGCAGACCAACCGTCTGCTAAATACCGGGGGTGCTAGGCGGTTATCTGGGATGGAGATGCGAGTTGATGGAAGAGACCGAACAACACCCCATCCGTTTGCTGCTACTGCGTCGACAAATTCCCAGCCCAACTACTTCTACAACAGCTCACCGCTGTCACCGGGTTCAAAAATAGGTCACTCGCTGAACGAAGCTCTACATCCTGGACGCTATCAGTATAATGGTGCACAAAGTGGCGGATTTCGCTACGAAGGAAACAAAGGTGTCATCGAGAGAGCTAATTCAGAGGAACAGCATTCATATCTTACAGGCTCGGAGTCACAATTCTCAGGGCTTCAGCGACCAGGGCCAATGGAAGTTCAGAAAACCTCTCTTCAAAACATCTCCAATGGACACCAGGAATATATCAAGAATCAGCACCATGATGATACGGATGAAGAGGATGGAATAAAAAGAGAGTCAATTTCTAGGACTGCTAGTGCAAGCGTTAGCCCAACTGCCACACGCAGTATGCTTCCAGGTCCAGGTGCTAGAAGGGATAGCATTGATTCTAATGCCAGTGCTGGTAGTGGGAAAGAGGGCAACAAGAAGAGAGGCGGCCCGGTATTTACTGACCATAATGGGAGGCAGTATTACGAGGAGGATGTAGTACCGCCTGGCGTTGAGGTCCCTGCTGGATGGCAACTTGGTGCTGGGAAAAAATGTCTGAATAAACTATTGCCATGTTTTAAAGACGGGTTGCCGGTATTCCCAGAATGGGGGCTTACATCAGCTGGGAAGGCAAGGCAGCGGTTGCCGAAGGCTTGTGCTAGCTGTCGTACCAAGAAGATCAAGTGTGTGTGAGTTTTACCAATCCCTCCTATGGTTTGTGCCAGCAACCATGGACTAACATAATATTCCAAAACCCAGCGAGAGTGACCAAGATGATACCAAATGCGCACATTGTCACAAAATGAGAATAGCCTGTAGTCAAGACGAGTGAGTGATTTCAACCCACCCTAATATACCACCTTTTCAGGGTATCTAACCTGGACAACTCATTTGAAGTGAAGAGAAGCCTGCTCGAAAAAATTCCAAGAAAATTTCCGATAAAAAGAAGAAAAAAGACGGAACAATGGATCAAGAGGTGGCCGTTGGTAGTTCTGCGTCCCCTGGTGTTCTCCCTTTAAACGGCGGACAAGGCAACTTCGGACCCCCAAAGAAACGGAAGGCCTCTGACGATGGCCAAAAATCTGGGGGGGTGTTTCTCAAGCGGGGGAAATCATCAAGGGATAGTTCGTTTTCCATGGAGCCTATCGAGGAGAAGACAGATGTTATGAATAATTCCATGGAAACTGCCAAATTGACAGCGCTACGGCACCACCATCAGCTACAAACGCAGGCGCCTATACAGAGCCAGAAGAGGTTAACTTTTGCAACGGAGCATACTAGTGCTACTTCAATGAATGTAACTGATGAAGGTCGAGCACCCAGGAGCTTCAGTTCTAGGGTGCTAGCAGAACAATACCCACCAGGAGGATATGTAGGAATACCACCAGTATCAGGGGCCACCCCAAGTTCATTCACCTCTGCTTCCCCTACATCGGACCACCCGGTCATATACGGGGCAAACAATTCATACTCGTCAAGCTCAAAAGCTCTGAGCGCAACGCCAACTATGAAAACTCCTCCACTACCCTCCTATGTGCCATTACCGATGGGCGAAGATCCAAGAAATAGCAAATTCCCCCCCCCCGCTGTGGTTAATCATCTCGTAGAGATGTATTTCAAATATGTGTATTCACAGACATACGCCTTTCTTCACAAACAAACATTCATTGAGACTCTGGAAAAACAACCGGCTGTTCTTGTAGTATCTCTGTGCACAGTTGCGGCAAGGTTTTCCCAGGAGTGCTCTCACATGGAAGAAACTCTTGCGGTCCAAGCTAGACAACTCATTTTCGATAATTACGATCGCTATTGCTTGGAAGTAGTGCAAAGTATGATACATATGGGTTTACATGATTTTGGAAGTAGTAAGGGAGATAAGGCGTGGATGTTCTGTGGTATGGCAGTCAGAATGGGAACAGCTCTAAATCTAAACCTGGAGAATGGGCGGGCGAAAATAAAGCTTCAATGCCCGATTGCCAGAGAGTCCGCGCGAAGGACCTTTTGGTCGTACTATTTGATGGATGTTAGTATTACAAAATTAACTGTCCACTAGCACTCAAGCGCTAATTTTTTATCATCACAGAGGTTCAACAGCTATGGCGTTGCACGACCGTTTCTCACCCAGGATCACGATTGTCATGTCCAACTCCCTTGTAATCAACCATCCTTCAGGGACGGAAAAACAGTTGTGACCGAACATCTTCTTGGACCAAACCCAGCAAAACCAGATGTAGGCACTATACATATGGGGGCTATGGCGTTTTTGGTGCGTGTTGTTGGCATCTGGGGTAATATTTTGAAACAGATACACCTGTCTGGATTCGACAAGGGAAAGGACAAAGAGGCAGAATTCCAGGCGTTGATAGAGCAGTTAGAGACTTGGAGGAAATTTCTCCCGAGCGGATTGGAGTATTCTAACGAGAATCTTGCTGGTCAGATCAAGGTGGGCACAGCTGGCGCTTTCGTCACTATGCATGTCATGTGGCACACAGCTATGGCATATGTTCACAGGTATGTAAGAGTAATTACCAAGGAAGAGGTGACCGATAAAACGGGCCAAAGCATCCTCGATGAAAGCATCATCACGAGTATACGGAAGACATTTGTTCATGCAGATGCGGTACTCTTGATTATGTCTCATGTACAGCAGAGGAGAAAGGAAGCGAAGGAGTTGGGGGAAACTGAAGTGATTGTCAATGCACCATTCTTAGGACAGGCTATATCTGACGCTTGCGATATATCGATAATCCGAGCATTGGAGTTGAAAGGGGATCCTAGCAACGCAATGGACCAAAAGGAAAGAATACATATTGGGTTGATCTGGCTGAAAGAGTTGCGCGGCTACTGGAAGCCTTTGGAGGGAATGTACAGGAAACTGCGCAAATCATATCGGGAGCTAGATAAGCAATTAGCTCACACACAGTCTGGTCGTTTAAACAACATTATTCCATCACCAGATTCCGGAAATGGCAGTGAGATGATAGCGGATTATCCTATGTTTCAATTTCCAATCGATCCTGCGACCTACGATTTGCATCCTGACATGGGTATGGGTCATCATCTCTCAGCACCTGAGTCCTTAGAATCGCAGCAATGGCTCTGCATCCCAGAGAGCTACTATGAGGCGGCATTTGCAGGTACTTCTAGTTTGTCGTTGTATGGAATTGCAGAAGCCGAAGGTGGATTCCCCCAGCTTTATATGGATCAACATATGTTGAGGGGTGACATGGGTATGACAACTTCACTCGCGCCTGATCCCGGTGTCTCCTATCAAAGTGCGATTTTGGATTCGACTCAAATTCCGCTTATGTCTCACCAATTTAACCAACTCAGACAAAATTCAGATGCCGATGATAGCGATAATGAGGATGAGGACGACGAAAAGGACGAGGTTGATGATGATGGTGATGAGCACTCGATGACGTCTAGCAAAAAAAGAGTGAAAACGAAATCGCATCTATCGACACTCTACTTTCATCCAAACGCTGTGCTTGACGGTAAACTCGATTCATCTGGGTCCGAAAGTTCCGGCCTTGAGAGTCGACGGCAGAGTGAAGCAGCACAGAAGCCAGAGCATAATCGAATGGATGTGCTCAACCTCTTGGTGTCAGCAAATGTCACGCAGTACGTCAGAAGAGCCGTGGAGTCACGTAATGAGTCGGATTTGGGGACTGGCCGGCAGGGAATCATGGTTCCAAATGATGGTATATTGAAGGGGGAGGTCAATACGGACAACAGCAAAGACCAGGGCCCCAATAACTGATGGATCTATGGGCATTTTATAATTTCCTTGCTTTGTCGGACTTGGCTCAGGGTTTCCTTTGTCATCACATCTTTCCTTCTACTTCACATTTTTTTTTTCTCTTTTTTTTTTCTTCATTTTCATTTTGCATTGGGGCTTCTTCGGCCGGCGACTTGGAGTGCTGCTTATTCACCTTGCTATTGATTTTTTGTTTTTTCTCTTGGTTTTGGGGGTTGCAGACTTCTTTGTTTATTTGTTTCTTATCATGGGTTTTGGTTCCCAGGTTTTCCCTTCTTTTCCTTGGGGTTGTTTGAGATATATTTTCTGTGCTTTGATCCTGGGGGCGCAGGTTTTTTTTTTCTGTTTTTCTTTTTTTTTATCATTTCGAATTCTGACCCACATCTGTCAATAGATGCCTGTTATTCCCCATTCTTTTTTCAACCTTGTGAGTGCATAAGCGACTGAACGAGCGAGTCATCCTGGCTAATTGCGTTTGACATGTTGGCCGGTTGGTGTTGGTGTTTTCAAAAATTGGGGTTTCTTGGTTCTTTTTTTGTATGGACAACGGAAAATACGAGAAAGGTTGGATGTATTTATTTAATGCTTTCTATTGTACTTCATATTCTCTTTTTTATTTTTATTTTTTTTTATTTTATTTTGTTTCCCTTATACCCACAAAGGGCCCGGGGGTTAATCAACGACGGGGCCGGAATAGCGCCCCATGAAAATTAATCCTTAAATATATATGATGAGGCCACAGGAGGGTGGGGGAAGGATTCATAGGAACGGAGTAACGGGGTCTGCTGGGCGGGTGTATACATATATGTACTTATTATCAGGAGGCCAAGGGATATCAAATTTCGGAAGCCGGTGCCGGTGTCGATGTGATTGGTTTACGATGGCTCGTGGTCTTTGAATCTTGTTAAATTTGTGATATCGTGTAGTAGTCTTTACTCACATGATAACACCTTGAGGACACTGTCCATGACAACCTCGCGTTGGAAGGGGTATATTGGAAACACTTATTAGAGGGGTGGAGACACATGTCTGGATGAACTGAGGACACCTACATGTTGTGTGATAGGTGGGTTATAAGACGGTCGTATTATGCTCTTGATCTACCGTTATTCTGTGTCCTATCCAGAATTACGTTACACCCTTTGATATAAGTGAAGCACAGAATCTCACTCGGCAGTCCATGAAACGGAACATTGTAGCTTGGTTATTTGGTTAGGATCATCCAGTCCTAGACTTTCGTTTATAGTAACGCCCCTTTTTCTACCATTATATGAGTAGTGCCCTAGAAATGAAGTAAATAAGTAGAGAAACTGACATATTCAGTGGGTCGAACTATTACAATTCTGATTTCGGGAGTTTAAAAGTTATAGGGTCTCGGGGTTTCTCTGGGGATATTAAAGATCTAAAGAAAGATTATACCATTAAAGCTTTGTGAGGCGGCTGCTCTTACCCCCAGATGCCTTTCACCGCCCAACCAAGGTTTGGGTCTTTCTTCATGGTAGCCCATTCTTCTAGAAAGCTGGCCACGCCGCTGATATCTTCCTCGAACCTGACTCCCCATACAGCGAACCAGCACAGCCTTCTAACCATTCTAAAGCGTGGCCTATAGGCGTACTCCAAAAACCGAGGCAACACGGCTTGCGCTTCGATCTCAAAGAGCTTCTTGATTTCTGCAGACTCGGAATCTGATGGTATGTCACAATCGTGCTTCTCATCGACCATTTGCCAGCCTTCGTCGGCTCCGCAGCGCCACAGCCACGCTGGTGCCCTATGTGCCATAATTCTGGGGACAGAAAGCGTTTCGTCCCAGCCCAGGACTCCACTGATTTTCCAGTCGCCATTCTTGCGTTCCACAAAAATCTTCTGCGGACCAAGTCCAGGGTGGTAGAAGATGTTTGTGTTATCGCCAAAGCACATATATCTCTCCATCTCCCGTGTGACTTGGATCAGTTTGTCGATACAATTCACCGCTAGCTCGGCCTCACCGTCGGACTTTTCCTTATGGTGCCAGAAAAGCTTCCACGTCTCGAACTGTGTGAGAAGCATATCCATAGTTTTTTGCTCCGGGTACGCCCTGATCTTGGCACGAAGTTTCTCATCTGTAAGGCCTGGTATGTCAAAACTGTCAACAACGACCATCCCATTTCTCTCCGCCGAGACAGCCGCAGGAATGAGTACGCCTGATCTCTGGAACTGGATCGTGTCCAATGCGAGTAGCAGCTTGACAACCTCCCGTACGAACTTTTGGCGTTGTAAGAAGGACATTTCATGGAGAGCTTGCGCGAGTGGTTTCCCAGGGATGCGGGTCTGGAGGATGTATGGATGGGAGAGGGGGCAATCGGAATCCTTTGAGCCGCCATCAGGGTCATAGACAATGGTGACGGGGGCGGGAATGGCGGCTAGGGCTTCGAGGTGGTACATGACTGATACTGAGCGAATGAGGTTAGTAGTAGGTGTTGTTTCGTGGCGTGGAAGGCGCAGGATATAATGTTCTTTCCTCTCCTCCTTGAATTTACTGTTGGCTATAGGTGTAGTGAGGGTGATGCCAATGATACGGTAGCTATCACCGCCGGTCATGCGGGTGATGTCAATAATAGTCGAGGGGGTTATCCTGATACTAGGGAGCCTGAGAGTGCCAACATAGATGAGTAGCTCCTCGACCTTTTTCTTGAAAGTCTCGAAGCACTCGTGGCCATACTCTATGGTTGATGTATTGGTGATTATCGATGACCCTGAAGAGGAAGACGATGTATTGGAGAGGCGACGAGAGTTGATGCTTTGTGAGGGCTTGGAGAGACGAATGGAGGGAATTATATCTTTCCAGGTCGACATCGTCTTCTGCATTTTTGTGTGCGACCAGGGATGATTCTAGGGAGTAGAGTGATGGTGGTGGGGTGGCTGAAGGGAGGAAAATACGAGAGAAGGAGGAGGAAGTCAAGAAATCCTGTACACTGCACATGATGGAAATGATCATCATTTCACCACCACAGTTTATCGCAGAAACCATACTATGGTCAACAGCCCCCCCACCAGAGAAGTATACAATTAATGAAGTACATGTAGCCAAGACAGTATAAATAAATACATAATAAATACATGTAAGCAGCCAAGACAGAAGCCACCGAGTGACTGGCTGTGCAACGGGGTAGGCCGGCATCCCGGCCGATGAGCAGCACTGGGCGCTCGTATCCCTTAGTATGTCAATGCTGACCCCCCTATAACAGAATAATTACATTTGTATGGAAGATCTATTATTTGATAAGGGAGATAACGGGATCTGTTAGTAAAGCCACACAAAATTTGCTTCTTCTTGGGGGGTCAGCATTTTACTGACAAACTAAGGGATAAGAAGCAGGAAGCTCTATTCTTAGGATGGAGCTGCACAAGTCCCGCTCTCTAGCTATGCAGGTCAGCCACACCTTTTTTTCTTTTCTTCTTTTATAAATACCCCCCCCGAGTTTCCCCAGATCATCTAGCTAGAGATTTCCCCAAGGTCTATCATTTCCCCCGCAAAAAAACCTTAAAAAATGGACACAACGGAGAAAGAAAAGATGCTCCGTGGCGAGCTCTACATCGCTCTCGACCCACTACTAACCTCAGAGCGTTCACGCTGCGCCAAAGCCTGCCACAAATTCAACACCAACACCTCCGCCACGCCCCTCGAGCGCGCAAACCTCCTCAACAAGTCTGTCCCCCTCACCCCCTGCTTCTACCCCCTTCTAACACCGTACAGCATCCTCGGCCTCCCGCCCATAGCAGCATGCACAGACCTGCGCAAGCTCCCCACCGTGCTATCGCCCTTCACAGTCGACTACGGCACCAACGTGACGCTGGGCGAAGGGTGCTTCGTAAACTTCAACTGCACGATCCTGGACACGTGCCGCGTGCGCATCGGCGCGCGCACGCTCTTTGGCCCCGGCGTCAGCATCTACACGGCCTCGCACCCGCTCTCGGCCGCCGTGCGCAACGGGCTGCTCGGCCCCGAGGACGGGCGGCCTATCGACATCGGCGACGACTGCTGGCTCGGCGGGAACGTCATTGTGCTGCCGGGCGTCACTATCGGTGATGGCGTGGTCGTTGGCTCTGGCGCTGTCGTCACAAAGGTTTGTTGTGTCCCCCCCCCTGGGTGGGTGTGTGGGTGGGTGGGTGGAGAGTGCTGATTGGAGGCAGGATGTGCCGAGTCATTGTGTGGTGGCCGGGAACCCGGCGAGGGTCGTGAAGCGCCTTGAGGGGTTTGTCGAGCCGCCGCCGCCGGCCGTGGGGGGGGAGGGGAGGGAGGCGGAGGTGCTGAGGCTTGTCAAGCGACTCAACGACCTGGAGGGGAAGCTGTCGGGCGTGAAGGAGGAGATGGGGCAGGTGAGGGAGCAGCTGAAGAGGCTCCAGTAGATAGCTGCATGCATGTATGTAGAAGGATAGCTTTTTTTTTTTTTTTTTTTTTTTTTAGACGATTTAATATATAATAGCTGTTGTTTAACTAGCTAAAAAAAAAAAAAAAATTTAAATCGATCATTGATACCTATGTAGCTGTTGAGCATTCCGCACAGCCATTGATTGATACCGGCAACCACCCCCGGAACAGAGAATAGAGAGAGACTTACCTTACCCTTGTACCACTCTACGTCTACTTTGGTGTGTAGAGTACATAAGTACTAGATACGTGTGTAAGCAAGGTACCTAAATAATGCAAAACATCACATCTATTGCGACACCGATATAACGTCCTCCTCTTGGACCGCTACTACTACTACTACTGCGACTGACCCTAGCTGAGCTCTGCTTTGTCATTGACATTGCAATTGAAAGCTTGTCCCCCAAACGGGCATATCATATCATATGGCATCAGCCTCCTGGCAAGTCGCGCAATGCGATATCGGTGTGTAGGTATTACAAACAAGCCATTTCGGGAGCGTCAAGATCCGCCCCGGGTCCACCAGGGCCCAGACTGGCTGTTGGGGGAGCTACAAATAAGGGCCGTTTCCCCCACCCCCCCTCCCGAATGTGTTTGGTCTCACTTCGATCACTCGGTTCGCAGTTCGGGCTCGGTACGGTTTATATAACCCACAAATGAAAGCTTATTATTTGAAACTCCTCCCAACCAGCAAGCTACATATGAATACTACAACAGGAACTACAAGAACAACAACAAAAAGGAAACCATTTACTGAGGGCAGCAGATCTTGTACGCACTCATTCCAGCGGTGATCAACAGACCAAGCTGTCCAATGTTATAAAACACGCCCTGGTACCTTCCCTTTCCACCGTCACCCTGCTTTCCGTTCTTGTATCCGAGGGTGTAGAAGATCCTTCCCACCGACCAGATCCCGCCGAGGACAGCAGTGGCCATGGGGTACAACGGGGCGGAGGCAACCATGAAGGGGAAGACGATGGCGAGGTTCTCCATGTAGTTGGCGTGCGCGCGCTGTGCGCAGTTGAACTGGTACTTCTTGAGGTCCTTCTCGGCCTCCTCGTGGGTGACGTAGGCGTTGGGGTATGGGACCTTGGCGGCCTTGCGGGCACCGCCGACGACAATGGCGTGCCATTGGCCGAGGAGACCGGTGAAGGCCATGACGGCGAGGGCGTACCTGTGGGGGGGAGACGAGGGTTAGCCGAATGCGGGGAAGGGTATGGGGGGGGGGGGGTGTAGGCTGCTTTGCTTACCCATGCTCAGGAGTGACAGCAAAGACAGATGCAGACATTGTGGATGTGGTTGTGGAGGAGGAGGTGGTGGTGATTGGGTTGGTTGGATTTATCGGGTTGATTGGTCAATTGATTGACTGATTGACTGATTGATCGACTGATGTGGATGATTGATGTGGTGGACTTGTCTGTTTGAATTCCGAATCTCAGAGGCTTGATGCTGAATTAAGTACTCTCCACCAACCCAGCTTATTAACCCGGCGGGGAAATTATTTTTCCACCGGGCAGCGGATCCCCCCATATCCGAGAGGTGACGAGTCCGTTAGAGAGCGCGGAGTTCCGAGTTTTCCACATATTAAGTCATAGAGGACTCTACTATTTGTAGAGTAGGGACTACATTGGGAAGCATGGGCCCAACCAGGGTTGGCTGTTGTTGCATGGGGTTGTTCCTGGATGAGACAACCGACGGCGTGCGGTGCATCTTAGCACCGACTCGGATTTTATTTATCAGCAGCACCAACAGGACACGGTATGTGCCTTGACGAGAGCCCCAGCATTCAAATACACACGGTATTATTTATCGCGGGACGACAGAGCGCTGGGATTGATGGCTTGTGGCCGACCACCAGAGACATCAGCGCTTTACGACTCAAGTTGTTGATACCACGTACTTAGCTGCGTACCCCAATTTCTAGACACTCATGGAAAAAGTTAACCCAAGAAAGTCAAGAGATCTTCATAGTCCTGGCGATAATTGAAAAAAGTACTATTGTAGCAACATACTCTACTAGAACGGCCCGAGTAACGAAGTAGCTCACCGCCTCATTGATCTCCCGAGTATATTTCCGGATATCCGTGCCTCTCCTGAATGAGATTAACCCCACCCCGATCGCCCCCAGGTTTCTTAAGTATAATTATATTGTTTGCACGGACGTAGCTCGGGGCTAGAAGACTGCTTGGCAAAAGCTTGTTTGTCTCGGATGCTGCCGTCGTATATCAAGTATGATGTTGGAGCCAGTTTCTCATGAGTGCGAGGGTTGAGGGCGATCTCCTCCGCTATAACTGCATGTATGCGTGGTCGGTGGGACCTCAATGCAAACAAAGGACTAGGCACCAAGGGTATTGGACACATGAGGATGTCTGTTCAAGAAACGCAGAGTTCTGGCACTAGTAACTAGCATACTCAAGCTCTTGGCGTCTGTATATTTCCCTGAATATAGGTATACGTAGCTAGTCGTAGGCCTGTCCGATCCCAGCCCTCCTACCGGAGAACAGCCAGCAGGCTGTACGTGATGGATACGAGAGTACATGTAATACCTGCCCTGAACGCGCACGCTTGCACAGCGTCTGACTGTTTGGATCACATATGTTTACGTGCGTGTGGGTTCGTAAGCTGATAGTACACAGGTAGGATGTGCTGAGCTCTCAAATTTGAACGCACAGAATCTGTTGGCTTCGCAGGGTCTCGGGGGGTAGGGGTTTTCATTACTAGGGCTCTTTCACCTACCCACTGGATGAAGGTCTTTCCCAGCTAAATGTAAGTTCTATATAGGCAGCCTCCTTCAAAACCCTAACCCACATACTCTCTAAAAAACGCTTGTGTAACAGTCCTCCTGATGCTAACATGTTTACGCATTTAGCTGCCGTTATACTACCTCAGCAGCCTTTGTACCGCAGTGTCGAAACAAGGAGATATCATAACCCGGACCATCAGCCCATATGAACACAGCCTATGTAGTTACTTAGTCATGGAGTTCTCATCTTCTGGAGTGACATGATTGTGGGTTGTTGGTTGGCGCTGGAAAGGCTTGCTTAGTTGACTATATGTATTCTGTTATAAGGCTGCCAAGGAAGGCTGCCCGGGCGTGTACTTGGGTGTATCAACAAGAACCAGGAAATGCAAGTGAAGAGACAGAGTTTACTTGTACGCTCTGCCATACAAATAACTTCACTGCATGTTCTGGTTAACCCTCGTACCCTCGTATGTACGCACCACTGTGCCAGGAGGAGCGCGCGCTGACTGTGCGCGGAACCACGAATTCCCCGATATATCTGTCCGACTGGCTCTCTACGGCGGGGCCCAGAGCGAGGATATATGCCCCCAATGATCTCTTCTTAGTCATCTTACTATGTAGCTACCAACCTCACCAGATATACACCAATAACAGCATATCACTATACATATATAAATATTGCACTTTTACTCAATCCATATCCCTGAGTCTACCACCGTTAGTTGAAAGTGCTGCCGGGCTAGAGTCAGGCTGGGGGCAGGCTACCAATCACAGGGCCGGTGCTGGGCAAGGCATATATTTGGGAGCCCCATTAGTAGTAGTTCTTTTTTTAGCGCGTGGTACCTCACTTCACTTTAACTTGGCTGGATTCGAGAACCCCAGGTGATCATATATAAAGGATAGAGAGGATCGCGTTCTGGGTAGAGTAGCCACGTCCACATCGTCTCTTTAGGAGAGCTACTTTGATTCCCGCCAAATGCGTGGTGGTGGTGGTGGTGGTGGTTGTTATACGCTACCTCTAGGGCGGGCATTAAAGAATACAAATTCAAAGGGTCCAGAACTGCCCTCGATAACGTACATACTACACCCACCGTCGCACAGCCTGCATCCCACATGAATGAACCCCATCACCACCCCCATCGGACCGGACCCACAAAACAACCTCTCCAGGTACCGTACCTGCTCTACATACCAAACTGTTGAGGCACCCAATCATGTCGATGTTTCTGTTGAGCCGGATCGATCGAATCGGGTCGTGATTGAAACATGCACCTACGGGACCTGATTCGCCCCCCCCCCAAACCCCTTCGCCGGTGACATGATCAGATTAGATAAGATGGCGAGAGACATACATACATAGGTCCGGAAAGGTGCACACGGGCGTGTGTATATCTAATCTAAGCAGGTGGGTCTAGAATATTTAATTTGTCGCCAGCTTAGCTTGCACCCGGGCACGAGACTGGTGTACACGAAACATAACACTGTTATCGCACATAGGAGGATTTTCTGACGTTGGTTTTTAATTTTCCACTGCTGCTTCTGTGTGTCTTTCCCCCCCCCCCCCCCGTTTTGTTTCAAACTGATGCTCACGTCTCGTTCTCTTATATATATACATATACCTCTCTAGAGAACCTCTTAGAGCTAGCCAGCTGTGCGTAGCTAGCTAGTGTTTTCGCTATCGCAGGTCTCGCATTCGTGCACTCCCGTTGAGAACCCAGAAGGCTACGGCAGGAACATGAGACATAAGCACAGCCAGTACTCGGCTCTGCTCCAGGCCCCAAACAAACCATGATAAGTGCCGACATATACCTCGGGAATGTACATACCACGGGTACCATGGTACGCACTCGACACCCCATATTGGCACAAAGCCATGAAACCCCCCCGCCAGTGCCACCATGTGCAGAAACAATTGACTCTACCAGCGCACCAGAGCCTCTTGACGCAAATCTAAGACGACATATGTAAGTATGCCCCCCCCCCGGAACCCAATCTAAGACGACGCTCTGCCAATCTTAAACAGGCCACAGTCGCAGCGCAGAGCAACCTGACAGCCCGTGATGCATGTGTCCTCCCGGTTCTCCAGCGCCCGGGCTTGGCTGGCTAGGTTGTGCGGATGTAACCTTTCGAGAAGGCTTGATGTAGATGCTGTTAATTGCTGGTCGAGAGCCCGTGCTGCTGCTTGGTCCCGCGTGATATGGTGGTGGAATTGTTGGAGTGCAATTTCATCCATAGCGGACAATGGTCTGCAGGGTGGGATATCGGGCTTTGTCTGGAGGTTCGAGGTCTACGGACGATAGCATTTGGTGGCTAATATACTAATACGAACACATAACGTGATGTTGTCAGGTGCTGTGTGTTACTGTGCGAATAGCGTAAAGATTCTGCGTGCGAATATTTGGGCGGAAGGAACTGCTACTCAAATACCGCCGGTATGTAAAGTAGAGAGAGTGTTGAATACTAATCCAGTGTACTATGGGCGCGCAAGTACAGTACTGTGCACGTGGAGATGGATGTAGGTAGGTGGAGTTCTCCACTCCGCATATCGATGAGCGTAGCGCGCAATCGCTGCTCTGCTCACGTACCAGGAGATGGAATCAGCGCCAGCAATATCGATACATACCCCACGAGAAACCCTACTTAACTATACCGAATCTAAATATGTAGAGTAATGCCTTCACCCCCCCGCAACACAGCCCATCCAGCACTTCCGGCTATATTAACAATTCCACTAGTACTTACCCCGCGATGGCCCCTCACTGAAACAAAATTGTAATAAAAAAAAATGGAGATCTGGACTGGAGATATTGTTCTGCATCAACGGACCGATAGAGTAGGGCGTGCGTGCATCATTGATAGAGTGCCCAGTTCTGGTTGTGGGGTGCTAGCTTGAAGTTCAGCTGGAGTGGTAATGATTGTGAAACGGCCTTTTGTCGAGCCCGGCTACATGGGGTTGTAACCGATATTTAAATATTTGGGGTGGTAGGTAATTATGAGGGTGGAAGGCCAAGCAGGTGAGTTAAAGTAGACTTGGGAGTGGGATCTGGGAAAAAGAGGAGAAGGTAAGAAGAACTGATTACCACCCACGTGCCTGCCAGGGTACCCAAGTGCCTACATGTAAAGTACCTCCACTTCTATAAATCTCTCAACCAACAGTTTTGGGCTGCTGTGAACTACAAATATCATATGCTATATGTATTGAAGGGGGTCTTCTGGAGGGTAGAACTTGGATGAAGTACTTGACTAGATGTAGGATATGAATATTCTTTCTGAAAGCACATAAAAAGTACCTGCTTGGCCCGTGCATCACACACCACACCTACAATGGTGCCAACTCACTAGCAAGCAAAGCAGAAAGTAAGCAACCTAGGCCTGAAAGGAAGAGGAGGGGTAAAAAAAATAAAATAAAAATGCTGATCCAAGTACAGTACCTATTGTGTCATGATGTGTGCAGGTAAGGTGGTCTGCCCTCACTTCCGTACTTACCTACCCAAAAGCGTTGTGCGGAGATCGTCAAGACGCAGATGTACCTATTATGTACTGTGGAGTGAGCACCTGTAGAGTAGACACTTCTCCCTTTGCTCCCTTTCATAGACAGACGTACCTCCGAAACACTTCCAGCCTATCGACTATTGCCCCAGCAACCAGGCCAGACATACCCCCCTCTCGATCTCCTGGTACGCTACCCACCCTATCCCAGGTCTCCTTTCTGTCCGACCAAAGAGTGAACCGAGAGTCTCTGTTCTGTGTCTCTGGTTGGTCTTCACTCTTTTCCCCAGACTGTGCACGGCACGCTCAGCACATCCACCGGGAAGAGGCGGGTATCCGTTACGTTACAGACACAGTTACATTCACAGACGTTGATCTTTCGGAAGTCGAGTCGTTCGAGTCGGGTCGCGTTTATTCTTAGGCCGGGGGAAGGGTTCGAATTACTCAGGTTTATAATCCATAGCTGCAATTATACTTTATGATAGCAGGTCCTCAGTGCTGTGCGAACGAATACTACAATACCAGTGCTATCAAAAAGTAGAGAGAGTACCAGCCTTCTAAAAAAATTTGACCAAGGTCTGTCCAGCCCGGTTTGCGTTTATTAGCTTTGCCTTTTTCACTTGTTTGTATTATATTGGAAACCTATTACAATTATCAAAAACTGTTGTTCATCTCCAATCCCTACATACATACCCAGCCCCTGTACCCCCCAAAAAACCAAAATCTCATCTCCTGTTTTTTCCTCACAGCGTCCGATCCACGTTACAATGCTCGTCAACCTTCTAACCACCTAACATCTCACTGCTCCCCTTCAGGCCAAGCTGATATGATAAAAGGAACCTCCAGAGATAACTAGTAACCACCATATGCTGATCCGCAATGTGCTTACCCCCCATATCCCGTGGTGCACCCGGGAAATCGCCCCCGTCGTCATCATCGTCCACATCCTCGACCTCCACCGGGCCCACGAAGCGACGTCGGCGTGGCGAGGATGAAGTTGCGACTCGGATAGCAGCTGCTAAAAGCTCGGGCTCAACAGGGGAGCATCTAAGGTCTTCGGCGCCAGTAAGGAGAGGGAAGGATGGCGGTGTTGATGGCGGTTTGAGCAGGAGGACGTCAACGAGGGGGCGGGAGCGGAGCGGGAGAGATCGTGATAGGGATCCAACGAGATTAGCACCACCTCGGCCTAGAGAGTCAGGAGAGAGCCCCCTTCCATCACCGGCCTTCTCGGAGAAAAGAAGTTCTTCGAGGCGACACCACCACTCCTTGGCATCAGCACCAGCGTCAACAAGAAAGAGAAGGTCAGAATCACAAACATCCACACCTAGGACGCCGGCGGCAACTTTTCACAAAGAGAAAAAGTCGAGGAAGAAAGCCGCAGAAATGATTGAGAAAGAGCAGATCATCACTATGGAAGCGCCATTGCGGGGTGGTGGAACCATCTCTGGGCTAGTAGTGATTCGACCTGGGAGTAGTAGCATGAGTGGGAGGAGTGGGAAAAGTAAGAGCTCATCCAGAGAGAGGTCTAGTGAGAGTACCAGTACCAGTAAGGCGACACTAGTTGCTGGCGGGGCTGGGGCAGTTGGACTAGGGATCTCACTGGAGAGTTCAAGGACTCCAACGCCGACTTCCCAAGGAAAAGTGGAGAGATTACGTGGGATTGAGCAGGTTGAGCGGAAAGTCGCCCAAGCCCCAGTGCCAGTTCCGAAGATTGAGGTAGAGGAGGTAAAGGAGGTTGTCAATGAACCAGTGAAGCTCATGAGAGTGATTCCTTCACCTTCAGCTCTGGCTCTGGCTCCGGCTCCGGCTCCTCAGGTCCCCCCAGCTCCCGAGGTCCCTCCAGCTCCCCAGGCCCCTTCAACTCCCCAGGTCCCTTCAACTCCCCAGGTCCCTTCAGCGCCTCTAGCATCTCAAGTACCTCCAGCCTCGGTATCCCAATCAAAACCCGCCCCCCCAGCAGAAACTTATCCCATAATGGCGACCTTCGTATATCCTACAAAGGAATCATTAGCCTACCAGCCAATATCAAGATATCAAGTCACCTCTAAAGTAACATCAGCAATTCCCAATCCTCCTGCAGTGCGGGCTACACCTTTAATAATAGATCCGGCAAATGTCCGTCTTCCGCCATCAATGCTGAAATATCAAAATAATTCACCCTCCTCTTCTGTCCATGAACTTCCTCTGCGTGGCGGCGGAACACCCGCGCTATCAATATCACAACGATCTTCAATATCATCACTGGTGTCTGCGTCGACTGCTGCTTCAGCAGCATCCGCATCATCATCAATAAAAGAGCCCCCACCAAAAGAGCCTCATGTACAGTACCTCGACTCTACCGCATCCTCCTCGGTCTCTTCTCTCGTCTCCTCTTCGTCGACGCAATCAGTTCAATCTGCAGCTAGGCCGCCTACCCCGCCGCCGAAGGTGAACTATTACCGCTATGCTAATGTCGCACCTGCGCCTGCCCCTAGGCCGTTGAAAGCGATTATGGACTCCCCACGCCTACCACGTGCAGGGCCTTGGGACGGCATGCCAGGAGCAGACCCAAATCTAGGTGCCTACTATCGTAACGCTGCTGCAGCTGCCAGAAAAGCCAAACCAACACAACCAGCAGCCAAAAAGGAGGAGCCAGTTGATCTGAAAATCCTTGCCGCATACTACGCAGATGCAAAGCACAAAACAGCGCTCGAAAGGGTGAGGTATGAGCGGAGCGATGAGTCTGAAAATGAAGCCTCGGACGAAAGTGCTAGTGAAATTAGTGGTATCTCTTCCCAGCACTCTCACTATCGCGCACGTATTACCACCATAACGGCACCAGAACCAGATAATTCACTAGCACTTTCGCCAACGAAGAGGGAGCACACTACCACAATAGCCGGGCGCACGGTCTTCGTTAGCACGCTCCGCCGCTCAGCACCACAGGTCTTTCACGCTGCCCGGCCACCACCCGCACCCACGCCACCGCCAGGGGGCGAGGCAGCGTCCGCTGTTGGAGATGATGATGATGAGGGGCCACCGGATGGCTCTGCTGAAAATTGGTTTAGGGGTATGCAAGAAAAGATGGGGAAGGATACGGGCGTGAAAGAAGGATGGGGCGAGGATGAGGAAGAGGAAAAGGCCATCCCAGAAGGGATACCGCCGCCTGCTCCGACACCACCTTTTGCGAGGGAAGAGGAGGAGATACACATACAGAGTGGATATTACGGAAGTCCGAGGGTGCCATATGCGTATTGAGGCAGAAAAGACGTGGTTTCTGACTTCTATAATGACGAATGGTGTTAATTGGTATTTGTTTCTGTCTCCTCTCATTTTCAGCTCAGTATTACAGTCTGATGGTCTCCTATGTCTTTATGGTTTGGCGGGCGTATCATTGGCTTTTTTCTTTTCCTTTTTCCTTATTTTTCCTACGCCATTTCTTTGAGTATCGCGGGGCTATTTAAGGCAGTCATATATGGCATAAATATAGCTAGCATTGGTTCAAGTATTATATCTTTGGTGTTTTTTCCGGGGACTACACGGGGCGTTAATTATATCTCTTTCCCTTTCTGATGAGATTGTGTGTGTCAAGAGTTAGGAAATTTGCTGCTACTTACATAGTTAGCCAATTTTCATGCGAGCCAAACGCGTAAAGCTAAGGTGAAAATTAGTTATCTTGAACTTATATGTAACTCTGAGACTCAGAGTACCATCAAATTCATTGGAACGATGCTCGTTACTCTTCGCCCACTTCTTCTCGCAAGGTAGAGAATTAGCCGTAGGGAGGCTGAGAAGTATGATTTTTTTTTGTAGAGTTATGTAGGTGATGTAGGTGATGTGGTTGTGGGTATGTTGATGACGTTATCAAAAGCCAATAATAATAGAAGCTACGATGTCCCCAAGTTAAACTTTGAAGCCGAGCTTGGGCCCTTGGTATTGGAATGAGATGACACTGAGAAGCAAACAGCTTCTTAAATTTACTTTTTTACCGACAGCTGAGATCCCAAGGCTAAATGCATGAAATTGTGGCTCTTTTTCTTAAAAATGCAGGTTACATACCGTTCTCGCTAAAGGATTTCCGCTAAGGAGAATGATGGCATTCTGGTCCTTGACCAGCTACGCAGGCACGCTAGACTAAATAAGGACGGTAATGATTAGGAGTTCCGTTTTTATTCCACATGGCTACATAGCTATCCAGGAAACGATGAAAACAATTCTATTTTATTACGCTGTGAACTATTTCTGCAAGGATCGCTTCTCCTCATTGATACATGTATCCTCTTGTTTTCTCCTATTGGACTGGCCTTTGTTCTATGCACCGTGGTGGAAGACAAAAAAACATAACTGTTGCTAATATATGTCATTCTGAATACAGAAAGTGAATGCGAGGGTTCTACAGTTTTATATCCTACATCTGCAGCCTAATATTCTATGCGGCAGCTGAGAATTGATGTTATCATGTTCTTCATAAGTGCATCCCAATAACTGTAATCTGGCATACTCATAAATTAAACCGTTAAAAGTAAGCCCACGGCCAGCTCGTTTGTTTTAATGACAATGTTAAGCCTTGAGCTCAAAGAAACGTAGCATCGTCGCGACCAACTACAATCAGAATGACCCTTTTTGAAGGCGGGCACTAAACAGTATCAGATACATGTACTCGTAACACCTAGTCCTCTAGGCGAAAGAAATAAAATCATAGGCCCTCCAGTCTTTCCTATTCCCTTTCCTACCCCACCTCCCACCCCTCCCCTTCATCTCTCCTACATTCTCTCACCCCACACTCGCTCTCATTCTCATCACTTTGCCCCCACCTTTCGTCTTTGACCTTCCCATCTAATCCATTCATATAATATATTGACTAAATTACGGTTCATTCAACCAATAAAATGAGTAATCCTCACAGTCGGAAAAAAAGGATAATCATTGCAGGAGGTGGCATAGCTGGACTTACACTTGGGGTCCTGGTGCTCACTTACGCCAGAGAATTCTATGACGTTGTGATATTCGAAATTGTAAGCTGTTTCTCCATCTTTTCATCCATTTCCGCTACTTTGATTCTAATAACAAACGACTTCCAGTTAAAGCATGATGACTTTGATGACAAGAACAAATCGGGCTTTGCGATGGCCCTAACAAAAAACTCTTGGAGGACATTGGCTTCTTTAGGTTTCGACCTTATAGGAGAGGGAATATCAATACCGTATGTAACTTCGTTAGAACCGTTCCCCACTACTTTGCTAACTGTGCCATTTTAGCATTAATCGTATAATCATTCACCATGATGAAGACCCTGGAAAGGTATTTGCTCACGCAAATAACATCTTCGATGACCCCAATACCATCCAATGGGTTGAACGTGGTCCTCTTCAGCACCTCCTGCTGGACCGCTTTGAGGAGCTTAATGGTGTTATTGTATTCGAGAGTAGTGTAGATGATATTAATGTCTGCCCTGACGGACAATTGGTCGCCCTCCTCTCCCACGGCAAGACCTGTTCTGGAGATTACATTGTTGGTGCAGATGGTGTCCATTCCAGCATTCGGAAGTACCTCTATACCGCCTATCCGCCAACTAAAGTCCCAAGCCGCTGCCCAACTAAGCAGTTGTGGCCATACAATATTCTAAAACCCCTCTCTTCTTTGTACCATGTACTTACCAGGGTGAGGAAGCCAGAGGTCTGGGATGCTTCTCCGCTGCCTTGGACTGCCCTTTATGGTATTACCTCTCCACTACCACAGCATCTCCTTACCGGGGGCGAAATTGGTGAGGGTGGCTTAGGAACTATGCACTGGTATCTTCGAGGCGTCTCCGGCTGCTATAGTACTTGCTCTCTGCAAGATGGCCGTGTGTTTTGGGTGTGCTACAACAGCGAGCCAGTTTCTAAGGGCTCTCACTTCACTGCCAAGCAGGCAGAGGAAAATAGGAGAAGCTATGATGATGCACCCTATTGCAGTGCTATCCCAAATGAGAATGGAGAAATCTCTAATGCAGATTTTGAAAAGAGAACGGTATTCCAAGAGATCACCTCACGCAGCGAAAGGATTAAGAAAGTCCGTCTACATCACACTATGTTCTACGAGGTTTCCAATCCAGCTAAGAACATCATCCTTATTGGAGACGCCGCACATCCAATGAGTACCTTCCGTGGACAGGGTGCCGGTATTGGGATCGAGGAGGCCGTCGTCCTCTGCAATGGACTACTCAGATCAGCTTGGCAAGCCAAGAATTATCAACTTGACGCCCCACCTGAGATGATAGGGATCGGATATTTCGAAAAGCTAAGAATGGAAAGGAGCGAGAAAATCACCAACTCTGGATGGTATTTTGGCTTTGCTGTGATGGGCGACTGGTGGCTTTCAAGGATCATTAGAGACAAGCTTCTACGAGTTGCGTTAAAAGCCCCAACCCCTCACCAACTTACGAAGGCGGGGAGAGAAATTAAAACAGGGAATGCTGACGAAGACGGAGTAAAGAAGCTGGAGAAAAAGGAACCGACCAACTGGCTTTTCGGATACGAGGTGGACGTCGATACTGACGAGGCAAAGTACTGGAAGGAGTACGAGGAAAATGAGAAAGCTAGGTTCAAGACTAGAAACTAAAACGGCACTTATACCTTGGGGCATGCCATCCTTTCAGACGACCCAACTTGGCTTAGGCTTTTATACCTGATATTTCACTTTTGATTTTGTTCAGCATTTTCTGCTTAGTTTTATCGGGGTTATTATATATATAGCTATCAGCATGAGTTTTACCCCCCGATCGGGATAGATATGTCTCCTATTTTCCTTTCACTGTTTTCTAAAGCTCAAGAGATCAACTGTGGATCGCGTTTATTGGTTCATGATTTATTTTCACCTGGCATAAGCAAGTCTCTTTCATTTCTTTCTTCTTTTTTTTTTTTTTGCTACATATAAAGTGTTGGAGGATCAACATGTGTCACCATTTGTTGAACTTTCCTTTTTATTTGGGTCAATTGGCCAAGGGGTCGAGCTCGGGGTCGCTCTCTTATGAAGTTTCTATTTGGGGTTTGCATTAACACGTTATACTACATAGCTAGGTGTTTGTTATTATTATTAAAAGTAATTTGCATGATTGTCATAGCCCATCACTCGAAGATAACACGGCCATTGTTCTTGTAGATCAAACTTGCAGGGCGATGCTGGAGATAATCATGATTAGTCCTGGGTAATGACTAATCGACAAGAAACCAAAATTGCTGTGCCGCCTCCATGTATATCACTAACTGGCAACGATTCCTTTCTAGCTAACAGCATCCCGATCCCAAACAGGGCACTCACTTGGTGCCGTTCAGATACCCCAAGATGATTGGAGAAAGCACTATCCAGTAGCTACTCATGGCCATATCATTATCATTGACAGCACCACCCCTGTAACCTAGCTGCTGCAGCGAATGATGGCGAACAGATCTGCTGCGCATGCAGGGACTGATTAGAGTAGTATAATTATTACGCCTCAAATTATCTAATCACATGCCAAAAAGTAAATATTCTCAAGATATCAGATTCTATCGTTCATGCAGGTCACTAATTAGATACCGTATGTTCTTTGAGGCGAGAATCCAGAATGGAGGTAGGTCACTCCGATCTGAGTGGTCCGTAGACGCCCGGAACAATCCGGGTTAAATGGGGTATTTGAAACTCGTCCGCCGCCCTGCTGTACGGCTCGGCTGATTATCACGACTCGACTCCGCAGTGTCGATTTTTCTTCTTCTCTTTGCTTCTACGTGACAGTGTAGTATCATGAAGCGTGAGAGCATATGTATTGATTCCTCAAGCTTGTAGGAAAATATTGGTATATTCTCGTGATCAATAATATGATCCAGATAGAAAGATAATGCCACCCCACCTATGGTGGGTCGTTATGAAACAGAGAGATGCAACGGGACAAATCAATGAAAAAAGCTTCCAAAATGACTTAACAAAGTTGCTATATGTCCCGTCCCAGCAGTAGACAACTTGAGCCCCCATATCGTATTTTTTTTTCTTCTTTGGTCCAATCTGTTAACGAAGTTCGCGCCGTTGCGCCTGGTTAAGAAAAAGAAGTCGCTCGCCTGCTTGCATAAAAAAGGAAAAGATAAATCAAGAAAAACAAAAACTGGAGAAAAAGGAACCTCTCGGGTATGAAGAAGGAAAGAGGACACCTGGCAATTTTTTTATATTTATTTGGTATTCCTGACCAAATTTGATTGATATCTGCCCAAAATTTAGCCTTGTTCGATTTCATCTTGAGGGGTTAATCGCTGCAATGAAATGTTCACACTTACATTGCTTTGGAGTTTAGAGTGAAAGGGAAAAATAGGCCTAGAAGGCCCAGCTGCTTGTAAAATTCCTGTTCGGTTTCAGAATGAGTTTGAAATCTTCTTCCGCATCATCGTATTCGTCGTCAAAGTGCATGTTGTAGGAACCCTTCCCGAGGATTCTCCCGGCTTGGTCAAGGAGATTTACAATCTCCGAATCATCGGGCTCCACGTCACCCTTAACCGATTTCGGGGTCTTCGGGTATGGATATTCGGAAAGGCCAGGTGTGTCCGCACGAGCTGCTTCAAAATCAAGTGGTGATTCATCGTGGGCGGGTGTGTTGGACGGAATCTCAACCACCTGCTCGACAATCTTCCCGCCCTTCGATTCAACGTCGATGCGGGGAGCCGCAACGTCAACCAGCCCGTCAGGTAGATCTTTCGTCGTGGCCGCCATCATGTCTTCATTTGATTTTGATCCTGCTAGTGTTGCATCTGCCACAACTTCTGTTGTTGCTTCTGTTGGGTGATCTTCGGATTGAGGCTTGATACCCATGAGCTGGCCCTGCAAATCCCTCACAGTGCACTCAAGCTCCGCGATCCTCTGTGTAAAAAGCAACCTCTCCGATTCCCATATTGACCTTTCAAGGTCCTTTCCTTGGCGTTCGTGGGATAGGAGGTTATGATACTTTTCATGCAATGATGCTAGTGCTTGGGAAATTGTTTCTGTTGATGAGCTAAGTGGTGTTTCGAACGGGGGCGCACCATCACTATCACCCCGCTTAAGTTTGCCGGGCGGGGCCTGTTGAAGAGTAAAGATATCCTGCGAAAAGGAGGGTAAGGTAGGAGGAGCGATGAACGCAAGAGGAGGTGAACGTGAGCGAGCTGCCATCTGAAATTTTATCGATCTGAGGTAAGGATTGCGATGAATCTAACGGGTTCCTGTAGCGTGGCGTGAAAATTTTTGTTTCAGGTGCGACCGAAGGGAAACCGTGCCTGCCCCGACAAATACTTTTACATAATCAGAAAATGGGTCGAGGTTGAAGGGTGATGATGAACCTCGAAAATAATCAAACTTCTCTTTTATAAATTGTAGTAATATATGAGATATACATTCTATATTAGTTGAGCTTTAGTTAGTTAAATTTCAATTTTCTTCTTAACATGCACTTCTGCCCTTCCCGCTATCCGAGTGATCAAGCATGAAGCATATATTTAAAAAAAAAAAACCGTTAACAACCGTTGCAAGTGCATCAAACGGAGCACGTGGGAACATCAACAGGTACCGTACACTATACAAAAAAATATCTTTAACTACATCAAATACATGTATAGGCGTCTACACTAACGTTCCTTGGTTACTGGATCTGGTAGATTCCAGGTACCCAACCAATCTCTTCTTGATAACAACACCTATCAACTCGCCTGTCCGCTCCCTGGTCACGCAGACATACCTTAATCCCAGCTTCCCAAACAACTCAACTGCGTATTCCATAGGTGCTAGCTCACTCAACATCATAGGAGTTTGATCCACAAACATCGATAGGTCCAGCGTATCCTCTTGCGTCACCTCCTCCCCATCACCAATCAATAGCACACTAGTACAGTCCAGCTCTTCCCCTAGACCAAACTCAAGCTCGCCCTCGTTGATATACCCTCTCAGCATTCCATCCTCAACAAGCACCAAACCAGCATCCATCAAACCTCTCCTGCGAAGAAGAGCCAGTTTTCCCTCTAACAAATCTCTCGATACGCATCCATCTCTCCCGAGATGAACAGTTATCTCATCCATCGTTTGTTTTGGTGGTATCAGCTTTCCTACTAGCGCACCCTCCTTCCTTGCAGCAGATATAGCAGCTTCGGCGTCAAGAAAAGGGTGTCCTAGAATAATCTGCGCGAGATCATATATTCCCTCCTTTTCTAGAGAATCTGCTGTCCATTTGGCAACGAGAATAGCGATCATATGTGGTAGGACGTACTCCAACTCTCCTGTCAGCTCAAACATGATAACGCACAAAGATAGCGTCATTCGCGTTACTCCAGCTAGTGCTGCGGCCGCCCCAACCATTGCAAAAATACCGGGGGAAGCACCCGAGACCAAAAGTCCTACAAGCCGTCCGAACAAGGCACCAGCGTCTAATGCTGGAATAATGATTCCGGAAGGGACCTTGCAGCCGAATGTGATGGTGGTAAGGAGTAATTTTGTGAAGACCCCATAGATGAGCCACATATGTGCAGCATTCGGATTACTAGTCTCAATTGAACAAAGCCAATCTTTCGAATCCTTGGTACACTCAACAAGCATACTTTTTATCAAGCTATCACCTCCCTGCCGAGTTATAGGATTGGGATACTGAAGAACCCCGGTTAAAACCACCACACCGAAGACCTCTAAGACCGGGTGATATTTGATGATTGGAATTTTTCGGAACCTTTGAGACCACCAAAAGTTTGCTTTGCAGAATGCAGCGCCAAAGACCCCGCCGGATACACCAAGAAAAACAAAAAAGAAATAATCGAGAGGGCTGTATGACGTGTTGTAGGATGTTTCAAAAAGAATAAGTTTCCCAGTGCCTAGAGGATTCAATTGCTTGAGCGTAGCAGCTGCTATGAGGGAACAGAAGAAGGATCGCCAGAGAACTTTTCTGGGGAAATAGGTACTGATTTCCTGGTAACCGGCCCTCTTGTATTAGATTCCAATGCTAAATAGTGACAAGGTCTTGAGACTCACCTCAAAACTAAATAGCACACCTACCCATGATTGTCAGTCAAATTCCGAGATTTTCTACTACACAAAGGATCATTACCCCCAATAGGTGCTCCAAAAGCCACACTTAGACCCGCTGCACATGATGCGCTTATGATCTCCCTCTGCTTACGAGCATTATCTCTATACTTTGGAAATAGCCGGGCAACTATATTGCCAACACATGCAGATATATGCACAAAAGGGCCTTCAAAAGTCAGTACGTATAAATCAAAATCTCAGACCTCAGAATAAATACCTTCTTTCCCAAGACACATCCCTGACCCAACAGCAAAGACTGCTCCACTAGCCTTGATGAACAAAACCCTAAACCCTAGAAATCCTTTAATTACAAAACCCGAGAGAATAGTTTTTATTTCTGGGATTCCAGAACCACTATATCATCGAGTCAGCTGCTTGGTCTGTCAATCCAATACAGGAAGAGTATAGATACCTGGCCATGTACATGACCTTCGTGTCATTTATATCGCCATCAACCCTGGGCAACACATGCCTCGTCGTCATTGTCAATCCAGCGCTCAAAATAGCATATGAGACTGCTATAACCAAATATAGCGGACCTTTACCCCATCCATCTGTCCATTCCTTCCAATCACTACATCCGCCCTCAAGCTCATCAAACACCTTACAACACCGCCCTTTGTCCAGTAGCGGTGATGTGGAGCAGTATCCGTCCTTCCAGTCGAACACAGAGGCTTGCGTGACATCGACAATATAAGCTACTACCGCTGTGAAAACTCCAACGAGGGCTGCAGCTAGCCAGCCATGAAGTGATTCGACTAATCTGCTTTTTGAGGAGAGATGTCGATAGCGGATGGAATCTTTGACCTGGATATTTTATTAGGCTACCTCCCTTGGGTGGTTTATGACTACTTACCAGCTCGCGCATCCAGTCGATGGTTGTGTATTCATTATAAGGGAGCCTTTCACCGATTGAGAGCAGTTCGTTATCGCCATACTCAGTTTCACCAACTAATGATGGGATCATTGGTGTTTCTTCGGAATCTTGAGGTGCCTTTGTCATATCTTTATCAGGCATTTATCCTTTTTTTTTTTTTCTATTATAAAAAAAAATTCTCTCTTGTACCTGACAGTAGCGACCTGTGTTAATCTTAGACGCCCGTAAAAAAATCGGGGCGGTTAGGAATTAACACAGATGCAAGGCTGCTTGGAACTCGGTTTATGGTAGACCTTGACATTGATGGGAAATGCAGCTTATAATACTAACAAATTACAACTTCCGAGGAGATACTGTATCTATAAAGTTCTTTATATAACACCGCAAGAAACTTAATTTTTAACAGGACTCCACGTGGACATCTTAACTTTACTGATTTGTTGTTGCATTTAGATGCTGTCATCCGCGTGCCTCCGCGATCCGGGAATGATGTACAGAATAGTCTTACAGGTACGTAATGATCTGCAAATCTGGTGCCTGTCTTACTAGAGATGTTTTACATCCTGTGGTCACGTACACAATTATATAATGTGAACCCAGTCACGTACTGCCTAGCTAGGCTACTTGTACAGTGGTGGGTAATAAGTCATCGGATAGCCTAGCCACAATATTGCCTGCAAACGCGCATTCTGGTCCTATGACTTATTACCCACCGCTGTACAAAGTTCGGGGGGCTGACATTTCTTCTTACAATTTTGTATCTCATAGTTACACAGTGATGGGGGGTTTCGATCGATAGGGCTTCTGTATTTGATAACAGTCCACGCTAGTATCAACACAATAGACGACTTCCCATAAACAATAGAGCGCGTTCTATTGCAATAGCAGGTGGTGCAGAGTGAGATAGGTCCAGTTCCCATGAGGCAGTAAGACTTTTCTATTCGGCGAACTTGTTCTATCCGGTTACCAAGGCAGATAAGATGAACTTTTCCAGTTTAGTTCTTTATTCTAACCGAAGAAGGAAGGTGAAAGTACCCAAAGTTCTATTCAAGCGGATAGAAGATGTTCTATCCCATAGAACCCCCCCCCCCTCGGAGATGGTGCTCTATCAGATTTCTTAGACACCAGTGTTCTACCCGATAGAAAGTCAAAATTAAGTCTATTGGGCTATAGAACGCGCTCTATTGCTTATGGGAAGTCGTCAATATCTGGAACGAAAAGAAAGAAATAGTTGATCGTTGTACAATCCTCGGGCTCACACAAGAGGCTGAAAAAATAATCCCAGCCCAACGATACGCGTAGGTACATGTATGTGCCTCCGATGGTGAGATCAGATAAGACCCGCCTTCAGTCAGCTCAAATGCGGGCAGGAGTTCCGCACCCAGGATACATATGTTCATAGATCTAATGATCACATATATTTCTGCAGGTTCCACTTACCAAAGTCTCGGATCGACTTATTTCGAGATTTAAGCTTTTGTTACTTAGATACGTATACATGTATGCACCTTTCCCTACGGCAGATTCCATGGACTAATTACAGTCTATTATGTACTGGATTACATCTGTTTTGATCGGTCGGGCACGACTGGGGTCTTTGACTTAGTCTAAGCACGAGACATGAGAATACCGAAACTCTACCTAGAAGTTGAGCAGAAAGGTATAAGTGTATAAATTAGGGAACATAGAGGAAGAATGCAGAGAGGCCCCCCGGGGGGGAGGGGGGGCGTAGCCCCCAATAACAGCTGTACTAGAAGCCCAGGAGAACTTGATTTCCATACTTCAAAATAGAGAAGCACCTGCGGTCGCGAGGTGGTAACCCCTAGTTACATGTGTACTATGTTGTTGAGTATTTTGTGTTACGAAGGAGTCAATCACGTGACTGGAGATAAAGTTGGTAAGTTTCCGTATCTTATATAACAAAGAGATGCACGTCTTACGGCTCCCACCCAGAACTTTTTCATTCAACCCATATCTAAACCGTTCTCTAACTGTTCGGTTAGCTCGGATCTCACCCTTATGGTACATTTTGCCATTCTACGTTGCCTTGAGTTCTCCTAATCAGCCTATCTAGCTTACCCAATACCAACTTTGGTACAAGAAAATATGTAATTCGGGGTGCGTATTCAGGAGGCCTGAAGACCCTTTGGTTCATAAGTCTTGAGCCACCCGTCTTGGTGTGAATAGCATGTCTGAATAATAAAGGTAGAGAGTGAAAAAGGGAAGTAAGTAGAGACCACCCTTCTGTAGCTTTTGACATAGAGTTGATACATCTGTACAGCTAACCGACAAACCTCGTTTTTGCCAGCAGTAATCAAGGATATATCTCCTCTTAAAATACAAGGGGTCAGACTCAAAAGATTATCCAAACGTTTGGTTAGGAATAAACGTCATAGACCAATACGTTCACAAACAATCACTCGCAACTTCTTTATCGGGATCTCAAAGGAGTTCCATAGGCTAAAAGTGTTCTCGGCCCGGGTATCCGGAGGTTTAATAACGGCTCGGTTGGAGTTATCAAGATCTGTGCCTCCTCGTCCCTGTGCCTAATCCCTGGGAAACAGTGTCGTACGGTCTCACTCGCGATGGACACCACAAATGCCTCCAATTTTTCTTTTTTCTCTTTTCTTTTTTCTTTTTTCTTCTTTCTTTTCATTTCTTCTCTTCTTTTTATATGAGAGAAACATTAGGAACTGTGAGCTATTTACCCAGCTCAACAGTTCAGTGTCTACATGAGCCTTTAGGTGGTGAATTATGTCTTATCTACCCTGAATGTGTTGATGCCAAAGACAACCACAAAGCTTGGGGCGGCGCCACGTAAGCCTCAAGCGAGCCCGAAGCTGACCTCACTGGTCACGGGCGCAGAATTTGGTAAGAATCCAAAACCTGGTGGCTACGAAATATTATTTGAGTTTACCCGGTGCTGATTGTCTGTGTACTGTGTATTTATTGCATGCTGGGACTTAGATACATCCAAACCTCTTTTGGGAAACTGCGGAGGAACGCCTGGGGTAATGTAAAGCGGGGTGCAGGCCTGAGTTTATGTGCACTACCAAAGGAGCCTCAGGTAGATTCAGTGGCACCTTTTAAGTCTACAGTCTCCAATTTGAAAATTTGAAAATTTGGCTGTGATATAGAGTTTAGGCTTAACTTATGTGGGGACATACAGACCGCGAAACACTTTGACATTGTCAACTAAGTTATCCGCGGAGCTCTAGTTCTAACTAGAGAGGAATTAAGCATTAAATTGTCCGAATTACATCCCTGTAAATCTAAGTGGTACTTGACGACCCAGATCGAACCAGACGATTCAGCTGGCTTGACCGTCACCAACCATCTACTCAACGATATACCCAATCACTGGGAGTACAGGAAGTGTCTAAAGCAGAGAAGACAGCAAGAGCTTCCCCGGTTTGGTTAAGTTTTGGGCCAGGCTACTGCAGGCGGTGGGATGACAGTACCGCAATACACCCGCAATCTCGGGCCCCTCGAAATATGCACATAGTACTTTGCGTCAAAACAATAAAACCGAGCATTAATACAAGTTATTGTTGGGTCAGACATGCAAATATTTAGTTTGGCCACCTCCCGGCACAATTAACCTTTCTAGTTGAGAGGCTTCTGTTCCGTGAACCAGAGCGTGATCAGAACTGGGCCCGAAGTCCTTAAATGCTATAGATGTCTTTTTAAACCCTCTAAACTTGGGAAAAAAAAATCAACATAAAGGCTCGGTGGGCCTTGACCCGAAATTCGAAGCTAGAGCTAGTATTAGACTAAGGTTTTTTCTACAGCCGTTGCCAATACGCCACGGCCGTCTCAGGCGCCAATCATGAGCTTTTTGGAAGATTTGTAACCCCAGATTCCAAGATGTTAGACCAGGTGTGCATGCACCCCACCTGGGTTCCCGGCTGCATATAGTTCGCGGTTCTTGGGCCCCTACACAAGAACCCAATCACACATCACGACTCGCAAAATTTTTAGCACCTGAGAGACTCGGCAAGACAATATTTAGCCGACTAATCCCAAAGTTTTCTCGTCGGTATTAGGATTTAGCCACTTTTTCTGGGGTATCGGAGGCAAATTTGGGGTTCCGGTCCAGGCATTAGCAAACCGACTGATAATATTGTGAACTTTAAGAAGCGGCTCTCCCCACTATATATCGAGGTATATATCTACCCAAAGGCAAGAGCTTTATCTTCCTTAAGCGTCAAGGACATCAGGGAAGTAAACACAGGTCACTTTGCTCCCATAAATCATTCATCATGGGGAAGCTTTTCACCTTTGGCATCGCGTTCTTCGCGTGTTTAGGAGTATGTTCCGCAAATCTCCCCAATCATTAATTACATCAGGTTTCTTGAGTTTCTAACAATGAGGTTTTTTTTAATTAGAGTTTCTTGTTTGGATATGACAGTGGTGTTATGACCGATGTCATCGCATCTAAGCACTTTTTGGGCTACTTCGACACAACAAGTGATTCTCCAATTTTAGGAGCTATTGTATCGACGTTTGCAGGCGGGGCAGTATTTGGTGCTTTATCTGGAGGGTACACCATGGATAGGCTTGGCCGAAGAGTGTTAGTAAACCCAGATCATTCCCAGAGCTATGCTCTAAGGCTATCGACTAGCCACTGACCATGTCTTTAGGAGTATCCAAATCGGAGCTATAGTGTGTGTTGTAGGAGCAATTCTTCAGGCGGCTTCAACACATCTGGCTATGATGCTTGTTGGTCGTATCATTACCGGTTGGGCAGTTGGTATCATGAGCAGTGCTGTTCCTGTGTACTGCGCCGAGCTTGCACATCGTTAGTTTACCTACCTGCATAAGTTCCTTTCCTCTCAGAATCTGACATAAGACATAGCCAAGAGACGTGGTTTTTTGGTTGGATTATCCCAGCAGATGATCGGCTTTGGTTTCATTGTTTCTACATGGTAAGGAAGACCCATCACCTCAACCATGAAAGAAAAGCAAAATATAACATTTATCTCAGGGTCGGATACGGTTCAGCACATGCCTCAGATAGCAGTAGTTTCCAGTGGAGATTCCCTCTTGCATTCCAAGGAGTCCCCGCTGGTCTTCTTGCAATCGGTCTCATCTGGTTCCCGGAATCTCCTCGACAGCTTATTGAGAAGGACAACGAGGACGAGGCACTTAGGATTTTGAAAAAGTTGCATGCCGATGGCAACAACGACGAGTGGATTATGTCAGAATTTAATGAAATCAGGCAGACAATTCTTGCCGAAAAGGCAGTTGTTGTGAGAAGTTGGAGTGTTATGTTTACAGTTCCGCAGTGGAGGAATCGACTCATGCATGGAGTTATGGTGCAGGTCTTTACACAACTTACCGGTATCAGTGAGTAGCCCCGAAAAGACTCCCCCCTTCCCTTTTTTTCTTTTTCTTTCTTAGCGGGGTTGTTTTCTCACATGTTTGCAGATGTCATCAACTACTACCAGACACAGATGTATGAAGCGCTCGGAATAACTGGAAAAAAGGCTCTTCTTGTCTCTGGGTTATACAATATTGTCGGCCCCGTCACCAGTGAGTTACCCGGATAAGACGGACGAGAAAGAATCAAAGCGAAAATCTAACCGCAATATAGACGCATTCTTCATCTTCTTCCTCATTGATCGTGTCGGTCGTCGCAAGCCCTTACTGTTTGGAACAGTCGGTATTAGTGTCTGCTTAATTATTGAAGCTGCTCTGAACTCCAAGAACCCCGATGGGACAGATCAAGCACTTTCACGGGCTGGTGTGGCTATGATATTTTTGGTATCTATGGTCTTCTCTGTTAGCTTTGGACCGATTTCGTGGACTTATATGTCAGAAGTCATGGTAAGGGAGCTCCTAGACCTACAATATTTACTGTCGATCATTAGAGCTAACAGTCATCACAGCCCATGCAAATCCGTGGAAACGGAAATGCCTTTGCAACTGGTATTGGAAACTGGCTCGTGAATGTCCTGTTCTCACAGGTCTCACCACAAGCGCTAGCAAAGCTCAAGTGGAAATATTACTTTGTTTTTGTTGCCTTCAGTAAGCTCCACTCCTACCCTACCTCGCATACGACTGCATTCTAATTTTCTTCTTCTTTAGATTTCGTTGTAACTCTCCCCACCGTATTCTTTGTTTTTAAGGAGACAAAAGGAGTCTCGTTAGAAGAGATTGATCTTCTATTTGGAGAACGTGCTCTGGGGGCTCTGCCGAGCGATATTGAGAAGGAACAAAATGTTCATATCGAGCACGATATGAAGCGCGATACCTCAGTCTAATTTCCCTTCCCTGTCCTAAGGACCTTTTTGTAATTAGTATTTATCTATATGGCCATGAATTATATGTCGATTACGGAGCTTGTCTTTGATTGAACGCGACAGCTGTAAACTTGTCGATAATTGGAGCGCATTCTGTAGGTATCTGTAGCATATGTGCGAATTATTATCGCATGGAAAATTCCACGTCTCTAGCTTCTTTGCTGGCTACTAACTATAGAACCGCCTCTCGGTTATTTGTTCAAATCGCAGGGCATATATGTGGATGTTCTGTACGCGCCCCTAACTACAAATCCCCACCAGTGAGCATGGGTATGAGGTAGGGGTAAGAAGGTAAAGACTTATGAATACTCTTTCAGCTACATCTACCCAGGGCTTTCGATTAACGGAGCGCTACTACTGGACTCGACGGTATTTGAGGCTAGCTATCGTTGCTAGACTAAAGCGCTATAGCGGGCAGTACAATAGTAAGATTCTTCACCTCGAGTTAGTTAGTGCAGCCGATCTCTTGGCCTAGCGGCGCGGCTGAATTAACTATTGTGGCTAATAATTTTACTTTGAAGCCCCTTTGTGTCTTTCCACAACAATGTCTTTGGCGTTGATATTGTAGCTGAGGAAGGGCCTTTCAGGCGGACAATTGTAAGCGGTGTATGTTTCCATTCTGACGTCGGGGAGCTGGTAGTAAACAAAATGGGCCGTGGCTGGATACGTACCTGCATAAAGCTAGCTGTGTACTGCCTATATGAAGGGCAAGACGTATTGAACGTGAGGGGGCCCCTGATATGGCTGATATATAGGGCTGAGTAAACACCCTATGAGATTGCGTGTGCTTCTAGACGCCCAAGCTATCTTCCTGCGCCTTTCGGTACCCGAATTAATGTATTTTGGACGTAGGTACAGCTCAGGGGGGGGGGGGGGGAGAAGCGCAGTATACAGGCATCATGAAACAGATTCTTTGTACTGACAACACTTAGACTTTTCTGTCCAGAGATAATGCGATTTTTCCTCTAAACAATGGCTCCCCACGTTCCTGGGGAGAGAAGCGAGACATAACTTAACTGTAAAACGTGAATTAGGTTTTAGGGAGGTATGAACCTACATATACATACGTGTCGCTGCAATCCACCCGCCGAGTTAACGTTCAGTGGCTCTTTAATTCTCCACCGCCTCCGTCAGGAACTGTTCGATGATAGGCAGTCTTCGTGACAAATCACAGGCGCCCAATCCTTAGCGAGAAATGATAAAGGTTCCACTTTTCGGGGTGGCGCATGTTGAATGAGGTATTCATGCAGGACCAAAGCATTGGCAGGCGAATCGTGCATGGTGCACACCCGTTGCGCAAGTTCAGAGCCGCAGGGGCAGTTGCGCCCCTTATCCGTTTCGATGTGCACAAGAACGGGGACGATATAGTTTCGTCGCGGATATAGTTTTCAAGCAAATCCTAATCCAAATGGCTACAAAAGATCTAAAGAAGCGAGAGCGCGAATCCAGAGATCTGGGCAGGGGCTACTTGGAAGTGTATATTCATAGGGTGCACTGATAGCCAATACTTTGAATATGGATGGTTTCGCCGGAGATAACTTTCTTTGCTGCTAAGGGACACAGACGGGAAGGGTAGATTGCAAGTTGGAGATCATTCAATGTTTCAGTTCTACCCCGTCTGCCATCCCCTTCCCCAAAAACCAAAAATAGTGGTTCACCGCGTCTAAGCTCCCTCATAGAATGTGAGTCGATGGCAAAGCAAAAGCTAAACATTAAAAAGACTATTTCATCCCCTCCCCTCCATCGCTCTCTCTTTCTCTTTTTCTTTCAAGCAAGCAAGCAATATTTCATAAGCACACTCCCTTCGTTCGTTCTTGTTTAAATCTTTTTTCTATCGACGTATAAAACATACCCCTCACTCCTTGAGATCGTAAGTGTTTGACACGCGCATTCCCACCTACCATTTTTTTTTTACCACATACAACCCCTTACCTTCTTCTAACACGGGCGTCCTCACCGCAGGTACATTTAACTTAAAATTCTCATACAAACCCACTGTAATGGTATCTTTCACCAGCCCCGGTGCTAGTCATCGGCAGAATCTGGTCAAATTTGGCTTCTCTGTAAGTCCAACGTTTCCCCTGACCCACACGCTTCTGCACGTGTCCCTGGGTCACTCTTGGTCGATGTAGCTTAATCTAACCTCATCGTGAAGATTCTTGCCCTCGTGGCCACTCTTCAAGCAGTCTCTGCTGCATCTATTCATGGTGTGCACCGTCATAGAGACCTCTATTTAAAAGTGGAGGCGGACAACACCACTGTTCAAATTGGTGCCGATAACACTACTACTTCCGGGTCTTACTGGCTTGAGACTATCGAGAAGAGAGGTGTTGCCACTTTCAACAATGCTTCGTCCACTTATAAGGTCTTCAGAAATGTCCGTGACTACGGTGCCAAAGGTATATTATAACCATTCCTTCTCCCTTTTCCGCCGCTCGCCCGACCAGTTTCTAATGATAAAAACCAACAGGTGATGGAATCACTGATGACACAAATGCCATCAATGCTGCCATCCAGGAAGGTGCTCGCTGCATGGGCGGAACCTGCGACTCTTCAACTGTTACTCCTGCTGTAGTTTATTTCCCACCTGGCACTTATATGATTTCCAGCCCTGTCATTGCGGTCTACTACTCTCAGCTTATCGGTGACCCCACCAACCTCCCCACCATCAAGGGCACCGCCAACTTCACTGGTCTTGCCCTCGTCGATGCTGACCCGTATATTCCGGAGGGCTTCGGTGCCCAGTGGTACACCAACCAGAACAACTTCTTCCGCATCGTCCGTAACTTCATCCTCGATACTACCGGCATGACATCGGCTGAGGTGCCTACTGGTATCCACTGGCAGGTTGCGCAGGCGACCACTCTTCAGAACATCCATTTTGAGGGTTCCCCGGGCGAGAACAGGAAGGACCGCGGTATCTTCATGGAGAATGGATCTGGGGGTTTCATGAGCGATCTCGTCTTCAACAATTGTAACGAGGGCGCCATTTTTGGGAACCAGCAGTTTATGACCCGTAACTTCACCTTCACCAACTGCAAGACTGCCATCTCGATGCTCTGGGATTGGCAATGGACCTTCAAGTCCGTCAGCATCAAGGACTGTGGTGTCGGGATTGATATCTCAGCTATAGATGCGAAGACTGGCTCGGCAACTCTTGGTTCGATGATTATCCTCGACTCTTCCATCTCCAACACGCCAATTGGTATCCGCACCAACAAGACTTCGGTCTCCACTCTAGAAGCTGCAGGAACTGTCATTCTTGATAATGTCCAACTTAACAACGTCCCTAAGGCTGTTTTCAATATCGGCAACAACGCTACCATTCTCTCTGGAGAGGGTGATAACACCATCGACTTTTGGGGGCAGGGTAGAGACTACTCTGGTGGAAATGGCACTGTTCGCTCAACCCAGGGCGCTCTTACCCGTAACGTTAACAAGCCAGAGACACTTCTTACCTCTGGCGGAGAGACTATCTTCGAGCGCACAAGACCTCAATATGAGGGCGAGGACGTTTCGAACTTTGTCTCCGTCAAGGAACGCGGTGCCAAGGGTGATGGTGTGACTGATGATACCGAGATCCTCAGGGCTGTCTTTGAGGAGAACGCAGACTCTGGAAAGATCATTTACTTTGACCACGGAGTTTATATCGTCTCTGACACCGTATTCGTCCCTACTGGAACTCGGGTTGTTGGAGAGGCCTGGTCCGTCATCATGGCCAACGGTGAAGCCTTCAAGGACGTTAACAACCCTATCCCCGTCTTCCAAGTTGGAAACCCAGGAGACGTCGGCACTGTCGAGATGTCTGACCTTCTCTTCCAGACAAAGGGCCCTCAAGTCGGCGCAGTCCTCCTTGAGTGGAACTCCGCAGATCCGGAAGGCGAACAGGGTGTTAACGCCATGTGGGATGTCCACTTCCGTGTTGGTGGCTCTGCTGGTACTGACTTGAACACCGCCCAATGTCTCGCCAACGAGCTCGGCGCTGGGGTGGGCAACGGTACGGCCCGCATTACCACACCAAACGCCAACTGCTTTGCGGCGTTCATGCTGATGCACATTGGGAAGACTGCAAGTGTCTATATGGAGAATGTTTGGGCCTGGACCAGTGACCACGCTCTTGACGCACCTTTCAACCGTGTCACTCTCTACAACGCCCGTGGTATCTACTCTGAAAGCGAGGTCGGTCCAGTTTGGATGTATGGTGTCGCTTCCGAGCACAACGTCCTCTACCAGTACCAGTTCCAGAATACCAGTAACGTCTTCATGGCTGTCGGTCAGACCGAAACTCCATACTACATGTCCAATCCTGTTGCCACTGGCATCTTCCCCGTCAATACTGACTTCAACGACCCCACCTACGAGACCTGTACCACCCCCTCCTGCCGCAAGTCATGGGGTCTCAGAATCATGGAGACCACGGATATGTTAGTGTACGGCGCAGGGCTCTATTCCTTCTTTGAGGACTACAGCACAAACTGTAGCAGCAGGGCCGGGGGCTCAAACTGCCAGGAGAACATGCTGGAGATTCAGGGTAGCAGTGGAATCAGCTTAATGAACATCAACACCATTGGTGTCGTCAATATGGTCACGCTAGATGGAAACGCTGTTGTGCAGGCGGCGGATAACAGGAACTCCATGGCCGATACCTTCATCAGGTTTGACGTCGTTTAGTTAGGCTAGCTAAAAGGTTATCATGTCCGAAGTGATAATAACGCTCTTTTTTTCTTTCTTTTTCTTCTATGTTTTTAGGCTTTCTCTTAGGCGCGGCTTTTTGACGCTTTTTTTTCCCCCTTCGATTCTTGGTGTGGAGGGGCAGTGAATATAACATACCCTGTATTATAGATCTAATCATTGATGCTGCTGGTTTTGGTAGATTTCCGTGGTTATAAGTTTCACTGTTGTATGGTATTAAAATAAAAATGACTTGCCATAACTTGCAATTGGTGAACGTTACATAGCGTGACACTTTGTGACCTTACCGCCTCAGAGTGTTGGTTCTTGGCGGTGCGCTGTTTGCTTTGTTTTGCACCTTCTCCCTGATGAAAAACAACTTTTTGATACAGGGCGGGTAAGAATTAAGGTGATAGTGTGTAGTACAGTACCAGACCCGCTGCAAACGGAGGGGGGGGGGATACACCATAGGTTAAACTAAATTATTGGAACCTGTAGCTGAGAAGACTTGTTTCTTATGGGGATTCGCTATATAGTAATTATTATTATAATAGCTATAATAATAACAATAATAAGCAAGGATGCGGGGAGCAACTATATCGAGTGATACATCGTGACTCCATCCGTAGCTGGTTGTTAAGCCATTTATTGTAACACTCTATCATCTCCCAACTAAGCAAAGACCCCATGCATCCGTAATTACATCGCCTCGCCCATCCGCCCTCCTATTCCCGGGACTAAACAGCACGATAGTTGATCTTGGGAGTTCGAATATATACTCCAAAGGCCTGGAATAGAGAAACCAAACTCGCCAGGGCTAAAGTTGGTTCGTACTGTGGGCACTGCAGGATTGGAGTGATTTTGCGATCGCGCCCCGGCTTGGTATGTGTATGTATATGTTTGCGCGCGTACATACGTAACCAAAACAGCGGTCTGGGGGTTGCAACTCTTACTCGTTCTGGCGTGATGTAAGATACACATATCAGAGTATCTCAGAACGAATCTACTGCGTCATTCCCCCCCCTTTTTAGTTTTCGATTTTCTATGTATGCACATACTCGCACGTTAATCAAGTAGGCCCTGAGAAATGGTGACGTTGTGCAGCGACTCGGAGACTACAGCCCCGACGCCGCAGTACATTGTAGAGAAAACCACAATAAAGATGGAGGCAGATTGTATCCTGGCTAGATATTTTTTATTAAGTTCGGATCATGCATCTCCATTGTATCCATTGTAGATTTGGTAGTCTTTGCGTTGCGTTGTGTTTTAATAGGTATATACGAGAGATACGCCTTTCTGTTGGACTCGTAGAGTAGTACTGTCTTAGGTGTCATTTCTCAGACTTAGTTAGCGTGCAAGTAGAATAGAATAAAAATTATGTGGTTATGGCCCTGATACTAGAATGCTAATCTGCACTTCCTCTGAGTGCCCTTTTGAACCTACCTCCGTTAGCCCCGCGGACCCGAGAGTGGAGGGTATGGATTCCAGTTACTATTCTCCTAGAGCTATAGAAAGAGGGGAAAAATCTCAGCAACCATATCTCAGTCTTGGACGAAAAAAATGGGGCCTACCCCAGCTAACTCTGCCGCATCTTAACCACCACCAATCCCGCCGCGTCACAAAAAATGACTCGGCAGTCGCCACACGTGATACCCTTCCGGGCCTCGCCAAGTTTACAGTCCGGGGTGTGCTCGCTCCGTCCGCGCCACACGAAATATCCCCTGAAACAGGCCAAGATAAGAGCCTCGGCCTAGCCGACACCTTATATCTACCTCGATGATCCGTCGTCACTATTCCTGCACAGTCACAGCTGCAGATTACGCGATTGGTGTCCCGTTTCCCATGGTACAGCAGGGTGCGTGATCTGACGGGGAATATACGAGCGGTGGAGTAGCCGATGGCGCAGGTGCGGACAGCGGTGTCCCTGGTTTTGTGTGCAGGGGTTGGCTGGCCGGGGATGGTTCGTCTTCTGGGAGGGGCTGTTTTCGTTGCGGCCCGGGTGGGTGGGCCGAGTGAGAACTCATGTTCTTGCATGGGGGCAATTGTAGGGGAGGGTCTTTGTACTAACCATATATGCAAGCTTGCACTCCTAGCCAGTGAGAGCCCCAACCAATAAGAATTTGCAAGGGGCTCTTTCTCCTCTCTCAGTGAGGTGATGTGCCAGTACGCCGACTTATAGCTAAGCTTGGACTTTTTGTATAGCGATTTCTTGTAGTAAGTGCATGGTGCGTCTTCTAGATTCTAGAGTATATAGGGAGAAGTTCAAAGCCCCAGACAGAAACCAGAGACGAGCACCGTAGATAGAGAGCCACACTGGGGTAGAGCGCGATAATAACTGTCCACCGCCGAGGGCGTGGGACGGCCTATAATGTACTCCCCGAATGTTAGTGAAGACGAAATGGACGAAGATGAGAGAGAGAAGGGAAGGGGATACAACCGAGGATGGGGCGAACTTGAAAGAAATTGACCAAAGACGGAAGTTGAAATGGAGCAAGGATGAAATTCGTTGGTTATTTGTTCATATCCCTTATGTTCTTTTCTTTTGTACTGAAGCTAGCGGCGGAAGGAGGGTAGTTCTAGGATGGTGCGGTCTTGTCATGGCCGGAAGGCTGCATACAACTAATGAGTTAAACAAAAAAAAACCGAATATTAGCCTAAGTATTCTATACCCGGCTGCAGCTCTCTTCCCAGTTGGCTGTTATATTGGAGGGGAAGGGCCAACAATGAGTGGATGCAAGGGCCGAGTGAGAGCCCATGCTTCTGCCCGTCGTCGTCGTCCATGCAACGAGTTGAGCAGGCGGACCAATCGTAGACTACTTGCTGTCAGTAGAGGAGGGCCGCGGCCAATAACAGTACCGCTGTCCCGATACTACCACACACTGTCCCTTCATTCAGATGGCCTCGTGCTCCACAATCTTTGTCGTTGCTGTTGCTGTTGCTGTTGCACCGGTGTGTTGCTGATTCGTTGGTTAACTCAAGCTCCAACTAGGTGCTGACTGAGGTGCTGTCAGTTCGGGCTGTAGTGCTGTAACTAGTGGGGGGGGGGGTGCAGAGCCCCATGCATGGCTATTTCCCAGCACCCGGTGCGTATGTACTTACCGCGTACAGATGTGTAGCGGCCTGCGGCGTATGATCGCGGGTTGTCTAGATATCTGTGGGGTTGATTAATGGTGTTCCAGCTAGCTGCGGATCGTGATGGTGTGTGTAGTTATGGCCGTAGTCACAGCTGGTGGGTTGGGGCGGGTAAGTGTTTTTTGTGTTGGTGCAAGGACGGCCGAGTGAGATATCATGTTCCTGCGTACAGTGGTACACAGAACAGATCAGACCAGTGAACCACACTCACTCTCTCTCGTCAACGCATCCACAACCGCAGCCTATAGACACAACCACCACCACCACCACCATACATACATGTACTTATATATATAGCATGGACAGGCTTCTAGATTAATTCAGCCTAAGCTTCCACGCAGCTGCACACCCGGCCCTCCCATTCTTTGTCGCCTACATTGATACTCACCAGGCACACATGTATTCTATCCTAAGCACATGCACATATAAGTATCGACTTCCTAAGCTACATGTATCGAGGCTCCATGTGAGGGACCACACACCAATGAAACTCCCTCTAGAAAGGCGGCCAAAAAAAAAAGTGGTCATAGATCGCTGCGGGGGGTTCATTATTTCCAGAAAAAGACCATTTTGCATCACAGAGGAGTAAGAAAAAAGCACTGTGGCTGATACCCTACCTATGGCGCTCCCCCCCCCCCCCGCTTGTCCATCCCCTCAGCTCCATCTCTACTACATCTTGGCCCCACCCCTCCCAAACCCAACTTCAATTCAAGAGCATCCACCCCCTAGACCTTCCTCCCTTCATAGTACACAACCGCAACGACCAACCGGGGATTCGGGTGGGTGTACCCTACACCATACGACCCGGCGTAGATCCCGAGGGCGTCTCAATCAAGCTGGAACGGGGGCACATGGGGGAGGTGGATGGAACGGCGCACATTATATATATACATGTAAGTACATATAGCTACTTAGCTACTTAGTTGGACAGATGCATCACAGGAGCGCACTCGATATATCCCGCTATGTACCATAATCCCTCCCATCCAATCGCACCATCCACTCACTAGCCCAACCCCTAGCCCACTAAACTAGCTCGCCACCCCTGTCTACCACCCCAACCCCAGCCTGCCACCCTCCCCGTTTCACGGCCAGCATCCTTCCTGCATGCAGCCCAGGGTCCATTTAAGATTAAACGCACGACACAGCCAGCCAGCCAGCCAGCCAGTAGTAGAGTAGGCGAGCTCCGTGGAGAAATGAGAGGAAGAGAAAGGGAGGGAAAACGTTTCTCATTTCATTTCAACTGTCTAGGTCCGTTCCGTTCAGTCCGAATTTTTGCTAACACACCAAACTCCACACAACTACAAACACAAGGACAACGACAACAAGAAGGGTATAGTTGTAGTCGCAGAAAGGGTGAATATACTACTTTAAGAAGAGAAAAACTTTGGGGAAGGGGGAAGAAAAAAAATGGCGTAGATAGTGCTCATAGGTAGGAAGGTAGGTAGGTAGATAGCACACACCAGATCCGCTACCAGCAAAGTGAAGTAGGCCACCCGTAATACATAGCAAAAACCATACTGAAAAAAGAAGAGAAGTAAAGAAGAAGTAAAAGTTAAAACAAGAAAATTCATAAAGTCGCTAATATGACTATATACCGATTTGACAGAAAAGAAAAGAGAGAAAACCCAACCCACTAGCTAGTAACCCATAATATGGATACTTTATGGCAAGACATAACTTTAGATGTCCCTCAGCCGGTCAGCTACAACCTGTGCCCTGCACGACGGCCGTGGAGATGCCTCTTCCTGTATGCAGCCTTGGTGGGCTGCACATGGACCGTGACAGTGGTCGGGGATGCAGTGGTGTATGTAGTGACTGTGACCACCACAACCTCTACATTAGGGTCGACGTAGTTGTCCGCAGCAGGGGTCGGCTCAGCGGTAAGGGTCGAGTCAGCAGCATCAGCAGCCTTGCTAGGTTCGTATCCGTACCCGTGCCCGTGGGAGTATGAGTAGTAATCACCCTCATCATCATTATCACTATCGATGCCGCCGTAGACCGGAGTAGAAGTTGACGACGATGAGTACGAAGTTGAAGTAGAGCTCGAAGCCGTCTTGGTGGCTGTTGCGGTACCAGTAGGAGGCGGGCTAGTCGGGTCATCGGTAAGATCATTCTCATCATCAGTTGGGCACCCACCCGCCGGGGCATCCTCTGGCCCGTAAGTAACAGCATTGCATCCCGGGATTGCGGCCAACGGCCCAACAACATCCTCATCAATTGAAGGTGCAATGGTGCACTGGTGCATCTCATCCTCGGTGTACAGATCAAAGACTTTGCACTCGTCAATGATCCCCGTAAGGGAGGTACACACATCAATTGCCTCCTGCAGCACATCCACATCCCAAGCGTTCATGAAGTCACCATGGTATCCATATCCCAGTGGGTCACCCGAAGAAAACACAAACGTCCCTGTCTGTCCACTGAAGGCGTGGACGTTCCAAATTGTCTCAAAGAACAGACTGACAACCCTTTGTTCAAAACCTTCTGGGCATGTGCCGTCGTCCATGAGCGATGGGTAGCGCATGTGGTCACGGTGGTTGTCAGAGTCGAGATCCTCACCGTTCCAGCAGCTGGGGAAGAAAACCTCGGCACGGAGACCATCGACACAGTCGTGTGCCATGTTATCGGGCATCTCACGTAGGCCAAGGGCAGCTTTGGCAGGTTCGTCATAGTTGAGACAGTTGAAGCCGACAGCTTTTTGACGGAGTGCAGCTTCTGTTCGGTCAGAGTCGGTCCAGAGAGACTTTTCGACAACCGGGTAGGGGAATGATCGCAGCTTGGGGTCGCCGGCGATCATACGGAACCCAGGCGGGAACGCCTTGACATCATCCCCCCTGGGGAGATAGTATCTATTGAGTAGTAGTTAGCATGTTGTCAAAGTAGAATCATCAAAGCAGCCAAAATCTCATGGCAAGTAGCTAGAAGAGAAAAAAAAATATCAACTAGGGAACACTTACACAAGCATTCCACCTGTCTGATTAACCTTATTGAACATTCCGGCTTCGTCTTGGAAATAAAGCTGTGGTGTCCAATACGCCGAGAGATCCTGCTTGACCGCGCAGCTCGTACACGTACTCTCCAATAAGTGGGCCTCAGTTGCACTCTGTGAGAACTCTATAGTTGCCGTGGCCACGTTAGTATAGGTTACACTGGTAATAGTTGATTTTCCACAAAAGGAAATCAAAGACAGAAAGCAGGCAGTAAGTAAAAGGAAGCAGCAGGGTTATACTGGTAATAGTTGAATTTCCAAAAAGGGATTTCCTTTAATAAAATAAAGGTATCAATGGTGATGATAAGAGATAAGTAACAAGCAAACAATAGCAGCAGTAGCAACAGATGAGTTTATTGATTGTTGATAACATGAGGAAAAAAAGGAAGAAACTCTAGATTAACGACAATGGGGGAAAAAAGATGGGAAAACTCACTGTTACCACCGTGAATGGTATGGACATGCTCTGAGACTTTTCCAAAGTCCGTGAGCGGGTCGATTCTCTCCACAGTCAAGCTTTGCCGGCACGGAAGCCGCCAGAAGGCACTTGCCTCCAGGGCAAGCATGGACAAAGTGACAAGTTTGCTTAATGTGTTCATGATGGCAACGAGGGAAAAATTGAATTGAAATTGCGTTTAGTAGGAGGTGAAAGTGGGATGGAGGGAGGGATGGAGGGGGGCAGAGGAAAAAAATCGAGGGTGGTGATGATGATTTTTTTTTTTGGCTGACGGGATCACGCACAGGGAAGGAGGAAGGAAAGGAAGAAAGAAAGGAATGACTGATCGACTACTGACTACCCGGACAGAAAAAAAGAGTGTGGAGGTGGGAACGAAAGAAAGGCAAGCAAGCGGGATGGAGAAGGGAAGGGGAGAAGGGGGAAGAAGAAGAGCTGGTCGGAGGAGAGGGGTCACTAATGTAGAGGCTGCAGTTCAAGCAGTAGGTGCAGTGAGCCACAAGGAATGCAGGAACGAACCCGTACAATGCAGCGCAGAATGCCGGGGTTGTGGGGGGGGGGGGGGCTGCGTGACAAGAAGGGGTAAGATTTAGCTTGGGAGGTACAGAAATGAAGTACATGTAGCTTGCAATTGCTAGCTGGGTATTATATTACTCCCTGCTCATGTACCTTCTCTCGCAATATAATTGTTTCCCACTGTAGTGGTGCTCAAATGTCTCAATCTCGAATTGAATTGAGGGCGCCTGGTACGACCCTTGTGCCTGCCCTGAGGACCCTTCTTTACCTATCCCATTGTTCCCCCTCACCGTCATCCTCGTCCTACTTCGAAGTGGGGTCTCTTCCTGATTGCAAGTGCCGTTTCGCAGGCGTGAGCCAATGCTCTTTGCGCTCTGGCATAACGCCATAACGCCCCTCCCCTCCGTACCTAATCTTTTATCGCGCGCCGTTATTTTTATTTTTTCTTTATTCTTTACCCACTGAAGACGGAGGGGGCGCCTGACGTCCCACAGATTTTAATCTTCTTACTGCTCATTTCCTTTTTTTCCCATTCCACGCACCTATCGCAACAATCGTCACTCCCCTTCCCAACAACGGTCTCCAATCTAATCTGTTAATTCTATTACTTCCTATCCCGTAACGGGCAATTCCATCACTTGAGAATTCCTACCGCTCTCAGCGTCCTTCCTTCATCGCAAATAGTATTATATAATAGAATGATATTTAACGTTGACGCCCATTAAACTACCCTCCCCCCTCCCCCCTTTCCTTCCTCTTGGAATAGTTGAAACCTACCATTCGCTACTGTCCGTCCCTGAATTTCTATCCCGCATGGTATGTATCGTAGTCCAGTCCAAAGTCACACACTAGTAAGCTAGATGCAGCTAGCGAGAGCCCCCCTAGTTTGTTTATTTCCCGGGGTTCGGTGGGATAGGGTTGATACGAATTAAGTGAAGGTAGAGGGAGGGAGAGGGGGAGGAGAGGGAGAGTACCGTTAGAGTAGGTACATGTAGGCATATACATGTAGTACCCTTACCTACATCCACTCATCTCACTCGCCCATCTCTTATCTTGGTGGTGGTGGTGGAAGGTGCAACCTGAGTCAACACAAGACCATCTGAACCAAACTTTTTTTTTCTCCGGTACCTGAGATGCGATAAGGTTGCACCAAAAAAAAAACCCCAAACCCATGTAATTGCACGCCACACTCACACACCCCCTTCCTTTGCTCGGCGGCTCTGGTCAATTAGAGTACATGTATGTACCTTTATTCTTCTACCCATTATAGGCGGCTGAAACCACTCCTCCCTGGACTTCCACTCAAGATAGACAGACGGACAATCATCGCAGTCCGGCTAGTTCCTTCTTTTTACCACAAGCGCGCATCATTGTAGATTGATTGTCTGTTAGTCTGTCACGGGAAATTACCTCTAGCCCTAGGACCACCACCATCATCACCGCCGACGCGACACAAGCCCCTCCCCCCTTCCTCCTTCCTTCTCTCCCTTCATTACGTGTGTGGCTACCGGTCGGCTACTGCCGAGCACACCCATGGTTGTGTGTTGCAGTTGGTTGTTGCAAGACAGGCTTGCAGACTTGCAGGCTTGCATTAATTGCAACGGTTCCTGACGATCTTGGCCGAGAAGATGATGTCAACCAAGCCTACCTACTCTGTTACTGTAGACTGTAGCTAAACTGCTTATGATATATATAACCCGATTTTCGACTAGCGGGTGAGCGAGCGAGCGGGAGGGGCTTGGTACCTAATTTACCTTTGTACTAGAGTATAGGTATGAGAGTGTATGCTCTACACCTCTAGAGTACATGTACCTATGTAGATAGAGGAAGGTGGTGGGTGATAATTAGAGGCGGAAGAGGCTGGCTGAGAGGCTGAAATTAACCTTTCCTTTCCTTCCTTCCTTTCTTCTTCCTTTCCTTCGTTCCTTCTGCCAAAACAACTCTCACACAACCCGGTCGCTCATTAAAAAAAAAACGGAAGGTCGCAGTATCTAAAACCACCGACTCACTTGTGCTAGCTAGCTCATGCAAATCTCACATCACATCACCATCTTCCCTATCTGTGGTCTATCTCCAGCGAATAGAACTAACCAATTAACATTGTACATGTCTTTTACGTTTTTAACGTTTTAACGTCATGTAGGATAGATCCCGGCCTGACTGACTGACTGACTCGATAAATCTCCCCGTATAACATGTATGTATGTACTCGCCAAAAAAAAAAAAAAAACAGCTCGCGCGCAATTCCACCAGTATTACTTACATGCTCATTACGGACGGCTGTTTGCGTCCATGTCCACACCTAGCCGCGTCGTATGTTTTTGTTTGTTTGTGTGTATGTGTATATGTGTTGTGTGTTGTGTGTATTCGTGCGGCCATGCAGGGGAGAGTGAGAGGGATGGGGGGGGGGGGGGGTGGATGGAGGAGAAGGTGGCACGTGTATGTGTGGTGAGGAAAGAAAAGAAAAAAAAAATAAAAAAAAAAAAAAAAAAAGGGGACGCCAGGTTTAGGTTTAGGTTTACGTTCTTGTTTTAAGCACCGCGGTTTCTTTCGGGTTTCCTCCTAGCCACTACATCTCCCTCTACTCCTGCGGCGTTTCTTTCATTCATGACGGCATGCAATGCCAGAACTCTAACTCTAATTCCCACCGTCCGGCCTACCTGCCTGTAGGATATAGCTCAGTTCCGTAATTATCGATTCCCGACACCGGCCAGCTATAGCGTGTAGCTATGTGAAATATTTACAAAGCTCTGGGAGATGATTACTATACAAGAAACACTCACCCATCCAGTATTATCGTGGGTCTTCAACAATTTCCCCTGCCCTGCCGGCCGGCAGAGGCCTATAGGCGCATACATGTACGCATGTATCTATCGACTAGCTACCTCAGCTCAATCCATCTATACGCTCCGTTTAGGAGGACCGCTTCTGTTAGTCCACTGTGGTCTGTCACGCCCGCCCCCGCAAAATGTCACTCCTTGTAAGTGAGTAAATACGTACCTGCATATAGCAAGGTTTCGTTATACAGCAAATATATAGTGTTTATACATAGAATATATAAACACCACCACCCCCCCCCCAATATAACCCAAAAAAATAGAACTAATAATAGTATACCGCCCATGTGTATATACTGATCAGACGCCGTAGGGATGGGCTAATAACGATCGATGGGCGCTAGTAGTAGTGATACTCTCCCAGGATATATACATTATATCCTGTGCGATGCGGATTACCCCCCCCCCCCCGCTGCTGCTGTATGTAGACGTACTGTGAATCTGTGGATCATGAGTATGGGGTAATTACTAAACCACTCGTGGGGGTTAAGTTAAGGGCTGGGGGTAATATATCTAGCAATGGATCATGAGGTCGATATATATATACACACAGAGAGAGAGAAAGAGATCTATAGAGAGGTTGTACAGCCGCGTTCGAAAAGTCCTGGCGCCCTATTATGTTGAGTCTGCTGATCATGAGTTGTAACCATTGCTGATCTTACGCATACTCAACAATTATTAGTATAATAGGTATGGCCGCAAAAGATATATCGCAGCTTTCTCTGAAGTCTATAGCCTCGACTAGCTAGAGGAGAACCGGAAAGCAGAAAGGACCCCTCATAGTTTGGCCTGGGAGTACCAGGCCTTTTGAACGCGGATATACTTTTTTACAATATTTGCTTCGCTGTCTTTGATGAAGTGTTTTGTTCGTACTGAATGTGTAGTTGTCACTTCAGATACTTGTGTCCTTTTGTGACTGTCATTACTAATTAGGGAAACGTGTTTGAAACACTTCCCAAAGTTCATGTTATATAAAGAGGGCTTTCCCCTCTTCTTGTTCATGCAATCAATAAGATACACAATTCATTCTCTCTACCCTTTTCCTCTTGCTCGAAATACCTCCCACAAATATTACAATGCATCCAATGGAAGCCTTCCCGTGGATATTCTGAAGGTGCCCAAACTTGAAGCCTTGGAGCCGATAAATTACAGATCTTGCATAGAAAGGGCTCACAAAAACTCTGTAGACACCCCCTGGGGGATCCACAGACCACATTTAAACGCCTACAAACCTTCAAAAATATCCACGGGAAGGCTTCCAATATTGTACAGAATACTAGCGCGGTAGGTGGCCCATTGAGCCCGCGGAACATCTAATTCTAGATATTTCACTCCACGAAACATGAAATCTCTCTCCCCACTATCCTAATTATCCTACAGCGTTCCCCCGTGATTCATTGCGCTGACACTGCTCTCCTGTCGAGTCTCCTATACAATTAATGATGTAAACAAAAAAAAAACCTGTCGGGTCTCCTTCATGAAATATCACTCTAGATCTTCGGGTATCTGAAAAAAAAAAAAAAAGGTTTCATCAAAAAAAAAAAAAAAAAAGCGCTCAATCCGGCCTCGATCGACCCCGAGCTCTAGCGCCTCCATGATTTCCATAGACTACATGTATATCAATACTCTATGATCTATCTATAGACAGAACCACCACATCTGGGGATATATCTCCTCAGGGAACCTGGCCGGAGTAGCGAAGTATCTCCATCTCTTTGGATCCCACCACCACAACCCCACCCCCTGGTGGTACAGACCTTTTGCAAAAAAATACGTACGTGGTTTACTTTAAACCACCAAGATAGGGGTTTAACTACATGTATGGTTTACTTGTGGTTTGCAGCCTGTAGCTAGGTGGGGGGTTACTTTAAAACGACAGGAGGGTTTATATAAGCCATATATAATTTGACTAGTGCGGCCGAGTGTAAAATATAAATATAAAATCAGGGTGGATTGAACCCTAGTATTATCTTCCTTAGGAATCAAGCTACAATCACAACTCATACTTCCATATCGTAACTAAAACTATTCATTCATTATAGCGTGATCAAGTTACATGTTTGAAGGAAGGAATAGTTTTAATGTATGGGTTACTTAAATCCCACTCGTTTACTTACATACTTGTAGCTAAACACAATGGGGTTTAAGTAAACCCAGCATACATGAGTTTATGTAAACTCCTTCGGGGTTCAAAGTAAACTCCTCATGTGAGCGCTCTTATTATACCATATATAGGGACCACCTACCCAGAAAAACCGGTCCGAACTACGCGGGAACTCACGGCAGCGTGGCTCCTCAAGCTGTCATATCAGAGCCTTAAAGCCCCGTGCAGTTTCAATGCCACCTGCCCAGTACCCAGACCGTCCAATCCAATACGCGCAGGCGACGCCCACCCAGGAGACGAGAATATACAGAGCTAGCCTCGCTCTATACCGCAGAAGAAACAGGGGAGAAATGTGCGACTGGAACCCTCACGCGTAGAAGCCTAAACCGGGGGATCTACCGCATGTACGGGATTTCTTAGACGGATTTGCATGTGTGGGTAAGTAACATAGGATGAACAGCGAAGTCTAGACTGCGGGACCCGTGGAGGTGGAGTCACAGGTTCTCACTCGGTTTCACTTACTACCGTTTTTTCTTTTTTCTTTTTTCTTTTTTCTTTTTTTCCCTTCTGGCTGGGGAGTATCGGTATCTATATCTAGCGGTATTTGAAGTGCTCAGGACTAGGACTCAAATCTAGGCTTTGTTTAATCCAGGGGGGGGCATCGAATCGACATCGGCGTGTTAAGCGGTGACTGTTACACAGCTTTTCAGATGAGGTTTCAGGGTCTTTGTCGTAGGGGGAACCTCGCTTGTGTGGTGTCTAGCTCTTCCCATTGTAGGTACTAGATATATGCTTACCCTCTTTTGGAGATGATTGTTGTGTAGGTAGGGGAGCGCGAGACAGGTGGGGATGGATTTGGTGTTGGTGGATATCATGGTAGGCCGTAAAAGGGTCCTATGTTATAGTCGTTTAAAGGTCTAGCGCTAATCCGTTTAGCATCTAGCACGCATGGAAAGTACTTGCGGTGAAATTAAGTATTGTCTCTCGCGCACGATAGCAACCAACCCCACCATGATAGTTCGAGTGGGATATAATTGTTTTTGGGTAGTACGTAGTGATTGTGATTCTGTAGGGTCTCGAGTCTGGTGGGTTGAGTTCTGTTTTGTGGTCGCACGGGACTAGGACAATACTTATGCTGTAATTTCACCCATCCCAAGTACTACGGTGTCTACAGACTTACCCCTACAACCGTAGTACATGTACTACATGTAGTGAACAAACTAATCTATATATTAAAGTCATGTGACCCTAAAAACCATAACCACACCTTAATGCCAATTTTTCAACGGAACCTTCTCTCGTCCCCATTCTCACTCTATTTTCAAATAGTCGCCGAAAAATAGCAGCAGCATCAGGGAGCAGTTCACTCTTTGTGCAGCATCCTATATTGCGTATATTGGGATCAGCTCTATTCTCCAGCAACAATGGAACCATCATGTTGATATTTCCTGCGGCTTGACAGAAAAGAGCTCTGGTGGAGTAGCCTTTCCCCCCCTTTGGATGAGCTCCATTCATTTATAAAAATCTTCACTAGCTTATACCGCCCATGGAAGCTACAGAAGACGAGGGTAGTCATCCTCAATATCCATGATTTACACACGCCCCTACCTTTTTTTCTTTTTTTTGATGGTTCACTTTCTATAACTCTCCAATCTTCTCCACGTATAGAGGCAATGTGCCTTGAAATCAATTTTAATTAGTATTTTTTTCTCTAGGTTGACTTCAGCTTCACCAGATCCACCAGGGCCGGGTAGGCGATACTTTACGATGCGCCCTGTATTGGATATTCAATAGCTACCAAAATAATCCGTATTAAATCTTAGTAAATGGATTCAAGAACATCATAAACTGCCTTGGTATTTTCTAGTCTTTTCGCTGACCCAGACACGCCTAGATATGCATCAGCCAGGCTGTTTGGACAACTTAAAAAGCAACCGTAGCGTGCGGGGCAACACGGAGAAAGATTTTCCCCAAGCAGTCCTCGTACTGGTTGATACGCGATATTATGTACGACGTTCAACTGTTGGTCTACGGCGTGGAGGATATGGCATAACTCGGGCAAATTATTTCTTATTTCCTCCTGAGACATTCAACAATATAATCTTCTCAACTGATCATCGTAGGGCCTGCCGCGTAAACCCATCTTCCTCTGATCGTAGTTATGGATCTTTTTTTGCCCAAGGGGCTTCTCGATACTTCGTGCTATCATCAGCACGAGTACTGTTCATATTATCAGTTTCGCCCTGGCGTTAGCTATCATCATTTTAATAATAACTGTTAGCTCGTACCTAGTCATACTTAGCTGCCACCACCGCGCTTTTTGTTCCTCAAGGTGTTTCAGTCTCGAGGCGGAGATTGGTTTAAAGGAGACGGCAATCTGCAAGGCGTGATGCTGGCTATCTGCAGACATGTGAATATCAAAAGTATGGGTTAGCCATTAGTGGAGTTTCAGCGTCAGAAAAGAAAAAACTTCCGTTGGGAATGTGAATGACCTTGAGTTCCCATTTCCTAAAGTGTCGGCGTCAGACACAGCACTTTACTCCCTTGGTCATGCTTGAAATCGTCTTTCCCGATGGGTTCTGTTGGTGGGCTCGGTCCCGTCGCAGAAGCCAGGATCAGTAATCACTCACGGATTATGCATCGAGGCAAGGCATGCAGGCAAGTAGCATAAATATTGTAAAGTGAATTAAGTATTGAAAGAGAGGTCATGTTTTTATGGATTATATTTGCGTCCTGTGCAAAGTTTACGACATACGTAATCAAAATCACATATCCCAAGTGGTATCGTCCATACGTCAGGTGTACTTGTGATTAAATTTTGCCACTTCATATGACCTACTACGAGAGTATCATTACAACTAAACATAGTCCTTTAAGACTACAGGAGGCATCTATAACTTTAACAACCATTAAGCCAATTCAAATCTCAGCGCATCATACTGCACATATAACCCAGTAGGCAACACTGCAGTCTCCGTATCCGTCCCATTAAATGGTAAATTCAGCACCAACTTATTTCTGCCCACTTTCAGCCAGTTTGTCGAAAACGTCAATTTCTTCGCGACTTGGTAGCAGCTGACCGCACTCCTCACGATACAGCTACTACTGTGATAATACGGAATGACAAACGGCAACCCCTCATTCTTCCCGTTTACATATGTCGTTAAGGGTAGGTTGGCGTACGGCTCAGTAGGAGAATAGACATCTGTGTTTCCCGCGGCCGTCTTGGCCGCAGCGAGCTGGATGGTAAAGGTAGCAGTCTTTTTCCCCGCGAGATCTTTGGCCGTAAGATCGAAATTGATCGTCCAGTTGTTCATGTTCTGGATATAAATGTTGTCCCGGTTATGAGTCGGCCCGAAAACGCTCCAGTGTACAGTGTTGAAGTCCGTGGCAGGATCGCTCTCTCCGATAGTGAAGTTCACACCGTTCGGAAAGTCAGTCGGGAAATCATAATTACCCCAGTAAATCCAATGCTCCCGTGGCTGCCTTGCATGCGTCAGGTCTTTTGCATCACCGTGTCTAAACTCTCCGGAAGACTTGTCCGGGGTTCCTAACCGCCATACTTCCGTTCCTGCAGACTCCTCCTTCCACGTCGCAGAAGACTTGGTGGTCTTTCCGGCAGATACCTTGATATTATCTTTGATATAATCCCCGAACACACCGTCAGCATAGACGGTGAGTCTGTACGTCCCCTCCTTCACCCTTGGTATCTTCACGGCACCACTAGTATCAATCTCGCCCCAATACTGGTATGCTGTTGGGTCCTCTGCATTGTCCTGGAAATTGATACCAGACTTGCTCAGAACAGCGATTGGCCTCTTTGCGGCGGCTGGGAGCTTGAAGGTGCCTTGGAAGACACCACGGTTGGCACTAGGGACGTAGCCAGGAACATAGGGCGCGATGCTATCGTAAAAATCGACGTTCCAGGTTGGGGAAGCATATTGTTCGGCGTCAGCACGGAGAGTTTCAATGCTGGCTCCGGGGGCCGAATTAAAGTGATAGTAGTGGGGTCCAAAGGTGCGGTCGAAGCCGTTGGTGATATTCGGGGTGCCTTCACCGTGGTGATTGGAGACGATATAGTTATAAACAATGCCGTCTAGGTACTATGGTTAGTCTTTGAAGTGTTTGTGGGAAAGCGGTACCACATACCGACAGTAAGATCAGAGTGGAGAGGGCCACCGAAGTAGGTATCCTACAAAAAAAAAAAAAAAAGGAAGATTAGGTTTGTCATCATTATCTGTGGAAATCATTGCAACAAAATACCTTTGAGTTCATGACTAACCACGCGCCGAAGCTGGTACCGTTAGATGTGCTTCCGTCGGCATACATCCCATGGGCGATAGTCTGCCTCCAATCTACAAGTTCCACCCATTAGCAAATCATCATCACCGCGAAGCTCTCGTTTCGGAAAGACACCTACCGCTTGAAAATGTGTATTTGGTGAAATACTCAGAAAACTCCTTGTAGTAAGGATCATTTGGAGTATTCTCCAGTGTCCAGGTAGCATCTTGAACCACTACCTGCTTCGATACTCCCTCCCTCGATGGCAACGGTGCAGTCTGCTCCTCATTAGTTGACAAGTGCGTCCACAGCCCCAGGTTCGCATTGGGCCGGAACAGCGTCCTCAGCTCCTGTAGGTTACGCAGGAATGGTGTGGTCTCGTTGTTATACGACAAGCGCGTAAATGTGTGCAATCCAGTCTCGCCATCCCTCAGAAACCAAAACTGCTGGAAGAATTGGCCAGTAGGCGTGTAGGTATCGGACAAGATGACACCTCCGTACCGCGTTCCTGTGCTGTCGGTGCCATTGACAACCTTAATTGATGGAGTTGTGGAGCCAACCGTATAGAAACCACTCGGGATGCAGTAGCAATCGAGGTACAGAATTCCCGTGGAGCCGGATTGGGCGCCGAGGAGGTCGCGCCCATCAAGTGTCAGATCTACGACAGCTCCGCTAGATTTCCCGACGATCGCGGTAAGGCGATCATTTTTGAGGGTGACGAGAGAGGATGTCTCAGTTACTGTGAGAGCTGCCTGAACGGCGTTAAAGGCACAGAACGCGCTGAAAAGTGCATTCTTGAGTTTAGAGGGCGCCATTGTAGCCGGATCCGCAATTGAATTGAAGAACTTCTTAGTGAAGAGGAGGGAAAGGCATTACCAGCTGGCCTTTTATGAATGTCCATCTATAATAGCCAAAACACGACATCGGCGCCGATTCGGGCCTCCGGGTTATTTCACTCCGCACATTGTCACCGAGCGCCCGGTTTACTTGTGATTAGAGGTCGGTACGGTTGTACGGTTCCTGGCAACTGTCTAACCAGGCACATAATCTCGGGGTGAAGATTTCCCCATACTTTCACCCCGCATGCTAGGCATGGAGTATACCCGGGGGAATAATATGGGGTAAATTATAAAGTGGGGACCACCCCCGATCCCAGCAAAAGAGAACTTCCGTCCCCTGTTGGCAGACAGAAAAGCTTAGGGGGGAGAGGCTAGTGCTGTCATCGATCATGGGAACCACTGGAAAGCGAGATTACAAGATGACCAGGAGTGCTCTGGACTACATAAAGGAGAAATGGCATGGTGTGTATGTATGTAGGATGTAGGTACTACGGGTATACCGGCATCAGGAGTTCGGGTTTGTAATGGGTATGGAGAATTAGATGAGGGCAGGGGTTGGACACAGCCGAGAAGTGCAGCACGACGGGAATCGGGGTTGCTGTCTGGATAGCTGCAGAGATGGTAATAAATTTGATGAGTATTCAAGATTTTGGTACATACATGCAGTATTAGGTTACTATATCAGTGATTATAAAATCATATAAAGTCTACTAGTATAATTACTTCCGACTTAGTTTCAGGGTTGACTAGCTGACTAATAATTTACTTTATCCAACTTCTTCAATGAGAACAGTTGCATATATATGCTGACTAAAACCTCCGTCCTAGTATAAATCATGGGCAAGTTTCATCTTCTGAAGTTTGGCCTGCGGTAGGAACTGATCAAAAGTTGGTCAAGGGCCGTACTGAGTATTAGATCTAGCAGAATCTGATTAGGTGGGTCTCATGTTTGGTTGTTTGTTTGGACGAGGAATGGTTTCCGGCAAATTTGGAAGATAGAGAGCAAAGCAAGTGTCCTACAGAGACGAGCGTCCTATGAAAGCGACATAAGTAATTTGAACCTACGACAAGAGCTCAACATATCAGCAGATGGATGCAAAGTCTTTGAGCAGATTCAACTCACTGTTGTAAATGGAGAAAGTTGGAAATCGGAGCAGCTGTAGAGGTGAGTTCTATCATTATGATGATCCTTAGTTGGCTGCGCTCCTGGGGGACGTCTCGGAAGTCCTGGGGATCTCCCCTCATAATTTGAACTATGAAACGTCCCCGCGTTGTGAAATGTGTTCGAAGTTAAGATAATAGACAATATGGATGAGGGTTAAAGCCAGGTACCTACAGTAGTGGTGGTACTGGTAGTGGTACTGGTAGTGGTACTGGTGGTGGTGGTGGTGGTGGTGGGTGGTGGCCATGGGCGGTGGTCAAGTACCGCACGTGGGGACCCTACCAGTCTGGCGCTTTGGTGAGAAACGACGCCATCAGATGGGCTTAAGATCTTTCTTTAGTTTAAAGATTAGTTGCAGACGCTTGCACAGTCTCACCTTGATTTAACTCCACCCCTGCGATTGCAACTGAGTTCGCGGAGTTGCGGGAATGACCATATACACCAGGAAGCATAAATATAGGCCCATGTCATATCATAGCCTCCTATTTGAAATAGGTATTTGGACGGATTCCTCCCCGATATACAGTATTGTTATTGAAAGCTGCTATGACACATAACCCACAGTAGCAAGATAAGTACATGTAGGTATTACAAGAAGTAACGATTCCGGGTGATATTTCATGATCTTTGCATGTGGGCTCCTTTCTTTTCTTTTTCTTTGCCCTTCGATATCGACACGCGTACACCACACCAACGGACATCCACCACCGAATTCTAATCTCGCAGATAGATTCAAGACTGGGAAATATTGCCGTGGATAGAGCAGGTACTCACGCACGTACCGAGGATCAAGCCTTTGTAGAGTTAATATTTCCCTCATATTCACTCTGACCTTCTTTCGACATATGATATTATGATCTCCTCTGCAGTCGGGTACGCAGTCACGTTTCCTGCATGAAATCCTACTTATCATTTCACTTCATCATCTCCCCCAACAGAGAAAAAGTAAAAAGAAGACATGGGGCAATTTCGACTTAAGACAGGAGCTGGTGAGTGAATATATCACAGAGCTTTCTCGCGATCAGAGCAGTTTAGATATGTCTTACTGTGGCTTATAAGCGAAGTGCGATGTTGTCCATGGCAAAAATGGCGTGGCATGGCGGTTGGGAATAAATAAATACTATCGGGTACTATTGCATGCTTGGCTTTACGAAACCGCCCCTAAGATGCCAATAATACAATTAGAATACGAGATACCTCTACTACTAATTCCATGACGTCTCCGAACACGGCCAATATTGCATACACAGAAAAAAGTGCCAGGTCCCCCTATTTGTATGGTATGCAATATTGGTCGTGTTCGGAAATGTCATGGAAGGACGAGTAGGCCAGCCAGGATTGCTAGCTGATTTTTGTAGTGTGTATGGCCATCTTACTGAAGTTGGGAGTGCTCTGCTAAGTCTGAGATCCAACCTTCTTCTTCCAAATACTAGTGATATTGAGAACGGGACTTACCACTCGATGATGCGGTGGTTATGGCCAATTGTTTCGTATATACTGCGGAACGGGATCTCACCTACCCGCTGGAAAGCTCAAAGGGGTTCTAATGCCGCGCCGGGGGGCCGGGTCTTTTATTCGTAACTTCCAGAACACTGAACCGATTTTGTGCGGGGCTAGATATCGGAGATGCAGATCACTCCGTCCCCGGACTGGTGTATGGGTCATGATAGGACAGTTAAAGTAAGTATCTTACGCACCTACAAGGGGAGAAACTAGGAAACGAGAATGTTATAGGCACGTACTTACAGGGTATTGGACACGAGTTGGTGAATTATTACTGTAAATATTTGTATTTCCAAAACCTTCCCCCTTCAGGTGCATGTTCTGAAAAGCCACTTCCGCCCCGCAGAAAAAGAAGTTCGCCTTTCCCCTCGTCGAAATTCCCCGCAGCTGCTGTTACAGAACAGAAGAACAATGCCCGGTTCCCTGCATATCTGGCGTTTCTGATCCTCATCGTGCTCATCAGATTGACTCGACCCTCTCCATCGAGCGCCTCATCTGATCTAGAATTCGTAGGCCACATGTGAAGGGCTGGTCTTAAACACGGAAAAAACACACATGGGAGTGGCGAAGATTGAGCAGCGCTCTGAGGGTTTACGTAACTAATAATACACTTCCCCATCTCTAGGGCCCCATGTATGTTCCTGGTTCATGCAGAAAGTTGGTGCATATTTTACCTCCGATATGAGGGCGGTGGTCGAGCGAATGAGAGGAGCAATGCAGGTAAAACCAAGGGTACCGAGCGTTGGAGAATATCTGTAAGACAGGCATCTTAGAGTAGGCGTGTGGAGTACTAGCCCGGTACTCTTCTTTACACCCTCCCGATTCTCTTCACGGAAAGTGGTACCTGGCTTAGTGGTCCAGTTATATCGGGGTGATTATGACGCAAAATTGAAACTAAGTCATAACCAGTAACAGATATATGGGCGAGAAGGCTTTGAATCGATGAGGCAGAGGAGAAGGACAAAATGGGCAAAGACAATTTCATGATTAGACAAATGAGAATGGTTTGGGGCAATAGAAACATGAATGGGTTTCATTACAGACTTAGTTGCCAAGCCCCTGCACTCCATAGAGAACCTAGCAGTTGAATTAATTATTTACCTCGTTAGGGTAGCTGCACGCAGACATCATGCAGTCATTTCATAGGAAATCTAGACAGATGCCCGAGTCTGGTGGGTGATGTTTTAAGCAATTTTGATATTCCAGCCATGAAGTAAACCCCTAGCGAAGTTGAACAGAGTAAGAATGCTGGTTGATTGGATCATTTCCCGACATGCATCCCGGATCGCTAACTGTTGACAGACCATGCCAACTCAGATAGGCCCTGACATGAGCTATAGCTAGCGAGAGCCACTAGGATTGCAAGAGCCGTCGGTTAGAGGAGCTCTAGGGCGATGGCTTGACTGTGCCCAGTTTCCGTTGGGTATTTCTATGAGAAAAAAAAAGGGCTCTGATAAGCTAAGTGTTTGGTGATCATACCTTAGTATAACTGATCTATTCTTATTAGTTAGCATATCGGATATATAAGAGCATACTATTAATTCAACTCTACTAGTCCAAATCAACCATTGGCAGATAAGTAAACGTGGCTTGCAATATTAAAGACCTGTTTTAGTCCACAGACCATAGCTGTATGCAAATGAGTTTAACTTCAAGAGCAGCCAAGTAACAACTTAACATTAAGGCCTTCTGTACATACCGGCTCCAATCAACAAACAAGACACATAGAGATAATACTATTGGCTACTAAGGGATCGCTTTCCCTAGTATACAGTTCATACTAACCCTGCACGGAAGTAGCTATACTTGTTTAAATTTTTGTATTGATCCAAGTAGTTAACACATACATACCTACTCGCCCAAGAGCGACCCGCGAACGGTATAAGACAGTACTAAAACATGGATCGACTTGGTACGGGTCTAGGCATGTACTGTTTTTGATAAGACTTATCAGTAGATAGAGAGGTATTGTGGCGAAGGGTACGTACCACCGAGAGACAGCCCCCTTATTGATTCATTGGTTCATAAACTCAATAGACTGAAGGGGCCCGGGCTCTTGTGGAGGAGGAGGCAGAAACCCGAGCTACAGAGGTAAATAGTCAGATCAGGGCAGACAGGTGCGTATGTGTAGTGTATAAGAAAGCCAAAACTGGGCCTAAAATTGTTCGGATGTTCGAAATTCGATCGCTCGTGCAGGCGCCTAATGAGGTTGCTTCCGCTGTAAAAAAAAATAAATGCCCTATTGCTTGTTTCTACTGAGAGCCGGAGAAGTCAAAGCCCTAAATGACTTTCGGTTATTTCGCTGTCCTAGGCCTTCGGAGTTCTGATTTTCAGCCCGTGTAAAACTTTTCTTCATACCCTAACTCTAGATCTCCACTATTTCTAAATGGGAGTAGTATATAGCAGAAGGTGGTTGGGTCGTGCTTGCGTTGTTCCAGTTCTATTCTGAAAATTTGTACTCTAGAGTGATTAGAGTATAATACCGCGTGTCTGTGACACCTAATAAGGTATGATACCCAATACTCTGACAGAGACAGCTGGTTTAGAGTCTTTTTTTCATTCGTTTTTACTAAGTCTCGGTTTCTTTTTTTGACAGGCACCTAGGGGTTATCGGACAAGACTGGGCATTATTGCGGGGGAGTGGCTTGCTCGAGTGTCTTGGAGAGGGTCAAAGCGAGTAGACTGGAGCGGATCTGTGGTTGATGGCTTAAGCTATCATTTCCTGTTATTGCAGTGTTTCGTAGGTAGCACGTATGTACCGTCACGTACGTATCCCCCCAAGGGAAAAAAAGATAAATTAGAGATACATACCCAATATCAAGTCAAAATTATAACCAGGAATATGTTCAGATGATTATGGTGGTTAATTGCACATCATATACGATATTAGCTTAGCTGGTACTAGCTATTCTTGCTTGTGCATACTCCCCGAGCCTGCGCCCCTGGAGAGGGAATAATATGAAGCACTGTAGCACAGACCTATTCATCATATCTAAGCACAAAAGGGACCTATAATACGTTCCCGATATACCTCTGACGCGGGCAGCTGAACGTATCGAACTTTCTGCCATGTTGTAGCTACATATGCATCAGTTGTTTCCTTTTTCTGAACTTGAGATCGAAGCTTCTTTTACGTCTTCCCCTAACTGCCGCCCAAATTCATTCCCCACCTCGACTGCGGGGAAAAGCGGAGTAAGCAAAGAAGCAAGAAAGAAGAAGAAACCATAGAGGGGACACAGATCCTTTAAGGTCTGAGCGAATCAAGATATCAGATTCTTCCTGCGCTTGCGGATTCGTTAATAATATTTCCCTCCCCCCTTGCCCCCCTTGCCCCCCTATAAAAACCAACACAATAGTGTCTCTGTATCACCATAGGCGGCCAGAGATTCGGCTCCACAGTCCCTAAAGCTCAACGGCCGGCACGGCATCTGCTTTAGCTAAATCCGGGGGGGGGGGTGGCCGAATAATGCGATGGGTGGTTGGCGCGCTTGTTTCTGGTGGCTTGTCCGTGAAGCAGACAGTTACATGTATTTGCATCAACGACTGAACTGATCCAATAAGTTTCGTATCATCTTAAACCAGCTTCTAAGAAACTTGAAATCATGTATTTCAAGCATTGTCCAAGGACCAGGTTCGATCGGAGTGATGAATCCCAGCATACTAGGGAAGGGGTCATGCCTGGCGAGTAATCAGTTAACAACGACCCCAATTAGTACTTCATACTTTTACACTTACAGGGCTGGCTGGAGTCTTTTTTCTTGCTTACAGCTACATACCGGGATGTTGGAACTGCACTTTGAATGTGTGCAGGATGATGATCGGATCAGCACGTGGGTCCCGGACCCTTGAGAAGAGCAATTGAAGAAAGAAGAAATTCACCACCAATATTTCCCCAGGTCTGAATGGCGACTCGGCACGCGAGAAAACACGAGTTTCCCCCTATAACGCCATCGTCGACGAGCTGAAGCGATTGGTGTGCGGGAGTTTAGGGTATCATATCATTGCGCCGTATGATGCTGGTTGCGCGGGCCGGAAGTTAATGTCATTTGCGGACAATTCTATGTAGATCACACAAGTGTTCTTGAGGATAGGTACATGTGGGTGTATCTCATCACGCTTGTTAAATGTTTATAGGATGTAGTTTTTTTTTTTTTTTTTTTTTTTTTATTATACCTTTAACATGTTTTAAGCCAGTAACAGGTACAAACGCAGCCCAGCATCCAGAAACCCGGAAGACCTCATGCAAGAATCAAGCATTCTCTGTTCAACCAGGCCCATTTCTTAAGCTGGAAACCGTTAGTTTATTAGGCAGGTGACAGATTATGGTGTCTCCGAAAATAAGACACCTAGTTTGGTTTGCCCGTGGATTAGTCGGAGGCCAGCGTTGTGTGTCTCCTGGGACAAAGTCTAACACCTGCCTGTCTTCATCCCAGAAAACTAGGATAGATCTAGTTCAGGTGTATAGGTATTTTAATCCATATTAGTACTCACCCATGAGATGCGGGCACTAAAGAGCCGATGTCGATCTCTCTGCTCGTGAACGGGTTACTGGTATGATATCTAACCATTGAATAAAGTACCTGCATTCTTTAATGGAGACATATGCTAAATAATTAAGGGTATCGAAACGAACTCCTTCTGACCCCACAAAATAGTCATTGTGGGTACTACCAATCACTGACAGCAGCTTTCAAGGTTCATCCCCCGGAGAGATGGATGAATAAAAAGCAAATCTTAATGGCTTAACCTTGAGCAGCCGTAAACACACATATATGCAGAAAAATGATAATGGCCCACATCACTTGGAGTACCACCCTTGAATACCCGTCTCGCTGCACAAAGTGTCTTGTTGCTCCAGTCCTGTAAAGGACTCACAAAGGCAGTTAGCAAGGTCCACCGCTGTCGGTGCACATGTGAAACGGCCCGATTTCCTGGTCGGAACACTCACCTCGCAGGTAGTCTCTATGAGCGTAAGTTCCCAGGGCTTGTCCGCTCAATTCGGTTACCAATACTGAACAGGCAGCGCTCTGTAGATCTTCCTCCCATACCCCGGGGAGTACTCAGTCCTACTTCTATATCTATCTTCCCATGGCCCCGCCTCTATCTCCACCTAGATACTCCCCTTCCCCATGTCAAGCCCACCACTACTAATACCAACATGAGCAAGATGATTACACTCATTCCCGACCGCTATGTACTCCAGGAGGTTACTAGGACCGACATGAACATAGCCTCGATATGTTGGGGCTTTACCTTAGGCTTTGGATTCTTGACGACCTGGGAAGCAATACGGCAAACTAATAGGGCACGGGATCCCATTAGGTCGGCGTATATATGGATGGTCTGGCTGGAAATCACTGTTTGTTTGGCGTTTTCAATTATTTGCTGGATACATTTAGATGGGGGCATTCCTCCAAGGTTCGTTGGTTCTTTTCTCCCCGCTGAAGAATTTTTTTGCTTTACCCAATAGTTTGCTGACAGGCTACTGCAGTTTTGCTTTCTACTTCTGCATATGTGAGTTGTACAGATTTCACAAGATCGGCCAACCAATTACAATACTAACCCACCAATTCGCAACAACAGTGACATTTTGGGCGCTCCAAGTCCAGTTTCTGCTCCAAATCATCATCAATCGTATTATCGTCATTCTTGCCGACCATGAACGGGCATTTTACATGAAATGGGGAGTTGCTGCACTTATCACGGCCGTCAACATCTCGGTCTACTGCATCTGGATCCCAGCCCGCTTACAGATATCGGATAGGTAAAGATTGCTTGGATTTTATAAGGCTCTCCGAGATACTAATTTTTCCCCAGATTTGTCCATATTAACGAGGTGTGGGATCGATGCGAGAAGGTGATATATCTGATAGTCGATGCGATCTTGAATTGGTACTTTGTGAGGGTGGTCAAGCAGAGATTAGTGAAACAGGGGAGCGCAAAATATAATCGGCTGGTGGTGTTTAATATCAGAATTATCTTTTTATCCTTGATGATGGATGTAAGTTCATGATGTGGTCGGGTTGCACTGGCTGAGACTGAGAGACTTGACTGACATGCGGCCTTGGAATAGTGTTTGATCATTGGAACTATGAGCCTTAAAAACAGCTTTGTGTTTGTCCCCCCTCACATAAACAAACCCCACTTAAATAGACACACGCGCTTTGATTTCTTTCATTTACTGACCGTGGTTTAGGTATATGCAATTTCACCCCCTTGCCTATACCGTCAAACTTATGATCGAGATGTCCATGGCCAACTTGATCCGAAAAATCGCTAGCGAGAAGAACGACATGCGCATTGGCACTTACGAACTCAGTCATAGTACCAACCGCAACCACGTTTCTGTCGGCGGCCCACCCGGTAACCCTATGCTGTCCAACGGTGGTGTAGTAGTGCATAAGGAGGTGATTGTGGAGAGTCGAGCAGTGGAGGATATGGACCAAAGCAGTGAGATCTCGGGGAAGGACCAGCAAGAAGACGATTCACCGCTACGGAACGAGAGTTGGAGTAGAGCGTATAATACAGTTGATATCTCGACAAACGGTCATCATGATCCGCATGGACATGAAACTGTTTAGAGGTCTCGTCCATCCTTATCAGGGTTTTTTCTTTGTTTATGGTGCGGTGTCTTTGTTTTATGAGATGAGGCTTTTTCATACCAAAGTTTTAATAGAGTAATAGCTCCGTGCTTGCTTGTATTATCATGTCCTGGCGCGTAGTATACAAATATTTAGACGAAATACGACTTTCATTTGTATATATTTATGAAAATTTTGTCCCTGGCTTTAGGGCAACTCCTAGATGCTTGAGTTTTAACTTTGACCGCCAAGTGGCGTTTAAGGCTTATGACGGAATATATACCGTACTGAATCTAGCTAAGTCCTTAAATGCTCTGATAATGTGAAGCTGGTCAACTAGGATCCTAGGACCTTGTAGTAAAGGGGTTGGAAATGGGAAAGCTCTAGCAAAATATATAGTAGATACAGAAGCTAGTACAAAAAGCCATAGTCTCCGTGCATTAGTCTTTGAAACCATACTAATCTTTGATGTACCCACTCAATGGGAGTACAGTGCTTAACTCGGGCGAGAAAAAACTCATTTACTGGCGACCAAGGTAGATTACAATGACGCAAGTAGAGCTCTTAGTAGTCTGCCCGTAAGCAGAGTGCTCCCTATAGACCAGTAGTCTTAATATTCCCATCGCGATAGGGGTGCAGAACGAGTGATACCACATGAGTCCCACCGAAACCACCCAAACCTGCAGCTTTATCTCGTATTCCAAGATTCGACGCGCGATCTGCAAGGCCCAACGCCGATACTCCCCGGCTGGGAACATGGATTCTTCGTTTACCCCCCATGCCACGGAACCCTATTCATAAGGTTGCGCAGTGTGTCTGTCTAGGAATAAGCGACTATAAAGATACCTAACTAGCCGAGGAATGTACTCCACCCAGTGGATCTGGATCTATCACCTACGAAAATTGGCTACAAGATAAACGGGGGCGTAGCCAATTCCAGAAGAAGCTTTCATGATTCAGGGCAGATGCGCCTTCGCTTCATCCCTTCGTCTATTGCCCCCTCCCCCCCCAAAAAAAAAAAAATCTAGTGTGGCTTTACTTGCAGATCTCGCTATTCCTCCATACAAGTATGATTCCAGCAATCGACAAACGAAGGGATAAGCATCAAAGGAGTTGCGCGGAAATTGGCGCCGTCGATTAAGAGGTAAGCACATAAACATCCTCCCCTCTAGAGATTTATTCGGTAGATGTTCTTGCCCGCCCACGCAATGCGCAATGAATAGCAAGCTGACGCCATCTCTAGGCCCGGGATTCGGATATCTGGAATACCGTAACGTAGCGCCCCCCCCCCCCCCCCGCGGGTCTCATTGGCAGTATTTGGTTACTGTGTGCTATGAAGAAGAAGATTTCTTTATGCATGCACTATCGATCGCAAGATTAGGGAAAGTCGGGGTAGTAGTACTCTAGTAACCGTGGTCTGCCAGGAGCGAAGGATGGTATTGCCTTGTCAACATCTTGATTCCTGGAAGAACAGACGAGTTGTATGCACGCAACGATCTACATGCACTCTTTAACCTGCCCTAGAGAAATACAGTAGGTCGCAGTACAAAAATTCGCCTTGTACCTGCATGAAACCCAGCCCCGTGATTGGGTGTTATATGCGCAGGCTGGTTTCTGATTCATGAATTGACCTGTGGTCGGTGTTCAATCCGTACCTAGGACCGGTATAATCTCCTTCTGCACGAGCAGATGCAGAGAGGCACTGCGTTGAGAGCAACTAAATTAGCGTCGACCTAGCAGCTATAAATTATAGAGGCCAAGATAGCTGAGTAATGATGAGCTACTAACTTATCACATATTATTTGATTACTTGGAAACGTTCATGAAAACTCACTCGAATCACCCACTAGCTAAAAGGACTTATTTACTTGCTTATACCTCAGCCAAAAGGGCTTTCCTATGTCTGGGTTATTTAAGTACGTTTCAGACCGCCAAAAATGACTGACGCGGAAGTGAGAGAGGTAGGGAATATGTGTGTATGAACCGGGAGTATTTCTCACATCATTGACGTAGCGTTAAGAGTTACTAAACTCGTCTTTGCCCAATCAGAATCTCTCAACCAAATGATGAGGATTGATTTGCCAATAAGCTGCCTGATGGGCACTGTTCGGAGTTCAGTTCATAATAATCTTTGCTGTCCGTGGGGTTTATACCTGGCTCGGAGGGGAGCCCGGAGGGGGGCCCGGAGTGGCGTGTTTCACCTAACATCTTGCCCGGTGGGATAGAGATGATTTAGATGGGACAAGTTTCGGAAGGACGCTCTAGACCAGAGTGGACTTTATGTTGGGCTTGATAGGAGTTTGAAGTAGCAGTGTTTGGTAAGCTTTCGAGGGTTGTATTATTCCGAAGTCAAATAAGTACATATCCTTCTAGACGGTATTATCGGTTTCCGATAGTATATGCACATGTGTCTTCTAAATCACAGCGTCGTAATGCTTTCATATCAGGCTGCATGCACATTCAGGAGCTCCTTAGCTAGGACCTTACTTCTCCATGGCCAGCAGGACCAAACCTTGGATCAGGGCTCACCCAAACAGCATGCAGTCGGCGAATGGGAAAGTGGTATTCCCCGTAGTTTTTGTGTCTACAGACTTTCTTTTTTTGGCCAGGCAGTAAAGTATTCCAGGCATGCCCGTAGAATCATGCTACAGACTTACATGTAAGTATATATGTATGCAATTGAGAAATCCTTGGCGCTCACAGTGGCCCGCTCATTTGCATTGCTATACTTACACTGAGAGTGCAAACAAGCCTTCACCTGAGAATCATTGTAAGAAACACGACCCCCTCCAAAACCCTGTTAGGCTTGCATAAGTATGTCATGGAAAGACCGTCAGATGAAGGGATGACGGCACCTACACCGGCCAACTGTCCATAGTACTTCGAACATTTGCTTCCAGTCGTAGCAGCAGCTGCCCAACCAGATCCAGGTTTTTGACGCGTTCTAAAGTTATACGTTAACTTTGAACTCCATAATTCAAAGAAGCCAAGAGAGGATATATCGGTGGTGCAGCCATCTCTGCAGTGATACATGATACATCATGTATACTTACATGTAGTAACCATGGCCCCGGGATCCCATGGGGCCAGAGGTGCAGATGTTGAGCTGTTGAGCTTGTGTTATAGGGTATGCGCCCTATGGTGAGCAGCAAGCTGCCCGTAGGGGATGGGTACACTGCATGTGTGTAGGTATGCGCGTGTAAATTTGTCAAATAATACCACTGCCGGATCGATCGACTCCTCATGACATGTCACTAAACAAGGCATTTAAACAGTCGGGAGCCTCTAGAAAGTGATCCCTCATTCATGCACTGATCCCGGATGACTAATATAGGTACATGTACAGATCTTACATGTACTTCTGCAGTCTGGCAAGGGTTATAGCTACATGTACATGTATGTACATACGTTACATGTACTTATAAAACTGCCCCCCCCCCCCCCAAGAAACAACAGAAGTATCGATTCGACTAACTAGCCCTTCTACATCCCAGGCTGAAAGAAAATATTACCATGCGAAGTTCTTTGAGTCTCTTTAATCCCAGTTTGACCGTCTCTTTTACTCAACCTGGACCTGGTGTAGATATCTGCCACCATAAAAAGTTCCTCATTCGGCCGTATTCCTGAAATCACGCAGTGCTTTAACTGTTAGAGCTAGAATCAAACCCACCCACCCACCAACGAAAGCGGGTCTATACTGATAACGAGAACGCACATATACAGCTTGACATCGCGGAGAGCTTCTCGAGCTCTACCCTATCCTCTACGGAGGCCTATAGCTGGGCCCAGTCCTAGAGTATGTTTAACCCCAGAATTCCACCCAGAGATTCTTATTACCGCATTCCACCCGAAAGCTGTTCCTGCCTACGTAAGTAGGCCAACCCCCCTGGAAGTGAGTGGCCCCGCTGACGCTGTCAACCAGCCAGGTTTTGTTAGGTTTCTGGACTCCAGTGCTGTAATATGCTTCTACCTCGATTCTTGCTGTATCTCAACCAGACGCGAAGAACGGTACCCGCCGATAATGGTCTTTAGTTACGAAGTATTGGTTGGGTATGAGGGGCCTGGATTATTATTTACTAACGATCACCCCTGATAGCTCAGGCTGTCTGACAGAGTTCCACTTCTGGGCGGTAGACGAGAATGACAAATAACCCGGTACAACCTGGAAGACGGTGAGCAACCAAACATTACTACTCTCACGGAAGAGTGAAACGGCAAACAACGCAAACTACGACCCACTAAGAAAATTTCCTATACTAGTATACGGTGTCCGTGGTTTGGTGCTTGATCATAGGACTATTGGGGTATTATCAGGCATATCCTGTCTCTTTTCTCGCCCACCAACCAAAAACTGTCTTAAAGTCAGGAGTTATATGAATTTAGTATTACTATGTAGTAAAGGGTTGTGAAGTCGATGCAACAGAGCTTAAGACACGGCACATATCTGAGCCGGTAGTAAGCATATTAAACTAACATTCATCAGTTCTAGAGCCTTATAAGCCGATCATTTCTACTTTAGGTTGTGTGGTTTGGGAATTGAACCAAATAAGTTTTTTCATTTAGTTGTATTGGCTTCACGGCCTCTGGGTTCCTAAATAGAGCAGTTGCTATCTAGAGTTCGCCAACCGAGTGATAATCTATGAGCTTATATTATTTATTTATATCTATTCTTGAACTATTAGCCCTAACCTTACATAGTCCTTTTTGTTAGAGCAGTTGCTCACGTGATCACTCACCTTTTTAATAAAAGAATATGTAGCCAAGGAGCGGATACAATTAATGAATTAAACGAAAAGAAAATAGCTAAGGAGTAAATACTAACCCAGATCCTGCTCATCCAGTGTTTTACTTGGATTTTCTTCTTTTAACATCATATAGGTGGCCTTAAATGACATGCATGTTACTGATACTCCTTTACAGCCACCCCTCATCTAGGGGAGGAACACATATAAGGTTATCTGTATTTCCGAGGAGACTCTTTACTCGGCTCCAACATGTGATGATCTCGATCGATCTTTCGGTGGTGGTGATGCTTGTTATATGTGATGTCGGGGTTATGTCGCATGCAAACCGGAAACATGAAAGACGAGTTTCGTGAACTCGGTGCCAGCGGCAGGAATACACCTCTAGCTCTGGCTTTGGATTTTGCACACTATCCGACTCTATATACAAGGCTCTGGAATTTAGTGGGTGATTGTATTAATTGTCGGGTGTCATTAACTGAACATTCGTGTTTCAACCAAAACTTGTATGGGAATTAACGCAACTCCAAACAGCTATTACCCACAACTTCAAGGGAGTTGAGGTGGAAAGTTTATAGATGAACTCCCTGGCTGAATGTATCTTTAGCTGAAGTGTCCCATCAAGAGCACTACCTTGGAATACTCCCAATGTTCGCTTACCTGTGAAAGCGAGCAATATTAAAGTACCCTATATTTCTCAAAATTGAGCACGGTTTCAGGATCGCAAGAAGTTTGGACAACTCTGAAAACAGCATAATTGGAAGAAAACGTATTATTAGACGGATTTAAATACATCCATCACCGTGTGTTTATTGAAATGTAAAAAAAAAAAATATAAGCCAAACTTACTAGCATTAAACGAAAACATTTCCATGCATCCTGGCATATGTATATAAAGAACTTTCATAAAACTCACCAACTCACATTCCTCCCCCTTCATTCTGCTCACCTGTTCCCATCACTACAATCATACCGATCTGGCCCTCCCCACACTCGAACAACCTTCTTAAATCGGTCCCCGAAAGATCCGTCCACTGACAATCCCAAAGACCATCGCAGTAAAGACAATAGCCCAAGAACCAACCACAATCAAATCCAATACCTCCGCGCCTATAGCGAGGATCTTCGGGTATCCCACGAGTCTTGCAAGATGTGTACTTGCCAGCGCGAACCCAACTACACGCCCGTTAGCACCCGCAACAATCATGACCGCCTCGGAGTGGAGATCTACCATTTGGGAAGATGAATGCAAACATCTGTAGTTGTTGAACACCGATATCCATGTCGCGCAGAGCCATGATATTACCCAAGACCGAGATACAAAAGAGCCAAGCGGCCAGGCCCCAGAACATCAACGCCATCACCATCCCAATGTAGTACAGCACTACGCCACCGACAGCTTCAAATGCCCCGCCGGGAGCAGAAACGTCGGCGGGAAAGTGCCTGAGTGATTGCTCGGCCATGAGGGCAAAAGATAAGGCTGTGAAGGCAGGGGGGCCGACGGAGACGAACATTGACGGACGGCTGGAGACTGAGGGGAGCGCGTTGCGGTAGAGACTGGTAATAAATCCGGAAAGATACTGGCGGACAATATTAGAACATTAGTAATTATGTGGTCCTGGAAAACTTACAATGAGGCCAACGAGCGCGCCCATGCCTTGAATCGCGGTTGCGGTATAGAGGATTGGCACCGCAAGATGGTGACCACTAACGGGATCGATGCGGGATACCACGGTTGAGGCTACATATCCTACAAGAGTGAGGGGAAGAATCTGTTGAGTTGCCATGTGGGAATAATCCTAAAGGTAAATTTAGCACAATATGTCTGGTTTGTAGGAAATCTTGGCCATACCCTTGCAAGCACATCTACTTCATCAATACGAGCTGCTCTCGCTCGCGAAAACCTAGTTACGTTATCCTATCAACGATTGCACCGAGTGATTTCGGGTGAGTCAAACACATACTGCACCAACGGAGTGGCAACACCAAATAATACAGCAATTCCAAGAAAAATCCAATAAAACGCTCTTAATGCCATTCCATGCGTAGTATGCATTTTCCCACTGTACGTAGCTCCATCGATGAGAAGAATTCCAAGAGCTGCGGCAAACGTGGACACAAAGAGGCCCTCTGAATGATGTGTTATGCTCGCTAGTAAAACACGAGGATTTAGTGTGAAGCGGGTTAGATGGATTAGTAGTAGGAGCAAGAATCCAATAAGAGATGCCATATAAACGATGCCGCCTATTGTTTTTTTTAGGATTAATACTGTTTTCATTACCCCAATTGGTCAGAATTTATTACCAAGAATCCAAATTGGCTTGACCGTGTATGGTAGACTGGAAATTACTAATGCCACACCACCAGAGGACATGATTGTCGTGTACCATCTGTTAACAATAATATGAATATCTATTTCAACCATACTTTTGACGACAAAACTCACGCCCATGTCATCTTGTTCTCCAAAATATCTTTCCACCCACGCGGGCCTTCATCCCGCCCACGATTGTTACTCGGCAGAAGAGGGGAGTCCTCTCGCTGAGATCCATTGACATTTCTTGGTAGAGACATGATGCGGTCCGTAGAAGTAGATCAGAAGGGAGTAAATGACTAGCTAGGAGTTCTTCCAAAAGTGCGAGGCAATTCACACTTGTCCACGGATTCTCTGGAGCTTTATTCCTCCAGGGCCGCGGGCGAGTGGCGGATGACGACACAGCATTCCTCGCCCGAACCGCGTTGGCTTCCGTCATGGTCCATTATTCGATTTCGTCATGGTGATAACTACATTATGGGCGACCAATGGGCGAGGGTCCCGCCGCGTTCGTGGTTCTTCCGCTGATAGCCGGGTTAGGTTGCCGGTGCTGGAGATAACAAAGTTAATAATACATGTAGTGTTGTTAGCTGTTTAGGGAAGATAGACGAGAAATCATTGGTCCATTACATAATATTATGGGTAATAATTGTAATATTTCATCCACTTTGGGAATGTTTGTTGATGTTCTTGGCCGAGGGATGTAGGTAACACATCTACGAATATATAATCATGGTCTGATAATAACTATATTCGGATGCCAACCTACAGAAACAATATGGGAACAACGAAATGCAACCACGCTTGACTTGCATCACCACCTGAATTCGGGATGACTTTGCGGCCCCCAAAGTGGTGACCTTAAGGTCACTCAGCCACCCCTTGCAAAAATAACCTTACTTGACACCTGCGGGGAAGTTGTGGCGTTAACGCCCGAAACAGGGGGACGCGTCTAACGCTTCAAACTTCTAAAGATATCCCTCGACTGGTTTTGTTTTTATCAACAACTGCAACGGTTATCGTAATCGTCTCAATTGCATGCAACGTTGGTACTATAGAGCACATACATACGCGCGTGTGATAGTAGTTCGAATCGCGACGGCCCTTAATCTAATGCATAGTGATGATGATCATCGCCTACATTGCTAAAGCGATTAGAAGAGGGTGAGTAAAATTCACCTAAAATAGGTCATTAGCTGGCAAAAGTTAATATAATTTTATGCAGTGTACACACGCAAATGGACAGATGTGATATCTGATATATGAATTAGGGCAATCGGCTCTTTTTTTGAGATGACCCTGGTCTACCATGGTAGGGCTCTCTTTTTGAGATGACCCTGGTCTACCATGTAGGGTACTCCTCCAGAGTAATATCATTAATTCCCAGATCACTGCGATCATATCACCGTCGATTTTTTTATACAGTCACAATCCGATCAATTCAACGAAGAATAATAGCGCTGATGGCTTTCCTAGAGAGATAGATACTTTATGAAAGTTATGCAACAGAAGTTGCACGCATCCCCCTACTTTTACCGCTTCCCAAAGCGGCACCTCAATTTGCAGAAAACCCTACCCATGGCCATCCCCCGCATCGCACGCACTCCCGAGCCAAATACTACAGTAACAGTGTCTCCCCAGGTAATTAAGAGGCTTTATTAACCAATGAGGGGTATTTTAGTGCTGTTTCTCACAAACAATATAGGGACGCTAGCAATATAATGAGTAGGAACGCCAACACTGATATGAGCGTCATGATCGATCATAGGACAATACGCTGCATAATAGCGGCGTCTCAGGCATCCCAGTACGATTGGTGATATCGCGGAGTGTGACCATCTTGCTCAAGCTTAGTGACAAGTGAGACTTCTTTGTCTGTCACGAGCTCAATAATGAGTTCTCACATGCACATCCACCGAAACCGGGAGATACCTCTCCCAGGGGGACAAGGGTTGAGTCTTATCGTGAAGAGCAAACTCACAATGAGTACGTGCCGTGCTGGGGCTGCCGTTGTGATAGATCTCAGCTCAGCACTGTAGACTCTCGCCCAGCACTAGCAGGTATGTGGATCATTCACCCTACCACCTACTTTGTGCTTGAGCGTCATGAAGGCTCGGACAAGCTCAAGGCTTCAACTAGAAAATGTTTTTTAACTCATGATACCAAAATCTAGAATCCACCGTCAGTAAATAGTAACCTCGTATCGTACTTACTCCGAATATACGCCCACCAGAGCACTGTGCCGGCCCGCCATGCCATGTCGTCCTTACCTCCCCGGTACTTCCCCCCGCGCATCTCGCCCATAGAAGTCTCCCCTCCATACTCGGCCTACATATGCACCACCTCCTCACTTCGAAAACCACTCATGTTCCGGATATCCACCCAATCAGCCTGTTGTAAAATAAACACCCATCGCATCACATCGCAGCAACAACCGAAGCCCGTGCAGGATGCAGCCCAGCCTTGTGATAATGATCACCCTGGTGGGCCGACTCTAGATTCTTTCTGAGGTGGGGTTGATTGGGCGGTATAGTGGGTTAGGGTTGGCGCCATTAACTAGCACCCCAAGTAACGAGATAAGAGGAACTACTGGGGGCCTGGCTGGGGACCCTAGAGTCTGTAGTCTAACCTACGTGTAGTACTGCAGAATACCTAATCGAGTCAGCATAAACTACGTTAAATGTAATATTGTAGGGAAACAGAGGTGATACGTGGCAATTGCAATGAATATATTTGTTCCTTGAACCCTCCTCTAGCTACTGCCTGACCTTAATGCCCCCATTTTAAAAAACAGCCATCCTGACTCCCTGACTTCTTATGTCTCCAGCCTATCACTAAATAGAGTGATTTGGCCAATCCCCGTTTTTCAAATTTTGAGCTCAAATTTTGAGTTCTTGGCGGGATCCTCACACCAAAAACTATCGCCAAGAACTAAAATATTTAGATTCAGAGGTTGTTGGCCAAATCCTCAATAAGATTTGTTAAGGAACTCTCTAAATCTGCGTCTTTACTGCTGTTGGGTGTTTATCTGGCGATAATCGATCTCGGCCTAGCTAGCCCTAAGGTACGTACGGCTTTTTTTTGAGAGGGAGACAGAGGGCAGGACTTTACATTAATTCAGAGTCAAACCACACACGAAATGGCGTCGCCCGCTACTTTACCTGTACAGTACCAAAAAGAGGGGATCACTAAGGTATTCTCGTTGATACGCTAGCAATGCGGTACTCTTCCTCTAATGCCGATTTAATTCCGTATATAACACTAAATTCCGTAGTCCTGGTAGTGATTTCACCCTATTTTTTTATACTGTAGTTAGTCCACTCAGGGCCTTCACAACTCTATCGGGCCTTTGTGAGATGTGTACTATACTCCGGCCAGCTAGCGATCTCACTCTATTACTGTAGTATATCCTCGCCGACATATATACAACACACATCAACCCGGTTTTTCCTGTTTCAAACAGATCAGATCCGATCCTCGGCTCCTGGAGATCATCGATATTTCGCTATAGCTAGTGATCCCGAGGGCGATTAGAGTGTATATAATAAGGGTAGCTATATTGTGACGCTGCAGCAGCCGTTTTAATTTTATTCTCCGCCGGGGGGGTTCATGCACACGGCGGTGATATGATTAGCTGTGATCATTGACCTGGGCCTGAAATCGATTATATCGCGAGTCTACTGGAGGGGTCTGAATCAACCGAGTCAAGGCTTTGAATCCCACCTGTAATTAAATCATTCTCATTACTTCATATCATCGTTACCGCCGCCGCCATCCCCCCCGTGCATAAGTGTTGCGCATATGCTGCAACCTCCCGCCGGACCAGTTACAACTGAGTGTCGGCCATTCTCCCCTATCCCTATCCCTATTTTTACTCGTCGCTGAAACTCAAAGAGATATTATTAGTATTAGCCGCCCCCTGCAGGCCGATCGATCCTCAACTTTAGTGGAAGCGCCCTCTCCTCCCCCTCCCCCACGCTGCATGCTGCATATATGGTATATCAAAGTTTTCATAATTATTTCACTTATGTCACTATGCAGAGGCAAATATAATTCGTGGATAAAAAAAAAACTCGTTTCTTTTTTTTTTTTTTTTTCAGATTGGTTTTTTTTTTTTCTCTCAAGTTACAAATCCCTCATTTTCCAGAATCCACTCGTAAAAATCCGTAAAGAATAAGGAAAAGAGGAAAGGAAAAGGAAAAAAAAAAAAAGGAAGAAAAAAAGAGTTACCGGCCACACAGTGTTCGCGACGCACTGGTGAAGCCGATAGAAGAAAAGCTAGCTAGCCGGAGAAAAGAGGAAAGAGGAAAGAGGAAAAAGAAACAAGATTTTTTCGGACCACACAAATGAAAATCGTAAAAAAAATCGCCGCCGCCGCCGTGGCCGAAAAGTCGAACAAACACACTGGAGAGATGATGGAGGGAGGAGGGGGGGAAAAAAAACCCGAAATCCGCACAAGAATTAGACCCGCAGGACCGCCAACATGATGCCCTATCGTAGCCAGCAGTCCCACTATTAAGTTGATAAAAGACATCCAGAATCGCCAGTATCCCAAAACATAAAAAAACCCCGCTATGCTGATCATATCAAATGACTTTTGTCGCTACCGTAAAGAGAGTCATTACTAAATATATAGTAGTAAAAGTAGTGGTGGTGCTTTAATAAAAGCGATTAAGAAAAGAATGGAACGGATGGATCCACTAGGGATTATCTACATCCTGAGTCTCTGCTCGAGTTCATATGCCAATTGTCCGCCATGACCTGCTTTTGAGGGGTGGTAGCTCGCGCGCTTTGCGACGCGGATCTGCCTGCGTTCATACTCTTCCTCATCCTCAGACGAACAGTATTCAGAGCAGGAGTCATCCTCGAAATAAGATTGTTCATGGTGATGGCTCTCGGTGAATGGGCAGTCGCAATCGTCAATGGGGGTGATTGGTGAATCCTCGTCAGAGAAAACGGTCGAGTTTGAGCGAGATGAGTAGGCGGAGGAGATTGGCGAATCTCCGCATGTGGTAGCGGCGCTGGTCATGACACTTACGGGGCGGATATTGGTGTCGAGGGTAAGTTTGTGCATAGCAAGGGGGTTTCGGGGGATTGGCTGGATGATGTGGGATGCTGGGCGGTATCTTGGCGGGGACTGTTGTCTGCGGCGCTCGGACTGGGCGGGCGAAGAGCCACGGGAAGATACCGAAGAGCTGGGAGATGGGAAGCGGGAGGAACTGCGGGAGGATGTGGACGAAGTTGGGCTACCTTCTCGAGGTGAGTGGATGCCGGTCTCGAGGATATTGAGCGTGATGCCACGGGTGGGCTCCTTGCAGGTGGGTTGGTTGGGGTCGTGGGACTCGAAGTATCCATCAAGGACATAGTAGTACCAGAACCTAGAGGGGGTAGCCGGGAATCTGAGGGTGATCTTCCAAAAGCCGGGGCCAGCGGCAGTATCCTGAGCCATGGACATTTTCTTCTCGTACTTATCCCATGAGCCTAGCAAATGGCAAGTCTCGATGTGGGGGGGAGTGCGGAGCTTGAAGGTGGTTGATTGGAAAGACATGGCTGAGTATTGATTTCGATAATTAAGATATTTGGTTATATATTGTAGGGGGGTAGGGTAATAGGGCAAATCTGGGCAAAAAAAAAATAATTAATTAAAGAAGAGAATGATGACTATCAAAGTCAAAAAAAAGTTTATTATAAAAAAAAATGTAATGTAAATGGGGGGGCGAAGGGGGGGAGAGACTCGACTATCAAAGTACGAGATCTTGGTGTAAAGGGGATGCGGGGGGGGGGGGGGGGGGGGGGAGGGTAATGAGGATGGAAGATGAAAGCTGGACTCAGATGGGGGGGATGTGGATGGTATTTATCAACATCTACTGGATGAAGATTGCGTTTGTATGTGTGAGTGGATGGATGAGTGAAAATGCGGATATCCGTAAGTAAGGTGTGCCTGCGTGCTTGTCTCACCCAATCCCAGGCTGTGAGTGGTGTGTGAATAAGGAACAGCAGAGATGCAACACAAGGCGAGTGCACTTACTTGGATCTGTCTGTCAATCACATCACACACAAAACGATCAACATCGACTCCAAAAATAAAAACAAAATGCCCTCAAAGCACAAAAAAATGGTGGTTACATGGGTACCTGTCCAGTCGTTGGGAAATAACCAGGGCCCGGATTTGATGTTGGTGGCCATTGTTCATAATGGGGGTAGGACAGAGAACATGGTATGCCCGGGTCTAGAGTACCGTTTGGAACGCATGAGCCAGGGGCTGGACCATTCACAGGCATGATGGCGCCTCGCTTCTTCTAAAGCTGTTGGTTTTTTTTTTTTTCTTTCTCTTTCTTTACCCTAACACTATCCCTTTTTCTCTTTTGTACTTTAACGAACCCGATTTAGAGTTAGCGAGCCATCGCTTCCCCTTCATCCTCATCGTTTTTTTTCCTGCATGCGCAAGGTACAGCTAGAGTACCTATTCTTGTCTTCCCTGTCGACTTTATCCCCACCCCCCCCCACATCCCCTCCCTTGTCCTGTGGTTGGTTCGATTTGCATACTCGGCCACCGGTTATTTGTGTCAAGTGTCACAAAAGTCGTCCTTCCTCAAGGTCATAGTTCATCGTGACGAAAGGGATGAGGAAAATTAATTGCGAGTGAGACACTGGCCGAGTATCCGGCTGATGAGCCGATTGCTTAGACGCCGTTGTTGTTTTCATCGGATCTTCATGACGCTGCTGATGGAGCCGGTTCTACTAATGCTGGAACATTAGGACTGTGATTCTCAACTAAAGTAAACGAAGCTGAGCTAGACTAATATAATACCTAGAAACAAGTAGGCAATGAAATTCAACAAACATTAAGGCTCTCCCTATGACGAGCATAAGCTTAACAAAGCTTAATTATTGCCTTATATGAACACGAAAGATCCTGTCTCCTACAGGATAGCTAAAAGCACCTACCAGTATAGGTACCGTTGTGCATTCAAGCATTGTTGGAGTTATTGGCCATAGCATAGGGCTTCCACCTGCAGAAGTAGAGTACAACAAACAGCCCTATGTACTAGCCTCAACGCTCGCCAACCACAGACCTCTCCATCATCATAAACTCCCCCCACACCATAACAATTCATTGGCACGTCCCCCCATAATTCCCAAACACCCCTTAAAAGCTTAAATTCCTCCCAAACCACGGTTGACACAACACCCCGCGTTCCGAGGCAATGTGAAGCGGGTGTTTCATCCTGACAGCTCCCCCGGCCCCCCCTTGTAGGAGATCATACAGCTCCGTTTTTCTTTCTTTTCTGGGGAGGAGGGGCTGTGTCAGAGTTGTAGTATATATGGGCAGTGTCCCTCTGCGTCCTCCCTTCTCCTCGCCCTTTGTGTTTCTATGGGATGGGGGGTAGTTGTGGTGAGTATCAGCTACATAGATATTCATGAACGAGGTTTTCACCGAAAGAAGGCGGGGCTACATGGATGACGGTGGGGAAGAAACAAGTTGGCACGACACGATTAACAGCTATCACTCTAGGAATCGGTATCGCCATCTTCCTAGCATCGATGATCTGTCAAGTCCCCCCCCAATATACGCAACGACCCGATGTCGGAGGGCAGCCGCTATGTATTTCATTTCCAATACCAGGGTCCTTGGGATAGCCCCAACCTCTATAGCACCCCACGACAAATTACTTTGAGCCAAAACACTAACAGAATTACATGTAGCTAGGTAATACCTACCTAGGGTGCTCAACTATGCACCGCATTTGTTTACTAGAGTACAAGCCTAGAACCCCACCTGGACCTCGACTGGTACAAATCACACAGGTCACTCTATTTTTAAACCCGGCAACACCCATCAGAAGATCCCTGCATATTAATGCATGCAGCATAACCGGTTTCCCCTCTCGCTCCACCAGCCAATCACACGCGTCAAAAGTCCAACTGCATAAACAGCTCCTCCACCAGGAGTGGCAGTGGGTTGGTCAGGAGATCGTTGATGGATGATGATGAGTAATTCTTTCGTTACTACCTAGTACCAGGACGCCGGAGGAGGAGGAGGCTCTCCCAACAAATGGCGTTTGGAAATTAAACAACCCTTAGGCAGAGCGAATGAGAGTCCGTGAATAGAGGAAGAGCAATGACTGGTAGTGGGACTGTGCTGGCCGGGCTGAGGGCGGATGGCGCGGGGAAGGTACCAGCTAATTAATTGGCTAGGCAGAGTATACCGTGTAGAGTAGTTACGTAGGCCGGACAACCAGGTATCGTGGAATTGAAGGATAGACAAGAGGGGAAGCTAAGGGCATGCGCAGGGTGGGAAGAACGTTTCGCCGGCTGGCCGCTAATATTGGAGTACTTGGCCCGCTGTCAACCTCAAGCAGAGGTCCGCACACGCAGGTGAGGGCATAGCACCGATTAGGCATGTTTTCTACGCACATACATGATACTCAGTTATGATTATGCAACCAAGTGAGGTAAGGGGTAAGTAGCGGTAAGTGACCTAAAAACGTATTTCCTGCTCTACATGATTAATTTACTCGTCCGCGCTTAGAGTACGCAGAGTGCATGTGGTGTTTGTCCCCCCCCCCCCGGTCTTATATATACATAACCGTAACCTGTGACCCGATCATGGTCTCCATCCGCTATAACGAGTCCTTCTGGTCCCCATCCTGACACTACAAAGGCGTTGACCTAAACTGAGTGCTGGGTACGTGAGCATGGAACAGCCGCACGCGTAGATATATGCATTCGAATTTTCCGCCAAAATAAAATGCCGCTTACTTAATCCTTTACCACAAATGATGTTGAATTTGTGTTGATTTTTGCGGTATTTTAATTCCGGCACCATGAGTAGTCTCGGTGAGTCCAACAAGTCATGTTGTTTCTTTCGACTTTGTTCCGCGGATTTGTTTACACTAATTACCACCACCCTCCACAGAGTCCAGATAGCTACATGCGTTATTGGCTGGAACTACTTTGCAACATTCATGGGAGGGCCAATACATGACGTCAGGATATCCACCCTGAAATTAATATATACGCCAGGGTTATCTAACGAATCTTTATGTTTCTACTGGCTATCCCCGTGAGATGCCAACAGAGGCACAGCGGTCCTCCCAGAGATTACCATAATCAGGGTTAGGCGCCAAGCTAGGATTACAAGAAATGTTTGTGGCGAGGCATTATTGACGGTCACAGTAAATCACTCGATTTACACACCCTTGGCGGTCAGGAGATTACTGGTGGAGAGGCTAGCTAGCTGGGTTAGGTTTGTATTTCAGAGGCCCTTGGACTTGGGCCCTTGTTATCTTTCTTTTGTGCTATCTTGTGCCATCTAGATATGCGCGGGGTTTAGGATGGGCCTACGTCTCGATCTCAGCGATAAGGATTTGTGCATGTGGGGTGCATGGCGGTCCACGGCGTCCACGGATGAGATGGAAGAGGTGTTTGCCTATTGTGGAAATATTAATTGGTCGCGTTTGTGTTTATAAATGATCACTCGGATCCGGGGACTGCAGTTCTAGCTGGTACATACATAGTTGGGAGTAATAAATTGGGTGCACTGGTGATATTGGGTATTTTCAAAGGAAGCCGGCTCTTGGTAACAATTTGGTCAACCAAAAATAGACCTCCAATATCTAGACCCCAGAGGCTTCATTAAACTGGCTGGGGAAGTTTTTTTCGTTGGGGCACTTTGTTATCAGTATCTGCTTAAGGAATCTAGGGTAATATCAATATTACGAGAGCCTATTTATATCAGCGTGTGGTGTTAGCTATCCCTTAAGTTGTCGGTAAATGCTGACCTCCAGCAAAAAGCAAATTTTGGTGGCCTTTGTTAATAGATCTTGTTGTCTCTCTTATCAAACAACTGATTTCCCATACAAATCCTGGCCCTATAGTATAGGGGTCAGCATCGACAACTTGAGGGTGAGGTCTTTTATGCCATAGTTTTTAACTTTATGCAATGTTTTGTACCTTAAACAAACAAATACAACTGATTCAAAGAAAAGAAAAAAAAACCGACAACTTGAGGGATAGGCTTTCCTTATGAATCGCTTGCATGCCTTTTTGTTCTCTCCTGCCACAAGGGCGCCAAAACCCCCAGCTGAACTGACTAGCCACTACTTACAGTCGCTAACAACGTATCTACGAAATTGGTCCGGGTGATCATAGCCGATCACTCGCCGTCCCATTCTGCCGCGTGGCTTGGCGGTTCTGGCAGAACGCCACTAAGCGAAAGGATGGGTGTTCTCTTCGCGGCATTTATTGCCTATAATATGGCCGTGAGAGCCGCTATAACAGAGGTCCAGAGTGTTTGGGTGGCAGGGGATGTGTCTGGCCGGCGCTGTGGGGTTTGGCGGTTTTTGTGGAGCTGGTTGGACGAGTGATGGCTTGTGAAGGGTAGTCCGTTTGGGCATAATCTAAGATTGGAGTACTCCCGATTACTACAGTCAGCCGGGTAGCGTGGTTAGCTAGCTATGAACATTGGGGTGCCTATGGTTGTGCCTTGATGTATGAGCCACGGAGGGGAGTTAAACGTAACTTTACTTAACTACATACATGTATGTAGATACATTGCTTAAGAGTGTGCTCCTCTTGGGCTCTTGGGTTCCGAGATATTGCTAAACTGCACAAGTGGTTTAACCGTATGCTTCGTTTGTTGGGGATCTATATGTGCACAGAAAGGACATGATATTGGTTATCCAATGAAACATATACGGGGGATGCTGACTGAGGGAGGAGACCCTAGAAGCCCAGATCAGATGGAGCAGAGGTGTGCCCGGAAGGCAGGAGTAGTGTTTCTGGACGGGGGTGCAGTGCATGTGGGCCGCGAGGCATCTCAAGCCGGCTTGTCTCGTGGACCATGACACGGGGGGTATATACATGTGTAGTTATCTGGGGCGATAATGTCCGAGATATTGCCATGTCGTCTCATTTCTCAAGGGTCAGGGTTAAGCCGGAAATCAGAGCAGCTCTCCCAATATTATCGAGGTTGTTGATGTGTCCCGAGACTATTAGACATAGGTGTGGTGGGTGGGTCAACTTCTGTCTACTTTTACGGTGGATAAGATTTAAGATGAAAAGTTGACAAGCCAGGGGAATGCGAATGCCAAGAATTGGACACAAGCTAACTGACCCTAACCCACAAGAACACGCTGCCACTTTCCGACAACACACCTTATATACATGTAGTAAACAAGGGAATCCTGAGAGAACCCTCCCTTATATAGGTTATAGCTTGATCTATAAACATATTTCAAGCTTTGCTTACCCCGGACCACACTATAGCCTGATCAAGGGGACTACAATTAAAGATCAAATTCAACTCAAGATACCCAAATCCGACCCAACCCGCGACCGGTCCCTCTCTTCAGATTAGGAGCCTGGATATATATCGGACATTATATACCTCGGGGGCTCGTGTTCACGACCTTGGATAATTTACGGTATGAGACGATTTCAAAACTAGACTAAGTCATCAGGGGTGTATTGTTTGGCCAGATTGCTGGTGTCGGTCCTGGTACTGGCTGGGTACCTACAGAGGGTTTTCTTTTTTGCTGATGTTCAAATTATACCATGCATGTCATTATCATCCACCAGCTATTCCTAAGTAGTTGAGTTATCTTCAGTTAAACCATTTCTAGCTAGTCGGTAGGTCCCGCTCCCGCTCGCGTCGAGTGCGTGCCCCTTCCATCGATCAGCTTGCGACTCTTCTAACTCTCTAGAGTAGTTAATAGAGAGGTTTCGCAACTCGTGTATCCACCTGTCCAAGTTAGTACAGGATGAGACACAGACTCTTAATGCTGCACGAAGTTAGTGCAGGCTTAGTTCATGTAAACCACCTTATTGGACCGCTCACGCCAATATCCCACAGACTAATACAATTCAGCCCTCCACACCCCTGGAGATAGTACAGCGTGAGCTGCAACCTCTCTAATGGTACGGTTATTGGTACCTTTTGCCTCTGCTCTCCCTACAATTTGTAATCATTTCCCTCATGTCGTACACGCTGTCGGTTGAAATGCAGGGTTAGGGTTCGTTCCCGCCTCGGTTACTGGTATCCATTTATCCGCTCCCCGACCGAGCCTGCTCCAAGCGGAAATATTCGAGAAGGGTCGGGTCGGGTGCATGTCTGGGGCCCACGTGGAAATTAAAGATAACATGCTCAGGGGGCTAGCTGGGTGGTCTTGGAACGCAGTGACGTGTGGGTAATTCAGGGACTGTGCAATGGAGCCTGTGCAGTGTCGAAGCAAGGGTGAGGTGGTTGAGTGAAATAGGGAAACCTGGGGATAGGACAGGTTCATAGAGAGATTTTTGCACAGGATGTGGTGGTTATTAAAGGCTCGGGTTTTTAGCTGGCGGCATATACTGCTTCAGTATAAAGTACATGAAACCAACATATATCTAAGGAAGAAGGATGGAAACAACCGAGGTATAGCAAAGATACTGATCACAGGGTCAATTAGAATTACAAGTATTTACATCGCGATATCGATCATAAAGCGTCACTCGACTCATACTCTCAGGTTAAGAGAAAGAAATGAGAAAAGAAATGTCCAGTAATTACAAGATTGCCCCAAAGCACTAACCTATAAAACAGATACCCATTCCTTCGAATAAAAACAAATTTTTTTTTTGTACATTTGTAGATTGAACCCCATCCCAAACGCTCATAACACCGTCTCACCATTAAACACTTGAAGGAAATCTATAACTCTCACCAATCTGTATTTGTCCTCGTCTGAACCTTGATCGACGCCTCCGGTCTCTTGGGCGCCATATGCATCTCCATCACTTCACCGACCTCCCCCCTCTCCTGTGGTGCGTCCTCCACCAGCCCTCCTCTTCTGATCCCTTCCAACCGCTTCGGCCTCCCAGCCTTTGAGCAACTCGAAAATTTCCATGCCCCCGAGTACACCAGCGTGCAAATATATCGCAGCCACCAGTCCCTTAATTTATTCCCTGTTGGCCACCAAGCATGGATACCGCCCTCGTACGTCTTGTCATGGTTTGTGAGGAAGAACGGCAGCACCCTCGTCCGCGTGGAGCGGCTCCTAACATACGCTCCATGGCGCATGTCAATCTCAGCTATGTTCAACGTTGGATACCTCGTTGCAAGACTCTGTATCCACACAATCTCGTCCGTCAGATGCATCTGGAGCTTTGCCGCAAAGCTCTCCAAGATCCGCCGAACCACACTCCCCGAGAAGCTGCTCGGGTCCACGCGCTGCAGGTAGGCGTCGAGGTCCCGCAGCCCGCCCATGAAGGCTTCGTGCTGCTCGATGTTCTCATCTGCCATGCCCTCGCTTCCAACCGCCTTTTCGATGAGGGGGAAGTAGGCGGCCTCCTCGCACTCGTGGTGGTTGTGGATGAATTCGGCCCAGCACTGGCAGTAGGTTATGAAGTCCTCGGCGTTGTAGGGCGTGATGTGCATGCATTGGAGGTAGATGCTGTTCATGCCGCGGATGATGATGTTGTGGGTTAACGCCATTTTGGAGGCGGATCTGATGAACTGGTTGGTGTACTATGGGGGTTGTTAGTAGGGATGGAGGAAGAGGAGAACGGGGGGGGGGAATGACTAATGAACTTACGCCAATGTCGCAGGCTGGGGTGGAGATGAGAGGAAAAGGATAATCTGCCCAGGTACTGTCCATGATGAAGATGGTTTTAAGGTATTGGATTAGAGTGAGTAGTGATAGTAGAAGAAGCAGAAGATCTAGAGGGGAAGTTGTAAGAACAAGAGTAGTAGCAGCAGCAGCAGCAGTAATAATAGTACTGACGTAGTAGCTAGATAGTTAACCTATAGTCAAGTAGAATATCCTTTCAGTACGTTTTCCAAGCATCTCCAGCCAAAAAATCCCCAGCCTGAAAGAAAGATAGAAGAAACAGAGATCAGCACAATCCTATATATATATACATACCCCCAGCTGAGTCCCGATCCTACCGTCTCCGATCCTCTCCTCCTGAAGAAAAAAATAAAAAAAGAAAAAAAAAAGCTGATATTATATTACCTGCAAACAAATATGTAACCAGAACTACCGATCCAATTACACCATAAACGACACTGGGCCCCTCCACGCCCCTCGCTAAGGTCTCCGAACATCTCGGAAACCACCGGAGATCATTAACACGAAAGCAAAATGTGGAAAAAAGAAAAAGAAAGGGAAGGGGAAGGAAAACGTCGTATGATTCCAGAAGCCTGTTTAACGCGGGATGATCCCTGAATGTTCATCTTCATCGGGCACTCGGCAGGCCAATGATCCCTGTAACTGGAACCTCCTGGACCCTGAACTCACGCGACATCAGATGATATTCCCCGTCTGGGGAAAGGAACAAAAAAAAAAACGGCGTTAGTTGAGGCGACCGTTTCGCGAGTGCATTCCCTTCTCGAGTGAAGGGCTCGTGTTGCTTGAGGCTCTGTCTGGGATTGGTTGGCCTGTGCAGCTGTGTGTGTGTGTTTAATTGTTACGGTAACCCGAGCTATGTACTAGCTAGCTATATGGAGCTATGGATAGGTTCGTCCTGTACTACAATGGAGGCTGTAGACATTCCAGAGAAGCCTTGCAAAAGATAAAGCACAGGGTTTGGGATTTAAAAATCTAATTAGCCTAGATTTCCTCGAGATGAAATTGGTGTTCTGGATAGGGTGGTCTCTCGACCTTACGTCGATATCCTGTTTCAGATGCACTACTGGTCTGCAGATTGTTTGACAACTACCGGGCAAACGTTTATACACCGCCATTAATTGAGTTGATCGACCATCGGTATCGATAGCACGGACAAACACCGGCTACCCTTCCAAAAGGCGTATGGAAATTCCCGTTCCCGGGACGTGGTAATATATATATTATGCACATGCAAACGTGTGTATGTATGTAGGTACAATACGCCATGAAGGCTTGAATTGCAGAATTCTTCAGTCATGTCAATTTACATTACATATACATATAGACCTCCGAGATTACCCTGATTACAATATGCTGCGGTGTCTTCATGCTTACCCTGTATAATACGTGTATGTTTAGCCGAGGCCGACTGGAAACAGATGTCTAATGATCTGAGGTACGAAAAGTCGCGTTATAGTCATCTGGAGAAACACGAGACGGTGTATATATATATATATACTATAACCTAAGGGTACTCCTGTCAGTGCCGTCTCATGTAAGGGCCTATAGATATAGACCCCCAGATGGATGTGTGTCGTACGGAGTAACCCAGAGTAAAAGTTATAAGTAGTTGTCAGATCATTTGATATGTGGGTGCTGCGGTCTACACTTCCGTCTAGATCTTTGACTCTGTGGTTCTTAAGGGTTGCACGAAATCCACATACCCCACATGCAAAACACGAGAGCAGCAGCAGATCATAGTGAGTTAGTTGTAAGCTGTAGGACACGAACCCTATACTAGGTTTGTTGTACAATATGTGGCATGTACAATGTACGCGGTGTTTGAACAAAAAAACCGTTTTCCCCCGAGTTCGACCATCAACGTGGCAGAGGCTCCCCCCCTTTCAAGGGCCAAAACCCGGTTCACTCACAACGGTCACCACCCAGACCAGAAATAGACCAATATATAAAAGCATCGTACTATAGCGATAGCCGCCAAAAATCGCCTATCGCAACCCTAAGCGAATTTATATTGCTGCCATGGGTAAAGCACTGTGGATGCTGGCTAATAGAAATAGAGTGCAGCGAACCGGGGATCAGGGAGGGGGCGGGGGGGGTCGGGCAAAAGCGTCAGTCATGGTGTGTCACTCGGTGTGGAGAGCCTCAGTTGGGGCTGGGAGGAGGGAGGGGGGGATTAGTGGTAGGGACATACGTTTTGAGGGACTGAGGTGGGGATGGCATTAGGACTCCGGGTGGCTGTATATGGGATGGGGCTAGTGAGGTGCCAAGCAATATCAACTCCACCGCACTTAACATGTATACATGCACATGTATGTGTAGTACTAGCATCTAGTAAAGGGGAAAAGGATATATTTTGTTTGTAATAAAGGTGAGAGGGGAAACTCTACTTGTGGGGGAGGGGGCACAACTTAGGTATATATAAATATGCTCGCTCGATAGGACAAAAGAAATACAAATCTAAATCCATAAACATTTGGATGCATGCATATATCCTAAACTTCTATCTCCTCCAATTTCGTCGAAACCTAACCCTGCCGTCAGTAATAGCCACATCACTTTGAACTTAGGACTGGTCAACTTACAATCTCAATATATCTCACCCCCACCACAATCCCATCTTCATCTTGAAGATCTGCTTCATTCCCAAAATTCTGGTTCTCTCTATCTAAGCACGTCAAGCACGATATCACAACGTCAGCATACTTTGGCCCCATCGTCCCTGGTAATAGTTCCTTCGCCATGTCCAGCAACACCTTCTTAATCCCGGCGGCCCCTTTCCTCTTGTCTTTTAGGGCTATAAGGTCCGAAATCATCAAGTCTGGCCCCGGTTCGAAAATCTTTTGATCGCTGTTCCACTCCACGAATGACGTCCAGAGTCCAATCTCAAGTAGACACACACCGAGACTGTAGATATCGTGCTGCATTATGTATGCATCCTCGGGCCTGAGACCCTGTCTGGCTGGATGGCGGTAGAGATTCTTTTCCCAGTCGTCATCTCCGATTAACATGGTTGACCCATTGACAGGACGGATTTTCTGGAACCCCACTAGAAACGGCGTTCCCAGTAGTGCCTTCGAATCCTGGAATAGCACGATCGTCTCCGGGCGAACACTCTTGTGAACCAGGTTCGACGCGTGAACAAACATGACACTCCGTGACAGTCTTTTTGCGAGTGCAAACCTCTCATTTAGCGGGTACTTTATTCTCCGTTCGTTCTTTGCCATCGCTAGGTAATACCGTAGACTTCGTGGCTCATGTAGTGGATCCGGGATCGAAAATATAAATTGGAAAATCAACCCCAAGCCATCACCTCGCGACTCTTTCACAACGCCGTGGCATGTCAATATCCCAAAGGTTAGTGGATCTGCTTGCGCAAGAATCCTTGCAACGTCTCGGATGCCAGCTTTAGCCGCTTGCTCCTGTTGCTCTACGGCTACCTTTATTGATATCGTGTCGACGAGAAAGTTGCGATCGCCCTGAGACGTAATCTTGGTAAGTCTAAGAGACGTATATGGGTCGACTATGTGATATGCATCACCAAGCTCCGTGTCTGGCAAAAAGATGGATTGATCTGCCTCACCGCTTGGCGTCCCTCCAGTCTTGATGCTCGCGCGTAGTCGCTTTATGGCCCCGATAGTACTGTCGCTCCGTGGCATCGTCAAAGTCTCATCAACTCGGGGATGATTGATCCTCGCCAGCAGAAAGTAGGGTAGCTCCAGCTGACCCTGCCATTTATCGATTTCCGCGATTGCAGCCTCGAGCGATTCCTTGACCATGGTGGCGAACTTTGCACGCTTGTATCGACCCTGCTTACGGTCGACAGACCTGATCTTCCGTTCTGCATCTTGCAGCTTGCGGTTGAGGATCTCGAGGAGTTCTTGAAAATGTTGGCTAAGTGACTCCTCGAGAATATCCTGTAGTTCCTTGATCACGGTGATCTTGTTCTCGATCCTAATCCAGTGATTTTTCAACTGCCAGGTGAGCTCTCTTATTCCTTGCTCGGCGTCCTTGTAGTCCCGGTAGCGTTGGTGGAGGCTTCGGCCAGCGCTGGGAGGTGGTCAGTGGATATATTTCTTTTCACCCCACCAGAAAAGGGGGAGGAGGGGGACGGTACCGTATACAGACGTCGGCACTACCGAGGATGGCAGAGACTGCACCTATTACTTCCCCCATTCTTTGAGCAACGCTTTGAGCTGGAGGTTTTGGAGTTCAAGGGCGAGGTGGGGTCAGGGACGGAGGGGACAGAGGAGTTACATATCAGTGGGGAATTGGGAGAGGTCGACGAGGCTGAAATTGCGGGGCAGGACTTGGGACAGGCGTGCATGTAGAGCATGCAGCATGGGTTCCTGTGGAGCGAATCATAGGTCGAGGCTCAGCCAGCGAGTGGCAGGTGGGTGATCTTGATGTATGTATTTACATACTTGCGGTGAAATTAAGTATTGTTTCTGATCATGATAGCATGGTTGCCAGCGCAATTAGGACAATACTTAATTTCACCCCAAGCCCTTACCGCCTATATCCTTCAGAGTACCTACGGTGAATTATGGGCTGTGATAAACTGGGGACATCAGCAGCTGGTTTGATTGGTGAGGATATATAGCTTTGTGGCCGGGCTTGAAAAAAAAAAAAAAAAAAAAAAAAGATTACCCGCCACTAGTGGGCGCTTGAACTGCAAGCAGAGAAGTAGCCGTAGCAACGTACTCGCCCTATCCTTTTGTTTGGGTTCATATATAGATATCCCGTTAGAATAAGTAATATGGCCTTTTAGATGATTCTAAGAGTAAGTACATGTACCTACACCACGCAGCGTAAGGAAACAAACAAACAGACAAGGGAACTATTCCAGCACTCCAAATCTCCAGGCGCCAAAGCTAGGCGCTCAAGAGGATTGTGGCGGGGCATCATGATCCGGCTAGGCCGGGCCGATTCAGGCAGCCCGCGCGCGGCCCGCCCCTCCCGCATATCAGGGGGTGGTCGATCGCAGGATTAACCGATCATCATAAGGCTGTGTACTTGCGTACCTGTGTAGGCAAAAAAACGAGGCTTTCAACGCTGGCCGGTCGTTCTTTTTGTGCAAATGGAGCTGTTTGAGTCACAGACGCTTGTAGTGGTAGTAGTACATGTACTTTGTACCAAGTACATGGGAGGAGTGGGCTAGGTGGACGGAGAGAGGGTCCGTATCGCATATGTCCGTGTCCGATACGGCGTGCCAATATCTACATGTACATTTGGACAGGGGAGGTGGGATACCTTGGGGAGGGGAGGGGGGTAAGGCTGAATTCACAGAAGGGAGCGATCATCTGGCTGAAGCTTAAGGGAATATGGTAATGTTGTACGTTTGTAGTTTATATTGTACGGAGTGGAGGTTTTTTTTTTTTTTTGTTACTACATGTACCTTTGACTCTGGATTTCCCTAATGACCAGTGTTGGAGGCTAGAGGAGTGGGCTGGAGTGTAGCAATGTTGGGGACATGTAACTATTGGAGTAGAGGAAATACATGTGCTGCTGCTGCTGCTCTGTTGTTGTTGTCGTTGTATTGTGGCTTGGTTGCTGTGGCAAAGGTTTAATCACACGACATCACTCGATCTCTGAACTTTAAATTTGCCCTGCCTACACCAACACCAACACCACTTCTCCCACCACACCTCTTCCCCTCCTTCCTTCTTTCCCCACCAGAACCACCATCAACACCAACAATCCATCGACAATCCATCAACAACAATCAGCAATCCATCAACAACAATCAGCAATCCATCAGCAATCCATCACAAACTCAATCCTTTTTCCCTCCAGACGACAATACATCAACCAAAGACATGTGTGTATATCTCTCTCTACCCCTCTCGGGTAACAGTTTGGGGACGTCAGTGGAAAACTGCACAGAAGCTGTTCTTACCCAGACTGCCGAGATGGGGTTTCAGGTACGTCAAACCAAACTCTTCCACATCCCCCCCTGGTAAGTTCTGTCTCTCCCTCTGCACCTCCGGACCGGATTGGACGACCCCCACTGGATCAACGGTAAGTAAACTGGTAAGTATAGTAAGTATTATTTCTGTTATCTTCTTCGCTTGTGTGAGATCTGCGGGCTTGGGGACATGCGGTGTGCTGCACACTAGCTGCTTGCTCTCCAGGCTGCTCTTTTTGTACTCATGGCTTCTAGGCAATTATTTCCGGATGCCTCTAGGGGCTTTTTATTGTGCCTGCGGGCAGCTTTTGTGGTATCTTTTATGGTATCGATGCAGCTAAGTAAACTTTTCATTTTTTCAAGAGTTCGGCGGAGTGGTTTTTCCTTTGTCCGTGTTTTTCTCTGGTTTTTCCCCTCTTCCTTTTCTGTATTTTTTCTTTCGTCATTTTTTTTTTTTGCCTTCATCATTTTTTTTCCTTTTCATATTCCCTTTTCTGTATTTTTTCTTTCATCATTTTTTTCCTTTCCATATTTCCTTCTATCTCTCTTTCCTGCCGTATTTTTCCTTGCCTCCATCCTGTATCCCCCCTCCCTTTGTGCCTCCCCTTTGCCCTGTGTGCGTATTTGTGTGGTTTTCCTGTATCTGCTGCCGATAGGCTTCAGATTTTTTTGTTCCTCTTTTGCAATCCGGTGAAGTACCCCTTTCCCCCTCCCCCTCCCTTCTCATTATGGCACTGCAAGCGGTGACATTTCTCTCTCCTTTAGGTGTGTACCACACTTAATCGACAATGACAACCTACACCACATCGCCGTCAACTTCATGTGGGATGAAGGTCAACAATACCGAGACGTAATGTGATGTACCCCCCTCAATTCCCTTAACCTTCCGACGTCTCCTGATAACGCACTAGGACTCGAAGTTTGAGAGATGTGGGGCCTTGGTCCAAGATGTGGGGTTTTTGATTTTTTTTTAGCTTATATCGTGGGCAGCCCTTCTCTGATGGCTTAGGAGCGGGGCTGTCTGCGTGGCGTGTGGCATTGGCTTTTTGATTCGACTTTTCCGGTATGGGATGACGGTAATGTGTTGGCATTCTTGGTACCAGTCTTCGGCCTTCTGGTCGGAGCCGTTGCTTGAGGATTGGGGCCTTGCACCCTAACAGGTGGGCTGGGGGCTTGCGTTGGCATTTATGATATCCGTTTTGCTTTTGGCCTTCGTCTCGGAACCGTTGGCTGTGCGGCTATCTGGCATTCTCTGTGCGTTTTAGATCAATGTGGCATTTCGGCTCTGTGGGAATCTGGCTCTCTGTGATACGTGGGAATCTGGCACTCTGTAATATGTGGCTATCTGGCTTTCTCTGTGCGGTTTGGATCAACGTGGCATATCGGCTCTTTGGCATTTTGGCTCTGTGGGAATTTGGCTCTGTGGGTTTTTCGAGGCATAGTTATTACGTGCGCACGTAATAAACGACTCTGTAGGGAACTGGGGGCTCAGTTATCTACCTGGTTTCTGTACGAGGTGATGAATGAGCTGCTTGGATACAGCCGATTGCGCACTGGCATATGGGCTTTGGGAAAAGACGAAAGGGTAGACAATTGATGGTTGAACGAGATTCAGATGGCGGGCCACTGGCTCCTTGTGGCCATTCTTCTTGCTCTGGGCTTTATGAGAGCCTCATGAAGTGTGCAAATGATGCTTGATTCGAGTATTTGAGTAGCTTTTCCTGTACGTATCCTCCCCCCCAGCCCCACTGGGCTGCTGATATGAGGATGTTGAACATATAAAAAGACTAAGACCAGAGAAGCGGCCAGGTTTCCTTGCATTGATCCCGTCTCGTCCGCGAGGTAGTAACAGTCGAAGTCCAAGATGGAGTGGGGTTGAAGGGTCTGTAAGGAAATATTCATTGGGATGGCTTGTTTTTGCATAAAGCCACACTGACATGGTCTAGTTTTGCGCAAGTTTCATTTGGCTAAAACATTAAGGCGGGAAGTAGGAGTAAGATTTCTATTTAAGCCGATGACTGACAATCCTCGAAGCTGAAAGAGCATAGTTAGACCGTGAATCCCTCATTATGTAGAAAGGCCGCCCTTATCCGTATTAGGGTTCAGATTATGCTCGACACAAATAAAATACCAGTAGATGCATAAAATGAGGGCGGGGTAGCTTTACGAGTAGCTGGAGGCTTTAAGAACCAAGAGATCGTTAAGCTAACATTAATAATGCTACAAAACCAGGCTATCAGCAACAATATCCAATGCAGAGCGAGCCTATGGGAATAAAAATAAGATCTGTTTTCCAAAAGACGGTGCTCTCAAATGATGCCAAATAATGCTCTCCCTACACCGAAAGCTGAGAAACAAAAAGGTACTGTGCAAAACTATTCAAAACCTATCCAAAATCAAAATCATCTCATGCAATATTAACGGCATCTATCAAATGTTACAGATCCATCATATGGATTCACATTAAGATAGCTGACCCTGCCATCTCGGTGAGGAAGACGCAGCTTATAGCCCCAAATTCTCACAAACTGTTCCATCACTATACGTAATTCTCCTTTAGGACATGATAATTCCTCCCGGCCAAGCTGAGCCCACATTGAAGTCCAGTTCTCAAGGCGCTCAGTGCAGGGCAGTGGGTAAGGAAGCATGGCACTTATCCCACCAGCATTGCGGACCATGTTATATATTTTACAGAGCCGTTGATCGTAAGCGTCGCCCTGGTAGTCGCGTTCGAACCCATTTATGGCGTCGAATGATTCGAGTGACTCAATATCAACTAGGTTCCCTTCAAGAGGTATTGTCGGCCCTAAGGCTTTCCAGTCAAAATCAATAGATCTCATAAATGCAGTTTGTGATGCAGGCGGTGGCGGTGCCTTGGGGTCCTTTCTCAGTACTTGAATGGACCGTCCTATTAGTAAATGGTCCAGTGAGGTTAGACCATACTGGTTAGCAACGTTAGGGTTCGCCCCAGCTTCTAAAAGAGCTTCAACCATCAATATATTGTGGTGCGAGATCGCACGATCAAGCGGAGTTTGGCCTAGGTGATTCTGTGTATCTAGTTGATCGCGAAATCTAGCCATGAGCCCTGCCCAGTACTTTCGGAGTCTGTTTCTTCGTGAATCCGGCTCGACTGCGTACATGTTTGCCAAGTGATGGAGAACAGTGTTGTCATCAGCAGCAGGTATAGGTTTGGGCCCTTCCTTGAGATTGAGTAGGTAGTCAATCATGGTAAACCCAAGATTTAGCTGCATGGGAATAATAATCATAAGGAACATGTTCCACGGCCACATATCGGATTCTATTTGCATCGTGTGTTTCGCCAGGAATGTAGCTGTATCATAACAAGTTTTAAGAACAGCTAGTTGGAATGGGCAGAATGGCCTTTGCATTTCCTCATCGAGAAGTGTATAGACAGCCGCTTTATTCAACCTATATTCATCCAGCCAAATCCCCTTCTCCAGAAGCCTTTTGATGAAAAATGGATTTGAGGACTGTATTGCTATCGCGAAAAGATTGTCTATAGTGCGGTATTTAGCTCCCCGGCTTCGGCCTTGTTCAAAGACTTTGTCATCGTTATATTCAGCTGCACCATTATCGAGAAAAAGAGAGAACATGGAGGTGTCCCCAAGGATCAGTGGCACAACCAGCACGGTATCGTTGATTTTGGAGAGTAAAGGTATCGATGATTTGAAGAATGGATCCAAGACTAGTTGAAGTACGTCGAATCGACGAGCAACCGCGGCATTGTACAAGATTACGCACTTTGCCCTCTCCAGTTCCGCCGACTGTGGATACCAAAGTTGTATAAAGTAATGGATCGTTTCAACCGTTGAGATCACAGCGGAGGAGTGTTTAAATCCGTGTAGCTTGATACTAATGCCTGTATCCCCATTTACTGCGCACTGCAAAAGATTTTGGATTATTGACTGGTCTAATGGTCCCTCCTTCTCCGCAAAGTCATGCAGGAATAAATGTAGAATTCCGCTGCAGCGGAGGAGGGCAGCCGCCGTAATATCATGCCAAGTTCTTTTTATGCCGTAACCTATCAGAATTCGTACCGCTTCGATATTGTCCTCCATAAGCGCCCGTTGTAGAAGAACTGACTCATCTGTGAAGAAATGTGGTGTATTCGTGGTACCTGGTAAGCGCATGAGAAAATTTGCAACTTCCAGCATGTCAGTCAAGCCGAATGATATGAGCGAGCGAAAACAAGCCTCTATAAGCTCTTCTCTATCAGGAAAGGGAGCTGTGTTGTCAATGGGATACCGAGAGAGTAGCAGAAGTGCAACATCGCGATGGCCACCATGACATGCATGATGTAAAGGTGTTCTTCCATAGGCGTCTTTGATGTCAATGTCGCAAAACCCACATTCTAACAGGCTTTGTACAACCGGGAGATCTCCGGAAGCCGATGCGATATGAATAAGATTGAGACCTGTACCATTTCTGGTAATTGTTTCAATCTCTTCAAGGAGATTTCTTGTTTCATATGGGTGCTTGAGGATTAAGCTCCCCACTCCTTGAATGAAAAATGAGCACTTTCCAACAGCTGTTTTGGTGGTCATGCGCAGCTTCAACATTGTCTTTTCATAACGCTCCGGATCAATATTCTTGAGAGCCTTAGAGGCTCCAGGCGTGGATTCTAGAGATCGCTCCTCCAGCCAATCGCAGATCGGAAGGTCTTCTGGAACTTCAATGCCATGTGCATCGAAAAACTGTACCACCGTATCTTGAGCCTCGGAGGAGCCATACCGGGCCGCCTCTGCCAAAGCAGACGTGCAGGCTCTAATATCCCTATCTGTCCCATAACCGTTATAGTAGCATAGGAACAGCTGAAAGGAGGCTGATGCTATCTTAGGTTCGTCTCCTGCTTCATAGGCGCATGAAAGATACCATTTGATGCTGTCGAATATTTGCATAGAAACCCGATGATCTAGGGTCATATCCATCAAAACATTCTTCCGGCGGTTTTCAGTTACTAAAGCGGACTCATATAAGAAAAGAAATGGCAATATTTACCTGAATATTCATAGGCGGTATTGGTTCCACATACTGTTTAACTCCTAGTTTGTGCGAGTCAAAATCCCTAAATTCCCTATTTGGTTTCGGTCAAAGTTAGTTAAGTACGGTAGGGAATGACGGTATTCTATTGAAGCTAGTATCGTACCAGCAAGAGGACACCCAATGCTTTTTGATCAAAGGTGACAAGTAATCGACTCGAGATTCGTTATATCCCAAAGTTCCGTTGAATATTCCCGCGCAAATACTCTTTTCATGCTCATCCAGAGGAAGATCTTCCAATGCCTCGAGTGCCAAAGGCAACATACAGCCATCCTCCTTCAGGGCTAAAATATCATCGATTGGAAGGGGCGCACAATCTGTCCATGAGAACCACTCGAAGGGAGTTTTTCCATCGGTAATAACCTGCCACAACATCAGGCCAAAACTGTAGAGATCAACTCTGTAGATCTCTGCATGGCTCATCTCTTTATCGCATTCCGGCGCGCACCAGAGCCTGGTGTAGCCGGGTAGCCTTGCGGTTGTTCCGGTGTCCTCTAGTATTATTGAACAGCCAAAGTCGCCGATCTTGGCAATATACCGACGGCTGGGATGAGCAAAGATGAACACGTTTTCGGATTTGATATCCGAGTGGACGATACCACAGTCATGGAGACTATCAAGGCCTTTTGCAACATCAAGACACAGGTTTATCTTGATCCTGAAAGAAATAACTGGATCCATGCCCAGGAGTTTTGCCAAGGTTCCGGTCGCCGTTTCAAACTCAATAACTGGCCACATGAAGTCGAACTTTCCTGAGTCCGACACATTTAGACCGGCAGCCCACTGGATGTTATGCATCTGAATAATGTTTTCATGGGCCTTGATAGAGGGGTGAAGGCATGTACGGAGTTCGGTAATCAGATCACGGTAAAAGTCCTTTTCGCAGAATCCTTCATCCCCCGGGGCTATTTTGGGGAATTTGGCGACACCTGTTTCCGAGACTCCCACAGCATTTGAAAACCCTCCTGAGCCAAACATGTTGACTCCTATATGGATATAGTGTTCCATATCGTCTTTTACTTCCGAGTTCATCTTCTTGGAGTATAAAGATGCTACGGTAAAGAAGTTGTCGGTATCTTGTTTGAGGATCCGGATAGGGGGGTTTTGGGTTCTCTCATACCCATATCGAGACGAGCGTAAGTACCCATAGCTTGTGGAGGGGTGTAGCTTGATGTAGGTTGTTCCGTCTTGCTGAATATCCATATTGGCCACGAGGTGTGAGGAGAGAAAGGCTGGTTGGGTTTGAGGATAATACGTACTTAGTCAGAGGGTTCTGTGACGAGCCCTTATACCATCAAAAAAAAAAAAAAAAAAAGACCGTGTGAGTACGTACGTGGGGGGTATGAAAATCTATATATAACGAAACGATATTAGGGAACAATATTGCTAGGCGCAGCTCCGTGGAACACTAGAAGTGCAACTCGATAAAGATATATATAGGATTACCGGGGCAATGCTAATTAACTCATACCGGGAATACAAGATCTAGAGAAGATGTACTGTCGTTCACTGGGTGTTGACGGACACTGGGTGTTGACTGAACAAGCCAAAAGAGAGACAGCCAAGCCAGGTTTTGCCTGCAATCCGTCAACACCCAGTACCCGTCAATACCCCGTGAACGACGGTATATATCTGTTTAAGACGGCAGGTGTCAGAATTAAATCCTCATGGCCTTGTATGGACTGCATCGACTTTGGAGTTAGCGGGTACGTATATATTGTGCTGGAGGTTTACGTACGATATCCGATGATCAATTAACTACATGAACTCTCTACGATGTGCATTTGTGCATACGGGGTGCAGACAGGCTCACGCCAGATCCCTGTCCCTTTTCGGGATCCCGCGAGGCTGAGCAGGTAAGCACAGTTAACGTGGTAACACAAGGCATTAATATTAATGATGTTCCTCACCCACCAAAAATTTAAAATCCCAAGTGAATATCGACGTCAACTGAGTCTCTGGATAATCCAACCTCGCGGTAAACAATTCTCAAGTGCAAGAAATTTCCTGCTTCAAGGGAAAAAACCCCATCCTCGCTCAAGTCTTCCATCACACACACAATGGCAGAGATTGTGGGCCTAGCTCTAGCCATCCCAGGGCTGATTCCACCAATCCTGAGCCTCATCAGCGAAATATCAGATCTAGTGGGCAATAGCAAGCGCTTCGCTTCCGATGCGGGGACGTTACGAGTCCGTTTGAATGATGAGGAACAAAGAATAAAAGCATGCCTTTCGTTCCTTTTCGGACAAGCACCCTCCGCCGTCAACGGCGGCGGTGTCTTTAAGACGCTTCCTCCCCAAACCCAAAACCATACGGTCTCCATGATCGTCCAGCTCTTTGCCAGGTTGAGGGAATATACAAGCCTCGAGGTAAAGTACAACCTAGCCTCACTCGATTCGGCCATCAGCGGCGATCTGGATACGCTGTTGCGAAACGCTTTCCTCGAGTCGGAAAGTCCACAGGTGAAGAACTTACAACGTAGCAGTAGCTGGTTGAGAAAGCTCGAGTGGTCAACATCCGGGAAAAAGCGTCTGGAAGGTCTAATCGAGGACCTTGCGGGCTGGAACGACAGGATTAGGCGCGTTATTGAAGACGTCATCTGGATGAATCTTTTGACGGCGTCTCAACTTCAAAGCGTTGCTCAAAGTTCCGATGCAAAGACTCTCGGTTTGGGACGTAGCGCAAATATGAGGCAATTGATCCTGGGTAGTAGCCCTGCACAGGACTTGATAATTCCATACCACAAAGTCACAATTCGGGCTGCAGGAGCTGGGGAAGGCCCTGGGGGCCTACGGATGGCTGAAGTAAACAGCAGTCATGTTCTTGTGGAGTATAAAAACTACGAACCAGATAATGAAGGCAGCATTCCCGATATCACGCTAAGACAGGTCTGCCAATTGACAACCCTCCTCCATAGTCAGCAAGATTCAGGCTTCAGAGTCTTGCCATGCAGAGGATACATCAATGATCGCGCAGGATCGAGGTTGGGATTTATATACGACGTGCCCGCTGGGGCATTGCCGAAACCATTGACACTTGATTCAGCACTCAACTTGAGCTCCTCTAGATCCAAGAAGCCAACGGTGACCTCTCGTTTAAAGCTAGCACACAACCTTGCGGAGTCACTTTACCTCCTGCATACAGTTGGATGGGTGCACAAAAACTTGACCAGTGAGAGCATCATCTTTTTTACGCCGGGGAGTAGCCCAGCCACCGCCCCCTCCAAGTCGATCTATGAAGAACCATGGGTCGTTGGCTTCGAATATAGCCGCCCAGAGTCCGACTTTTCGAGTAACCGGAAGGAGGACCGTATAGGGAAAAACATGTATGCCCACTCTCCCAGCTACCAGTGAAGGCCCCTGAGCTGATAATTATGGGTGAGATATCGCCACTGGGAGCGCTGGGGAAAGCCAACCGTTCGTTCCGCAAAGATCCATGATATATACTGTAAGCCGCCGCAGCATTGACAACTAAACGGCCCATTAACTCTGAGATCCCACAAGCCCTAGGTGTAATTCTACTAGAAATCGGGCTCTGGGCAAGCGCGAGGACGCTATCGAGGGATGGCTTCCAGTCCCACAGCAACGACCGCGAATATGTCCGAGACGCGCTGCGGAAGTCGGCGCAGGGTAAGCTGGGGTTTGCAATGGGGGAGAGATATGAGAGGCTGGTTTTGCTGTGCCTGCAGGGGAGGGAGGAGGCGTTCGGGGTGGAGAACGACGATAAGGTGGATACTCAGTTGCAGAAGGAGTTTCGGGAGAGGGTTATCGATGTGTTGGAGCTTTCGAGCGAGTATATCTAGATCAGGTGTCAGATCGGGCTGGGGTATGAGGATGTAGATAGGTATTATCAATTCTTGGATCCCAATATGGTAAGGGGGCATGGCGCCAAGGATATCGAGTGATACTACATGACCAAAGCCTGCCTCCATAGCTCACCCACCCTACGTGCCCTCTTTACACCACATGTGCCTTCCACACTTACCGTCTGCTTAGTATAACAAACCAAGTGAGCGACAGCCCTACCAATTATGAACCCCTCTAGCCAGCCAGCACGGCCTAGTTCTCGCAGCAATCCCACCAGAAAGTACACACGCCCCTCCCCTGACCTGTGAGGGTCGATAATCCAGGGACTGCATGCCCCAACTAACCAACCAACGAACGGCCCCAAAAGGCCGTGTTTCCGCAGCGAATGGGAGGGAAGGGCAATACATGCACACGCAGACCCGGCAATATGGGGCAATGGGGGCCTGGGTTGGGAGTGACGAGGTCGGTGTGTACGTGCGCCGAGTGACGGTCTATGTGCTAAGCTTTCATTGTAGTGGAGGTGCATTATATACTCACTGGTTTAAGGGGAATGGAACTTACTTAATTGCATTCAACTTGCTCGGACCGAGGGTGGGAGTAGATTTGTACTAGCCAGGCCGGGTGCGGACCCTGGCGCCGGTTGCTTATCGATAGAGCGGGTGGAGTAGAACCTTATAATATTCCACACTCGACCCCAAGACTTCATTCACGGTGTTTCCAGTTCAGTGCGGCCCATATTCTATGCCCAGATGCTATTGACTAATATGTTTACGTACAAGTATGTGCTGGAATATCGTCCATGCCCATGGCCATGCCATCCCATATATGGCCTTGGAATCGTACATATATACTACCCCGCCACACTCCCCTCCGCGCCCCAACAACCCTCCCATTTCCGCCTACTCATCCATCGGTTTCTGCCCATAATACAGATGACTTTCACCCAACTGTTAGCACACGACCCCCTGAAAGTACAGGGCACAATAGAACATGGACTCACTGCATCGTATAACCATGTATATGCCTATTCTTTGCCTGCTTGACCGACATCTGGATGACATGCCTCGCATCGTCCACGTCCATGCCCAACACGGAGGTAAACAGCTGTATGCCAAAGGCCTCGAACCCGGTCTCGGCCGACATCATCACGTACGCGCCCATGTTCTTCTGCTTCTTGTCTGCGGCCCACGGCCCGACGGGGATCTTGGCGGACTGGTGGTGCACGCCGACGAAGCCCGCCTTCTGAATCACCGGCTTGAGCTTGCTGGCCATTGTGAAGCCGAAGCCTACCGCATGGTCAGTTGGGGAGGGAAGGGAAGGGAAGGGGGAGGGGGGGGGGACCTGTTGTCTCGACGGCTTTGTTGACGAGGTTGTAGAATTGCTTGATCTCGAGGTGGTCGGGGAGGGTTTTGTCGTCGCAGTAGATGTTCATCTCGTATTCGGAGCAGTCGACCCATCCGCCAGGCTTGCACACCCTACCGTAGAGGAGCCAGTCAGTCAATCGTGGGAGACTCTTGGGTGCGTGTAGACTACCTGTAGGCCTCCCGCAGCAGTTTTTCCCAGTCCTTGATCCCCCCGCACATGTGCCGGATGTGCACGAGGTCGAAGCTGTCCTTTGGGAACGTCCAGTTCAACTCCGCGTCGTCAATCTGGAACTCGACGTTTGGCGGGACCCTGTAGGGAGGTCAATATCTTGCGGGCTACTTATCGTTTGGGGCAAGTGATACCATGAGGGCTGGATGGGGGAGATGTCGGTTCCAATCACCTGGGCGGAGGGATATCGTCTATAGTTATGATAAGTTTTTGTCTTCTTTGACGTAGAGGGGGGGGGGGGGGTGTAGGACTTACTCCCCCACATCGATGGCCCAGATGCCGGTGCCCGTACCAATATCGAGGATCTTTTGCGGGTTGGGGTCTATGGGGGCGAGTTGCAGCTTGTCGTCTAGCAGGAGGAGGTAGATGTGGTGGATGATGTCGAGTCTGGCACGTCAATATTACTGAACGGGATATGCATAATATGGACTCCTCACCTCTCTTGCTCGGCCTGGTCCACAATGGTCACACTAGTCAATAAAAACTCAACACCACCGGGTCAATGTATATACGGTACCTCGTCATTCGGGAGGGTATATTTCCTGTATACAACCATTATATTAGCACCAGCTTGCATCAGAACGGTGATATACCCCTACCCTTCCTTCTTTGCGGAGTATCGTCTCCCGTTCTCGTAGCGGTAGCTGTACGCATCCTGTTAAGAACCATATCTGATTGGTTGAGTGTAGGGGGCATACTGGTAGATGCTCGAGGTCAGCGACTCGGTCGAGTATTTGCTCCTGGGACCGTTAGTTTACACACTCGATATTCCTAGGTGGTGGGGTATCACGTACGAAGCAGCATCGGTGTCGGAGTCTGAGGAGCGGTCCTACACGGCAACGGAATATTATTAGCAGGGCAAGAGGGGAAATTAAGCAGGGGCAGCTCAGAAACGGACATAGTCGGAGTCGGCGACGAGGTCTGGGAACGTCGACATTGTGGTGTTTTTTCGTATAATAATAATGATGATGATAATGAGTCCAGGGTGGCAGTGAAGGTTATAAAACCACGACTGCCCTCGGTTTATATAAAAGGCCAGATGTAAATGTATGTATAGCAGTGTGACAGGTCACTCTGTCCAGTCTCTCTCTGGGAAGCTATAGGAAGTTCTCTCCACATACAGGGAGACAGCTCTGGTGTACTCTAGGTATGTACCTGCGAGTACATGTACATGCAGAGTACATACATGTACTCTGGTATGCGGCACGGACCGTAGTGCTGTCTCATGTGAGCTGCAGGCAGTGGAGGAGAAAAAAGTACGTACACACACAGGGGATTGGCTGTATACGTGCAGAGTTGTGCTCGCAGCGAACCCCGGTGTTTTCACATATCTTGACATATCATATCACTCCCAATATCGACACTCACACTCACAACCGAGCACTCGGCACTCGGCACTCGGGATTAATACCTCCAACTCTCTCCGCCCCCTCCTCAAGGCAGGTCTCTCGGACTCTCTCTTCCGTGCGGTGTCTGAGACGGTCCTCACGTGTGTGTACAGACTGCATAAGTAGAGTTTGTGTCCCTAAGCACGTGTCGGGAGCGAACCGGCGGGGTGGTGTTCCTTTGCTATTTGACGGGCGTGTGTGCGTAAAAGAGCGTGGGGGCTATATGTACTTTATCGCACATGCTTTACACGTAGAGCAACAGGGAGGGCCGTCCAGTTCAAAATAATAAATAATACTATCTATCCAACCTCTCAGATGTGTCGATTGGCCGGCGGGGGTCCCAAATGTACTCACGGTCGAGTACAGGAGCGGGCGGCGGGCGGCGTTCCATGCTTCTTGGGGCGGGTTATGTCGCGTGCGATGTTTCAACACAACTCCAAATGTCGTTATTCGTCGCTTCCCCTAGTATCAATAGTCAGTCTCCTCTCAACCCAACCCTCTTCTTACTATAATTCCTGTACGTACTTCCTCCCCATGCCCATATCACCACTCCTGCCACTGTGTCCAAAGTAACTAAGTGTACCGTGACAGGACGATTCGGCGGGCATAAAAAACAAACAGTGATGTCCCAGAATTAATAAGACACATCGACAGAAGTAATACTCTAGTATCATACTGTTACGCTGACAGACGTTAATGTTGTAGGGGCTGTAGGAATATCGAAACCTACATGTTAATGGGGGCTGCCAGTACGAGCAAACCTACGGGGAAGCTGGGCTGGGCAGGCGGTTCGGTGTCTCAATAGTGTAGGTTGATTAAAACCGTGTCTTATGACACACCCGGCAAGAGAGGCCATATATATACACCCCAGAAACCGTACTATCTACTCTGTTTCTCATTTCGTAGTTGGAGTACTTGTCGTTGTTTTTTGAGGAGGTTATGCAAGCTTTGTTTCGTCACTTTGGTGATTCCACAATCATACGGGGATGAACCCACACACAAGGTAGAAAAGGTCTATCGCCAATGCCTTACTGCTGGGTCTTTTATTGCGACATCTTGCCTGGAACGTTCTGCACTTGGAATCTGAATAATTAGCCCCATCTTGTTGTACACTCTGGCAAATACAGCTAGTCGAGTAATATTGAAAATCAGTTAATTCTAGCTAGGTGAGCTCGGGGCCAGTGTGGTGCACGTGGTCTATCGTTTGTCGGCCGAGGTCGTTTTATTTTTTGGAACGAGACATTTTTTAGCCCTATATACACAGCGGACCATAAAAAAGACCCTAAGGGAAGGCTTTTCAGTGATCAAAGACTCATCCTTTTTATATACGGATCATAATCCACAGCTGGATGGATACTGCGCGCAGTAAATTATAAAACTAAATCATCAACACTTTTAATTTTTCTGAGTAGCTGTATGTGACGTCTCCACTCTGGATGTTGGAATCATTACTAGTACGTAGGTATGTCAAGTATATAGATCTTGATATTCGTCGGTTCTAGTCGAGGGGGTTATGTTAGGATCTCAGTGTTAACGTTAACGTTCGACGCAGTATCTCAAGCTGTCCATGATCGGTCCCGATATGCCAACGCCTTGGCAGCGTCTAGTAGGTCGCCAGAAAAACACTGTGGATGGCTTTCTGGATTGCTATGTCGTGCTATTCCTCTAGGATATTGTATACATATAATTTTCGTCTTTCTCATAATGCGATAAAACATACGTACGGGGAATGTGGGGGTTACCTTTGTAACTGCGGCAACGGCGCTTGATATGTGTATATATAGCTGGCTGAACGCCCTTTTTACAGAACCAGTGCCGACCTTGGGCTTTCGAGGCGTAGTGCACGATGTTTGGCAGTGCCTAGCTTGAATACAGGTGCCAAGCAAAGTACCTACGACTAGCCGGTATATATGATGCCACAGTACACTTTCTCTATCAACATATCAGGCCTATCTGCACATGCAACCTTGAATGTACGCCTCACACCCTCTGCTCCACCCTCCCCAGGGGTTTAAACAACAAAAACCAGGCACGGTAGAAGCCGAGTGATAGCTCATGATGCTGTATTGACCACCGATATGGGAGACGGGTGTTGTGGGGAGTTGATTCTGCGCTATTGGGGGGGAGGAATTAGTAACTGGAAGACTGGGAGCACCGAGAGCCTAGGAGGTGGGTGAGGCCTGCCACCTGGCCGGGAGAGAGACAGTGCGTCTAGCTGGTGCTGTAAACATCGACAAACCGGTTAAGTGCGTAGGTAGTAGTGGGGAGGTCGTGGCCACAATCATATTGCTAGAACAGGAAGTCATTCATGTCTTTTCCATTTCCTTATATGTACCTATTTATGTATATGTGGCTCCTACGTGCAATGTCCTACTCTAACATATATAGTCCCTCCCGTGCAGAATGTGGTTAAAGGTTTGCTTCATTTGTCGAATACCTATATAATATCTATAAGGTCACTGTCTCTTGACGCCGTACAACTATCCCGTGATCCTCTTTTCTCCCAAAATTTGCGAAACATAGGCGTCATCCTCGCACGTTTTGTTACAGGGGATAATGTATACATTACAAGACTTAATTCAGGTCCACAAAAACACTGCATTCCAACAATGAACATCACGAATCCTACACCCAGAGTTCCCCCCGTTGACGCAAAGATCCCAAGTTTCTTGTACATGTCTCTTAATCGAAGGTGGTAGATATCGTTTCCGTCTAACTACTTAGAATAGGGGTTCTAAATAAACTTGGCTCCAGCTCTCGAAAGTATTTCCTTAATGGAGGAAACTAAGCTATCATAATAAATCCCCCTAGGTTGATAGTGGTTGGGTTCTGTGTTCACTTCGGCGCCCGCAAGCAGAAGTCTGTCGGTAATACGTAGGTTACAATCGGACGCAGCACTAAAAAGTGGGGTCTCTCCCTCAAAATTTTTGGCGTTAACTTCGGCGCCCGCCTGCAGAAGTTTGTTGACAAGAGACAGATAACCACGGCGCACAGCCCTACTAAGTGGAGTGTCTCCCTTATCATCTTTTGCATCAACTTCGGCGCCCGCCTGTAGAAGTCTGTCGATAATAGGTAGATTATATTGTGCAGCCATAATAAGTGGGGTCTCCGCACTATTATTTTTGGCATTAACGTCTGCACCCGCTTGTAGAAGTCTGTTGACAAGATCTAGATCATCAAGGCCCGCAGCCTTATAAAGAGGAGTCTCTCCATCCTTATCTTTAGCGTTAACCTCGGCGCCCGCCTGCAGAAGTCTGTCGACAAGAGGTAGGCAACCATGGTCCGCAGCCTGAATAAGTGGAGTTTCTGCTCTATTATTTTTTGCATTAACGTCGGCGCCCGCCTGTAAAAGTTTATCGACAAAAGGCAGATCGTTACCGCCCGCAGCCTTAAAAAGTGAGGTCTCCCCCTCATTATTTTTCGCATCAATGTCGGCGCCCGCCTGTAGAAGTCTATCGACAAAGGGTAGATCACGACGGCCCGCGGCCTTAAAAAATGACGTCTCTTCCTGATTATCTTTAGCATTAACTTCAGCACCCGCCTGCAGAAGCCTGCTAACAACAGGCAGATTCTTATTTGATACAGCCTTGATAAGTGGCGTGTATCCATCGGGATCCTTTGCTTCAATTTCAGCGCCCGCCTCTAGAAGGATGTTGATAAGAGGTAAATGACCATCATGGACGGCCATAATAAGTGGTGTGTCTCCGTAGGAACTCTTTGACTCAATTTCAGCGCCCGCCTCGAGAAGTCTCCTGACAATAGGCAGTTTGTTGTAGCGTGTGGCGTAGGTAAGAGCTGTTTCTCCGGTGTAATATTGCTTTACATCAACTGCGGCCCCCGCCTCCAGTAGGCTGTGCACTATAGGCAGGTGCCCATGAATCGTGGCGCACAAGAGTGGTATATCTTCTGATCCAGTACTACGGACTAACTTATTCAAAATGCCCGTCTCCAGAAATGCGTTGACGATATTGAGATGGCCCTGAGATATTGATTGTAGAAATGCCAATTGGCGCATTAAGCCCCAATCGTCGCCGCTCACCTGATCTAGTTCTAATAACCAGAGTCTTATAAGAGGTACATGACCTCCACTAACGGCGCCAGATATACTACTCCACATGTCCTTCTCATTTAAGGTCACTAATATCCCTTTAAATTCCAAGACTAGGATTAAGATATCGTATTGGTGGGCACTCAGCGCCCAAAGAAAAATGGACTTAATTTCGGGTTCAGGATTGGGATGCTTTGAAAGAGTTTGTCCTATACTCCGAGCTAACTGACGAGCTCGAAGCGGGAAGCTTTGTTTAGAGGAGCAATTTTTGATCTCATCTTGCCCATCTGACATCTCCTCGGGCATGCTTTCAATGACAGGTCGATACCCGAACTTTACGGCGAAGAGTGCAGAAAAAGCTATCACTTCATCCATGTTCCTATCACATAGGGGGCACCGCCAGACATAGTCGCTCAAGGCTTCTATGATAACATGTAGAGTCATTGCATCTAGTCTTTCGATTAGCCTATGAATCGAGTACTAGCTTAGAGTATTCGGGTGGGTGAATTAAATGCAAGTGCCAAAAAGATTAGGGAAGGTATCTGCTTCCTTACCATGTGGGGTAGAGAGATAAATTTCCTGATTACTGACGAAAAAAACACTGTCTTCAACTTTGATATGCATATCATCGGCCACTGTACCCAGTATTTATTAGTTACTTGCCCTTTGGCGGCCGGAGTTGATAGATTGGATTACAACCAGGAAGTGAACATCGAGCAACCCAGTTCTGATCCGTTAACAGAATTCTTCCACGTCTCTCCTTCTTATGTAATAATAAGAGGATAACGCAGGGGACTGTCGCTCCATGTTGGCTCGCCCGGTATTGCGCAAATCTAACGGCAAACGCGATTAGAGATCAATATATGTAAGTTCTCGGTCTAGGATTGAAAGGAGATCACCAATGGTAGCATTTGTGACAGGACCCTAAAGGGATCCCTAATGGCCATTGATACGACAGCTTTTTACCATGCGCGGCAAAAGAGATAAAAAAGGCATTCATAGCCTCAAGAAAAACATCGTGTACCTACTGCTGGAACATGATGTGCTCATCTTCAACGGCCCATCCCGACCTTGATCGGCTATCACCTCCATTGGGCCGCAAAGCCGGAACTTTACCCGTACTTTCCCAGATAGCTAAATCACAGGCTTGGATCTGCTCGAAGTTCGGCTTCGCAAGTCCTAATGAATCGACCTTCTGAAGCTCGTCTTTAATGACCTAGTACAGCGTTAGCGTACTTATTTACGTAGTGCGGTGAAGTTGATTGATCTAAATCCGACATCTAAGGCACTATCATATATATATATATACCGTTATTAGAGGAAACAGTACTAACCTCTACAAGTATACCCACACGAATCGCTGTGCCCGAGTCGAGAAAGTCAAGTTGAGGGTGTCGTGAGATGATGTCAATCAAAATCCATGCTGCTTTAATCAGGTCAGTATACCACTGAAACGGATTATCAACAGCGGGAGCTGATGAAGATAAACGCCTCTGGGTGCTTGCTTGTGACTGTAAGAATTAGCCTTGTGAAGTGTACACTTAATTGGTGAGAAACCGTGAGGATGGAACTGGGGGTCGATGGAGATGTTTAAAAAAGAATGAGGGCGAAGCTTTTTAGAGTAATAACAGGTATTTATATAATGAACAAACCTTCAGAAGCCACCATGTACCTGCAGAGATCCACTGATCGACTCCAATGGCGGACCAACTCAGTTGAGATTCCGCATGCTCTATAAATTTCTCGCTGAGGGACAGGGCAAAGATTCGATCGTTCTCGATCGCAGAGATCGTCGGAACGGTGGCCTGTGATTTCCTGATCATTCCTTTGATGTCGCTGACACCCTGTTCCACCTTTTGAGATATTGATTGAATACGTTGCAAGGATGAACTAACAGAAGTGGTAAGTCTCCTTCCAACATTAATTACGCATGAGTCTTACTTTCCGGAAGAGATGAGGACCAAGCCAAGAATCCCGTTGAGATAAACTAACTGCAAAAACTTCTCTTCAGCCAAGTTTATGTAAATAGGAAATAGGAATTGCCGGGACAGGGGGTATTATGTGGGGAATACATTGGTTTAGGGATCTACATGTATCTTGGAGTTGGTGTACATACCTTATTTCTCAGGACATCCAGATCAGCTGCTTCAGTCGACCACTTCACCCCATGCCAGAACTTTTTCAACGCCGGCCGATTTTTATCACCGAGCATTTCATACCTCTTCGAGTGTTTCTTCAAAGCATTTAGCACATCCTGATATTGTGCAACTAGGCCATTAAGCGTGTCGATACGATTGGCGGCTGATGATAAAGTTGAGTGTGAGTTTGTATATTCCTCCCTTAAGATCATCAGGGTGCTGTGAGTATTTGCCAGCTCTTGCTTTAGGGATTTGAACGCCTGGGGAGCATCGCGTGCGACTTGGAAGCAGTTCTTATATAGATGCCATGCAAGTAGGATTGTGCCGGAAATATCGCCGATACCGAAGCCGAATGACATTTTTCTCTCGGTAGTGGGGGAGCTTTTGATGGAAGAGAGATTGTTAATAGTCTAGTAGGTATTGCTGGAGGTATTGTTTCGAGGTGGAGTTATCACTTTACCCCGCAGAAAACCATATACACTGATGTGCAGTTTACCTACTTACCCAATGGTAGGCGCGCAGGTGAATGCATACTTTGTATGCGGGAGAGAATCTACGATTGGATTACACACATTAATGCCGGATCGGATATTCCTGTGGGCCTAATTTGATATTATTAGGCCCTTTGCGCAAAAGACTCCAGGCAAAGGGCCTATTTTTTTTAACGTCGCTAGTAGTATTGTTATTCGTTTTTCTGTAAAATTAAATTTCACAAACTAAATTATTAGGTATTTTCGATTATATATACTCGTACTTATGTACATACGCCTGTCTCTTAAATTGTAAAAGTACATGATAACTGCAGCCTGACTGCCTGCGGATTCTCCTGGTTGAGTACAGGTTTTGGTGTCAACTTGGGCGTAGATATTAGTGTTGATTTGGGTCTAGATTTAGAGTAGTACCTGAATTTGTACTAGATCTGGTGCTGAGTTCGGTACATGTACTTGGTTTAGCACTAAAGAATCGAATATAAGGTTTATAGGGCTCTCGATCCGACGCTCATGTACTACGGGGGGGGGGGGGGTAGGAGAAAGTCTCCAGAACTATGGCCTGCTGCAAACATGGCCGTAGCTCTGGAGACTTTCCACTACCCTTCCCCCGTAGTACTAAGATAATCTGTCTCGAGGTAAAGTAGAGTATGGTGGGCCTAAATTATTAAGCAATTGGCTCCCAACCTTTATTAACCGCTACATGTAATTAAGTAACGACACTAAGCCCATTTGGGTTAGGTTTGAGATAGACTTATTTGTACCCGCGACTTAAGTACATGTACTATGTAGCTACATTATTGCACCTTGATAGTGAGCTCGTTTCATGACAACTTTATTATGTAAGGACCCAGGGTACGTTCGCTGGCTGGCCCAGTGATTACTCATCTACAGACAGCTCTTAGGAATGAAGGTAATTCGTAAGACTCTGTCTTAGACCAGTGGAGTCGGCCGAACTGGGCATTTCACTGTCAGCCTAGTACATACTTACTTTCTACACCCCGTACGCCCCTTGCAGGCTTGTGCGAGGAGTTGGATGCCTAAAAATACATTACTGTATAATAGCTATATAGGCCCTGTGGATGCTCTCGATTAATGGTCTTCCTCCCCCCCCCCCCCCCCCCCCCCACATGCCCCCAGTACCAGTTGCCATCAATCATATTAATCTGTTCACGCAGGTCCTAAGCCAACCTAGAAGTTTCCAACATTGAGCGCTATGGATCCACCACTCAAGCCGATTCCAGCTGGTCCGGAAAGAGTTCGTTCCCGTGGTTACCAGATGGAGATGCTGGACGAGAGCTTGAAGAGGAACATCATCGTTGCGGTGCGACTCAACCCTTATTATTGCACTGATGGTAGGCTAATCTAACTTGGGCGGTGGGTAGATGGATACCGGCTCAGGAAAGACCCATATGTATGTTTAACCCGTTCATATGTGCTCCCGAGGGGTGCTTATGGAAGCTTCCTAGTGGGCTGTCGCGTTCACCCGATTTACTGATTCTTGGCTGTTTACATTAGTGCTATACTTAGAATTCGCTCCTACCTTGAATCTGGTGAAGGTAAGGTATGGGTAACTCTAAACACATTTCTACCGACATCGCTTATATTGCGGTAATAGTTATGCTGGCTCCTTGTCCCGAGCGTGCCGTTGGGAAATCAGCAATTCGATGTTATTAGGTCGTCCTTGCCACCCATGAACATTCAATTCCTGAGCGGAAGCGATAATGTGGATAAATGGAAAACGCAAGAGATATGGAATAGGATTTTGAAACTACAAGAGAATGTATCGACGATCGTAGTTAGTACACACCAGGTGAGTACTCTTGGCTCGGAATATGAGTTGTGGGGATGGGACACCTAAGGTGACACTGGTGGGATACTAGATCTTGTTAGATGCCTTAACGCATGGATTCGTGGGTATCGACAGGATAGGTTTATTGATATTTGACGAAGGTTCGTCCCCGGGCAGTGGTGATTTTTGAGGACAGGGTGATCGACACAGCAAGCTCGGGAATAGCGATCGGATGAAGTCTAATACTGATATATACTGGTATGCTGTAGCGCACCATTGCGTCGGAAATCACCCGGCCAACCGCATCATGCAAGATTTCTACCATCCCAATCTTCACCGTCAGGTTCCTTCAATTCTGGGGCTTACAGCAAGCCCAATCGTCAGGTCAAACCCAAGGCAGCTTCAGTAAGTCATTCCGCATCTGCTTTGTTCTTCTTCTAATATCCTCTGCGAGTATAGGGTCATCGAGTCAAACTTGAATGCTATATCAAGAACACCAATTTTGAATCGGGATGAGTTAATGGAGCATGTCCATACACCAGTCCTGAAGAGTGTCATGTATAAACCCGGACTATCGATTAACCAGGTGGTCAACTCAAAGTTTCAGAGTGATGCCGGGTCTTTGGAACTAGGAGGGAAGAGAGGGAGGAGTCCCGGGTATAAAGACCCTGGGGAGCCCCCTGCAGCCAGGTTAAAGGTGGCAGAGAATCAATATGTTTTCAGGTAGGGAGCATCTACTTGGCCTACTTATGTATTGCCTTTCGTTCTTGTTACCTGATTTCCAAGTATCCTCGACTACTAGAGTCGTCGTTGGCCCCTCTACCCTTTGTGTTTTGTTTCCACGCTTCCTACAATCACATCTATTTCCCAATCGATTATAAGGGACTTCATCATTCATTAGCGCAGGTGATACGAGGGGCACCCTGAAAAACCTGAGCTATTTCCAGGACTCCCTTTACTTTGAAATATATTAAGCGTTGACTGTACTAAATACATGAATAATAGCGAAAGCACCCCTGAGTCCTCCGAATGGAGTACACCAGCGCTCCGAAGCCTATTACAAGCCTACAATTCCATGGATATCATGGAAGACCCCCGTGTTATCACTCTCCTCGCTACACAGCCGCCGGATCTGGAGAAAATAAGAACGACAATCGAACGCAAGAAAACTCGTTCATTCCATCAAATGCATGGGATAGTTAAAAAGGCTGAGCATATCCTCGAGGAATATGGAATTTGGGGGACGGAGTGGTACGTGTGTATGATTGTGAACAGGGCTTTAGAGTCTATGGAGGACGACTCCGAGTCAGCAGTACTGGCGGGATGGGATGAGGATGAGAAAATATATTTTTGTAATGTGTTGAGGAAGGTGACGGTGACAGCGGGGCATAGGGACATAAGATTGGGGATCACAGATAAAGTGAAACGGCTGATTGAGCTATTGGTTGCAGAATTTAACGGAAAGGGCGGGGGGAGTGAGTTTGCAGGGTTAGTATTTGTGGAGCAGAGGGTGGGGGTCTCCGTTTTGGCGGAGATCATGAGGGAGCACCCAGATACAAGGAACATATTTGATGTTGGCACGCTAGTTGGGGCAGCTGATAATTCTGCTAAAACAGGAAAACTTGTGTTTGAACTCACTACATTGAAGGAGCAAAAAGGCACAATTGAGGGCTTTAGGCAAAAGACCAAGAATATGGTCATCTCCACTAGTGTGGTCGAGGAAGGTTTGGACATACCGGCATGCCACTTGGTGGTCTGTTTCTCGCTGCCAAAGAATGTCAAGAGTTTTATTCAGCGGCGCGGAAGGGCACGACGGGAGAAAAGCACATATTATCTCATGTTTGAAGAAGGGACAGATGCAAGAGTGAAGATCGCAAGGCTGGAGCAACTTGAGCAAGAGATGATCCGGGAGTACATGGATGTTACCAGGGAGCTTGAAAAGAGATTGGAAATTGAAGAGGGCGAGCCTGATGGAGATGGAGTGATAAGTGAGGCGGAAAACAGGAAGTTTCCAGTCAAGAGTACTGGGTAGGGTTTTGTCATCTACTATCGGGTTAACATTATGCTAACTCCTGTTTAGCGCCCTCTTGACGCTGGGGTCTGCGGTGACACACTTGCATCATTTCTGCAATACCCTACCATACACAGAGTTTACGGACCTCCGCCCGATCTTTATCACAGAAACCCTCTACCCTGATGGTGGGCTTTTCAGAGCGGACAAAAAGCATTACCGAGCGGAAGTTGTTCTACCAAACTCCGTCCCGCAAAGCGTCCGCCGCGCAGCGAGCAAAAGATCATGGGAAACAAAGAGTTTGGCTCGACGTGACGCGGCATTTGAAGCTTATCTCGCCTTGTATAAATTGGAGGATCCGCTTATCAATGATCACTTACTACCGCTGGCCCCTGCCGGTCAGGATACGATGGTCAGGCCAGATATCAGGCCTCCAACTGTTCCTGTAGCGAGGAATATTGATCCATGGGCGGATACAAACTGGGCTGAGACTTCAGTAATATACAATACCCCGATCACACTCACCATGCCGAACAGGGACCGGGTTGAGATCAGCATATTGACAACCATAAAGTGTCCCACAATTGAGAAATTTCCGATCTTCTGGACGGGGTCTGAGAGTGGAGAAGTTGCGGTGGGTCGATCATTCTCTCTTTCCGCTCTTTCCGTCGAGCAGGGCTTTGTGGAAACGGCAAAGAAGATGACATATGAACTGCTGCACTCGGTGCATGCAGCAAAAATGGAAATCAATGTAATGGACTTTCCGTACCTTTTCTCTGAAAGAAATGGAATCCCGTTGTGGGAGGATGGGGGTGCAAGTAAAAGTAGTGTGTACGAGGCGTACAAGAGTAATCTCCCTGTCCAAAGCATGGGTATCATACGGGAAACCGGTCAGGAGCATTCTCGGTATATATTCCTTAGGTGGAGGACCGATATATCTCCGCTGCGGGACGCGCAAATTCTCGAAAAGTATAAAGGCAGACCAATCGATCCAGACCAGCCAGTTATCGAGGTACAAAGACTATCCCATCGTCGCGATTTTCTACACCAAGCACTCCATGAGGTGATCCCAGAATCACTCCACCTTCTTCCCCAATACTGCACAGTCGATAAGATTCCGTGGCGATATTCTCAGTTTGCACTTTTCGCCCCAGGTATTATCCACCGGATCAGTATAACCTTGCTGGCCTCAGACATCCAGAACACTCTGCTTTCAAGTGTGGGATTCACCTCAGTCAATAATATTCTCACCGCACTCTGCACCTCCTCCTCGAGAGAGTTACATGACTACCAGCGGCTGGAATTTCTCGGAGACTCGGTATTGAAGCTGCTCGTTTCCGTTAATCTGCTTGACGAGCACCCATCATGGCATGAAGGAGTCCTCTCCATGAGGAAGGCAAAGATAATTTCCAACTCCACCCTGGCAAAAGCAGCACAGGAAAAAGGGTTAGCACGATGGATCATTTCGGAGGTCTTCACGGGGGCAAAATGGAGTCCACGATACACCAACTCATCGGATGATAACTGTAATAATAGTAAGCCGAATAGTTCCTCCTCTTCCGAGAAAGTTCTATCGACCAAGGTACTGGCAGATGTAGTCGAGGCACTCATTGGCGCAGCGTATGTTGAAGGGAGCTACGATAAGGCCATGAAATGTATTAACGCATTTGGCCTGGATGTGGTTTTGAAGCCTATTAAAGTAAGAGCAGCCTCCTTATTTAACAAAGCGGGAAAGGCCCCACCAGTCAGAATCGCATATCTACAGGGCTTGCAAAATCTGCTCAGGTATAAGTTTAAACACCAATCACTCCTTCTTGAAGCAATAACGCACCCCTCCTCCGAGCTATCCTCGCCATCCTATCAACGTCTCGAGTTCCTGGGTGATGCGGTACTAGACATGCTCGTAGTCGACGAGCTTTTCCAGAACCCGAAGAACCTCCCACCAGCCTCAATGCATCTCTACAAGAGCTCAGTCGTCAACGGGGGTATCCTAGCATTTTTGTCAATGACTTGCTCCACCGACGAAGAAATCCCCACCGTCGAGGAGTCCCATGGGCTCTTCAACGTCAAAAACGTGGGACAGCAAGCCTGCATCTGGGACTACGTCCAACTCTCCCATCCCGAGATGATCAAAGCACGAAAGCGTTTCCTCGCACAATACGAACGCTCCCGACTACAGATCCTCGAAATGCTCACACATGATGGGCGCTACCCCTGGGCCGAGATCGCGCTGCTCGAGGCTGACATCAATGGCAAATGCAAGCTGTTTGCAGACATGTTTGAGGCCATCGTCGGCGCTGTCTATGTCGACTCCGGCGGCGACTTTACGGTTGTCAGAGCGTTGGTAGAACGATTCGACATCTTCCGAGTGCTAAAGATATTCCTGGAGAAGGAGACAGACGTGATACATCCATTCAACAAGGTGAGCGAGATGGCGGCGAGGCTGGGGAAGGGTACGGTCGAGTATGACTGTGAGATGGAGGACGAGGTGTATGTGTATACGACTTCAATAAGGGGGATAAAGGTGGCGACAGCACAGTCGGCAAATGAGATGCAGGCAAAGGTGATGGCTGCTGAGAGGTCGCTGGAGATGCTGGAGCGCGCGGAAAGGTACACAAAGGAACCAATTCAAACAGAGCCGGAGGCTGAGAGCCCTAGGGAAGATCTAATGGATGTGGACGATATGATGCCGGAAATCACGCCACGAAAGGATCTATTTGGTTGACTATGTTAGGATATATTTTTTTAATTAAGGTTAGGATTATATTGGTATGCTTTGGAGGATATACTGGGACCGAGAAGGATTAGATGCGATTGTAGTATCTAAAATAAACTATCTTGAATATTTTTTTTTTTATAAATACATCATACATACATGTAGTACATGAAAGGTTTATGCCATATATGTACATGTAGTTTCTACTGCACGCTTAAACAAATAAAGCTGAATTTAAAAAAAGAAAGTACATGAAAGATTAGGACAGGATCTTACCTGCGTTCTGACTATTGAAAACACAACTTCTCGCGCTCTAGATCTCATATAGCAACGAAAGCGGAAATTCGAGAGTGAGCACTGGCTATCGAGTGACCAGTTGCCAGATGTGACACCAACGAAGTGAGTTGGTGCGCTCCACCGGGTATCATCTAGGATTGCATATCTCAGCATACCTAGTGCATGTATGTATTAGTTTCGAGATGTGTCTTTAAGTTATTCCGTCAAATAAGTCGTTGCTACTGACAGACACTCTTGCGCTATTACCCGCCAGCCCTGAGACTCTTTCACTGCCTGGGTGCTGTGGGCCATAGCCATAAAAATAAGTACATATATACATTCTGTGGTTTTTGGTACCGGACGTACAAATAGCCCACATGTAAGAAAGCGGAAAAAGAAAAAAAAAACCACTTTGCTAAAAATAAATATGGAATCAATTAAAGGGAGTTCGGGGGGGCATTTCGAGAGAAAAATATATCAATTGTCCCTGTTCCCCAGAATTGCGATTTTGGATACGATGCCACACTTCTTTAATTTGATACCTACACCTTTTGATACCAATGTGATCCTCACTGCTCAACCTCGATCCTTGCAATTTCAGTCTGACCCTTGGGATCCGAGTTTCGCGACCTCAGTCTCGGTCACGGCCGCAATCTTGCGGCCTGCCTTTCGGGTGGCACATTGTTTGGCTGACTGAGTATTTAGGTGGGGTAAAGGAGGGGTGTGGGCAGTAGGTAGGAATCAGAGTATACTCGGTTTAACAATATTCTCATGCTAGGTTTTGAAGAAGGAAATGCCAGAGACTCTCAGTTATTGTAGACATGATACAGCGCATGATCCACTTGAAAGCTATCACTTTAGCAATTCGTTGGAGAGATAATAAAGCAGTTAAAAAATCAACACTTCTACTTCTAAAAGCTAGATCTTCTACCAGCTCTGCTACTGGAACTATTCAACAACTCTGCCATCCTCGATCTCTACCGGCATAGATAGGAACGGGAGAGGCGGAACAGGAAGTACTGATAGGGCCGAAATAGATAGTTATAAGATAAGAAGGGATGGAACAGATGGGCACGGGGCTATTGATTTCAAAAGCAGCGATGTGAAGTTTTGGGGAAGGCTTTTCAATTGGGAACAATCGCTGATTATGAAAGCAGCTCGCTTTACAAGGGCATGGGCTGCCAGTCACCCGAGTCGAGTCATAGTAGAGAGCCGGGAGATCTTCTTAGTAGTGCCATTACTACAATAGCCACTGCTGCTGCAGAAGAGGGAACCTGTGCTATTTTTATCGACAGGAGCTGGCTTATGATCACCTTGATAGTGCTCGACAGTACTTTTGGCACCCTATGATGCGATACCTCATTGGCACCATGTCCAATTCACTTCCCAATGCAATATCAAGTAAATTTAACAAAATCCAAGAGCTAAAAACACGGATAATATCGATATACTGCGGCGAGCAGTGAGGTTGAGATAGAGCGAATTGGCTGACACTATTTTAAGTGATTTTTCCGCTCCTCCCATCGAATCGGGCCCATGAAACTTTCTATCTATCGGATTTTCCCCTAAAACCAGTGATAGAGTACGTTCTCTGTATTGCACCACGTTCCGCTTTATACTGACAAAAAAACAAAGACTGGATACTATCTTGTCTGAGACTGACAAATGGCTTTGTATTGTACTGGATAGGTCGTCGCTGACCACTGGCATCCCACCCTCACTACTCACGGTAGTATAAAGAAATTGCTAACTATGATAAAAAAAACACATATATATTGGGACGGATCGGTAGCCCTCACATAGATAAGACCTTCAATGAGCATCTATCTACTCTGAAAACTAAAAATGTAAGATGTCTTCGGACGCACGAGTGCTGGAGGGGAGTACTAGCTAAGGGAACATCAAAGCACCGTTTTAAATTCTCGCCAACTGTTACAAAATATATCAATAAGCAAGCTAGCAAATCTTACCAAAAGCCAACAACTTTAGTTAGTTATACCAATGACAATTATCCCCTCGATAATAACCTATTGGTACCTGTATCCACAACAGTTACCTGATATTGCGTAGAAATCTGATCTCCTTACAGATACATGTAGGGAAAAAAAGATCTCTCTAATTTAAATAATTGAGCTGAGGAATAAAAGCAAGCTGACTATATCCAATATGTGATACAGTGCTGGGTGGGTGGATGGGTTTAATACAAATATTTCGAGGTAGCTCCTTGGGCGGCCGGAGACGTTGGTTGCGGGTCGAATTCTGTATTAGCAAAGTAAGGGCAGGGGCGGGGGAGTATGAGGAAATTGGGATGTCTCCTACACGCGAGAAGCTTTGGTTTTACGCCAAGAATGTTCTGCTAGCCAGATTGACGAAGATCTCCGGACGCACTTCCTAGAGGATCGCAGCGGTAGCCGGTGCGGGTTGGCCAGTTGATTCAGGAGCTATAGATGTCGTGTTTTGGCACTAGGGTTATGGTATTTCCACTGTTTTTCAGTCTGACCTTTACGAACATGTGGTGAAGGCTTTCTATAAGGGTCCCCCCGGCGCGAGACCAAAGGTTTTCCCCTTATATATAATGATTTCGTTCCTTTAGAGAGCGAGGGGGCCGGGGGTTTGCTATTTATCAGTGGGTGTAATGCTGTTTGACGTGTTACTTGTCTTTTATTTCTAGGAGCTGGACTGATCCCCTTTATAACGCAGGCCACGAATTAATAAAAGCACATGTAGCAGGCCTAGGTGAGAGTGATGATGGTAAAAATACAGTACCAAAAAGAGGGGTGAGATCACTACGGTATCGCCGCTGATACGCTAGTAGTGTGGAACCCTAACTAGCACCCCACCCCCCTCGCGGGCCCCACCATGCCACAACCGAATAGGCCGAACCTACCAGAGAATTGAATCTAGAGTCGAGGCAAAAATTTGACCAACAAAATCCCGCGCGGCCTCCATCGGTGGTTGTGTTGTTTGCCGGCCGGTTGGTGTCTGTGCTGTAGTAGAGGATATACTGCCCGTATAAAATTAGGAGGGTACCCTGCTCAACACAGAAGCTCTGGGCGGTTGATCTCGGTAGTGGTGGGGGGTAGGTTTTCGGTAGACGTTAGATAGTGTCGTCTGATTGCAATATATATATATATGCCTTTGTCAGAAATTGCACTGGGAGGTAACGCACGATCGGCATCCCAGCAGGGCAACGCAGAACCTGAGACGGAAATAAACAACCGAGTGATACACTATGACGTACAAGCTCTTCATCAACACGCAGCCCATCGCTGATATAAACTATACAACGGACAAGCATCGATGCGTTATCGTCATAGATACTCTTGTATATATATATCGGGTTGGTGTACAAGACAAACCACCGACATTGCGCATGTAGAGAGGCCATAGGCTCTCTACGAAGTATAAATTAATAATAGGTCACAAGCTCTCACTCGGCTGGGCGAGTGACAGTTCATGCCGCGACGAACATTGGCGAATACCATTCGTGGGCTAGGGCATGGGGCACCCTCGGGGATACGGCCAGTGTAGATGTGCGTATACAGACGTCTGTCCGCCCAACAGGAGACCTAGTGCCACACTCAGCCAGGCCTGCAGTCTGTGGACAGGCGTTTGAGCTGTTCGGCGACAAGGGGCTAGGTTGGTATTTGTCCCGCCTTGATCTACTGCGGCCTTGTAATTGCGGGATCTTTATCTTTAGTCTTCAGGTAATGAATTATAGCTGTCATCAGAAACTCGTACGTTGAGCAAAACGGCATAATTGCAGGGCTCGACAAGATGTGGGTCGAGAGTTCTGCGAATTAGAGTGAGCTTATATGGGACTAGGGGCGCTTTTGAGACCCAGGATGAGAAAGTATGGGCTGAGGGTGATTTCAGATATACTGGCGGGCATCTGAAAAGTTGCAAATATGTATTCAGGGCAGAGGTTTTGGATGTGTAGTAGATGCCAATATTTCCAATTTATAAGAATTACGAAAATAGTATATTCAGTGATGTTAAAGTATAGGAACCTCTACAATCTAATACTACAGAAAGCGCCGTTAAACTATCCCGCAATCCCACAACGCCTACCAGTCCGGAGGCGGCGAATCCCCCGCCCAGTCCAGCTTCGGCCTACAATCCTTAGCCTTACCAGAAAGCAATTCCTGCAACCTCTCCTCATCGCTCCTGATCCTCTCATCGGTAGCACTGACGGCAGGACAACGCTCGCTGACCGCGCTTACCGACTGCGCGATTGCTTTCTACAACACAAACTGTAAGTTAAATATTACCGCTATGGCGGAGTGGATAGAGTATTCACGGGCCCATACCTTCATCATCGCAAACCTAACAAGCAGACTCTTCAAGCACCCAAACTCCAGGCAATCCACGGGTACCTCCTCTATGCGCTCCCGCACCAGGACCGAAACATGCCCCTTACAGTACAGCCTGAGGAACTGGACTTTCAACCCCGCACACATGATTCCCACCACCTGTAGCTTCCCGGTAACCGCTGGGTCGAAGTTCACACGCTGATGCAGCGCGAAAAGCATATCCCGCAACGTCTTGATCAGCTTGTTGGTGTCCACCAGCAGCTTGGTGGACTTTGTGCCCACGCTTCCGAAGGACGAGGCGACCTCCATGGCGCCGAATTCCTCGCTGTGGTCCTTGATGGAGCGGATGATGCCGTCCATCTTCGGGCCGCTGAGCTGTCGCTGTGTCGGGAGTGTGCGGTAGCGATTTTTCCGCCGGGCGGTGGAGCGACAGGAGCTTTCCTTGTGGACCATGTGGACACCGGCTAGCCCTAGAAGTGGGTGGTCGATTATATGTGTCCATAGACAGCTTGAGAGGGTGTCTTCGAGTTGAGTTGCCCGAAGCGGCTGGTCGGGATCTTCCCAAAGGCCAAGGATATGCTGCACCGCCAAATCTGCGGACCATAGGTCGTAATGCTTCTCGCGGTCGTAGACTTCGCCGTCTTCTTTATACCGCGTGGTGTCGACTAGATGTCTGAATTTAGTAACTGTCTTTGCCCCATCGAATCGATCCAAGCTCTTAAATAGCGGCATCAGCCCTTCACTCGATAGTGATGGAGTAGTAGCCCTGATCTCCGACAACTCCTCATTCGAAAACCAGTCCTTGCAGGTGTTGTCTTCATCGTCACCCAAATCGAGAATAAAGGACGCCGCTAGGTTTGCGTGAAAGCCAACACCACCAGCTGCGTGGAATTGAGAGAAGAGGACGGTTTCGACATCTCGGCCGGATGACAGTTTCCACCGGTGGCCTTTGGTCTTGTGATAGGCCTTATAGAACGCTATAATGTGTGGTGAATCATTGGCGCGGTCATCGGCTTCCTTATCCGTATCGCTCTCATCCTCGCCCTCCTGCTCCTGATCCCCCTCTTCCTCAGCTACAGTATCTGGCAGTTCCCACTCGTCTATCGCTGCCTCCCCCTCCTCCTCACCCTCTCTACTAGATGGCACCGGCGAAGTTGGATTGCGAGCGGCGGCTTTGTTACTAGTAGGGACAGGTGCAGCGGTATCTGCAGCATGGAAAACCGGTGCGCTGCCACCATTCTGGAACAGGGGCGCGCTGCCACCATTCTGGAAAACAGGCGCATAATTGATCGTCGTAGGGTTTGGCGATGGCCGCTCTGTCGACTTCTTGAAGGAGGCCCATATTTTGGCGTACTTTCGGTCTGATGAGCTACTCTGTGGAAGTTTAGCGGGCAGCACGTCCACACCCATTGAGGCCCGGTATGCACCAGAGCTTCAAAGGGTAGGGAAGAAAGTGGGAGGAGCATTGGACATTCTGGAGGGGTGGGGAGGAGGGGAAAGGATATACTCGCCAAAATTTCAAGTCTGCCTCTTTCCTACCAAATTTTAGGTACCAGAAGGGACAGACTTGAAATTTTGGCGAGTAGATCGAATCAACCCCACCGCATCAAGACAAGCTAGCAGGTCATCTTGGGCAGTGGGCACCGACGCTGAACAAGGGCCGGACAAGCTAACAGGTCATCCGGGCCAGTCCAGCAACATGGTGTCAGTCACGGGAGCTAACAGGTCCCGCTTCTGGATTCAGGGCAGATGTTATGTAGTGAAGGGCGGAGGAGAGGGGGCTGTCGAGACAAGCTAACAGGTCATCTCGACGATCGGCACCGATGCTGGACGAAGAGCCGGACAAGCTATCAGGTTGTCCGGGGCTTGTCCAGCAACATGGTGCCACTTGACATATGTATGTATATACATACCTCTCGATAGCGACTGAGCAACGCCTCCGCCCTCTCACGCCCCTCGTCGGTATGGCACCGGCCGTTGCAGGCCGCAATACTCTGCAACGACTTTACCCAAGAATCGACAATCTTGCGACGAGTCGCGTCCCGGGGGTGCCGGTATTTCAAAAAGTCGATGAGATTCCATCTGCTTGGAGGAGAGTTGAAGTATTTCGAGTTATTCTTATGGACTACCCCTACCGTTAGTGAAAGCAAGAAGAGAATAGTGCGAGGAAGGAACTGGAGGAGGGAACAAACAGGTTTGCCTAGCTGACATTATGCGACCGATCTAAGCCAGGGAGGAGACTGTAGCAAAGCCGTGGATGAGGTTCCTGTTGCGCCATCGGTGTTGTGGTGATGATATTAAAGTTGTTAAAGTTGTTGAAGAAACGGGTGGCTGGGTGGCAGGGGTGGCAGGGGTGGCTGGGTGGCTGGGTAGCTTGTGGATTGTGGCTGGGTGCCAAGAGATGATCTGTTAAGATAAGCCACACGTGATACGCCAGGCATATAAATTATGGTCGCGATCGGTGAGACTCTACTGTAGTATATTCCTATGGCAAGTGGAATGCGGCCGGAGGCCGCATATATATATAGTTGTGTGTATTCCAGGCCGTAATGATTCGTCTCTGCCCATGACCGGCCGATATAATCCTTTAATATAATTATAATAGCACTGTACTGTTTTGTCCATTCAATTGAGTCTGTTTGTGAAAGCTTGAGGGATTCAGGAATCTAGAGATGATATATAAAGGATTATAGACGTACTTATCAGTGTTTGCTCATGCCCTTTGATACAGCAATGGTGAACAATCCCTCTTAATTTAGCTTCCCTTCCAATCACGGGAGCGATCTCTTGTCAGTGCTGAAGGAAGTAGTGGTCAAAGTTTTGGACGTGCAGATTGTGTAAGTAACACATCTATCTTATAAATACATGTAGTAAATCTAAATATCTAATCTAAATAGAATATCTAAATAGAATAGTCAGGTATCTCTGTCATCACGAAAGGTTTCAATTGGATGGGTAGCTGCCCCAGACTTCTGTGGCCTGGCGGGCTACAGCTGTCAGTAGACAAAGAATCGGGTGTGTTAAGGGAGACGGCATACATATACATTGGCAAACCTCAATCACTGTATATATATAATAACCCTTTGACCAAGATCAATATTTCTTCTCTTCCAAGGATGGCCCAGCATGCCACGTAGCGGTAGGTGCCCCCCCACTGCGTGCGAAGATGTTTATCCCACATCATTGCATTGAACAGGGCTGTGAGCATGAGTTTTCTGGATCCTTCAGTGTCGGCGGTTTCCCGAACGTACCGACGATTACATATGCGGCCAGAGGCCGCTCCTCACTAGTATCACCATTAATTTACGAACATTTTTGAAGTACATGAAATTCGAAAGGTGATGACATCAGCGCCACACAACCTTCGAATTCATGAATCACATAACTGATATATTAGGCCCTTTGCGCAAAAGACTCTGTAGCTATAGTCTTTTGCGCATATTAGATACTACATGTAGCTTTGCGCAAGTGGAGCCAGCTCCATTTTCCGTAACCTGATTGATGCCGATCCCATAGCCTGCCAATCAGATAATCGATATTAGCCACCAATAAGGCCACACTACTGTGATTGTGGCAGTACATGCAGCTGCTCACGTCTTACATAGATAACTACATCTTCATAGAACTAACCCCACCTCCGACCCTAAGGCTCCACTGCCATCTACACGCATACTATACTACTACACTCAACAACAAACTTTCAACTTCAACCAATAATAACTTCAAATCTCGATTGCAAAGGTACCGGCCTCATAAGCCTTCCCCAGCATAAGGCGCCTAGTAAAAAAAAAAAGCCTAACTCATCCCTTTTCCTCAGATGGTTTTTCGACCACTCCCAGACGGCACTTATTTGATTTCAAACGACAAGCACCGTGATCATACCCTGGTTTCTATTGACAAAAGAGTCATGGCTATGGAGTCGGGGAATTCCTGCTGGAGACTTACATTTCACCCACCGGATAGTGCCTACGAAATTACACATTTAAACTCGGGATGGGTGTTAGACCTTCATGGCGCAGATAGTAAGCCGGGGGCCCGCGTTATTACCTGTCCGGCACATGGCGGGTCGAACCAGAGATGGAGAATGGAACAACTGGACCAAGGGTATCTAACTTTAAGATCCTCCATATAATCCGTTTACTCACTCGACTTCCTCCAATGATTAGGCCCATTGTATTATATAGCGTGGCGCAGCCTCACCTCCTCATAGCTGCTGCCACCGACGACAAGCAGTATATCATTAACGTGACCGGCGACGAAAACAGCACTCTCTCGAGGGCGAGATGGTACTTTAAGAAGCCCTAATCATGAGGTGATTGGGGAAGTGGTGGAGTGGTTAGGCCCCGAGAACCCCAGCTACCTTTTTCTAGCACTTGAACCTTTCGTTTTAAGTTTCCACCAATGGCTCTTGGCCATGTTCGCCCCTTATCCGTTGAAGGAACTGTCTATTTTTGCTGCCCAGTGGAGCATGTTTTATTCCTTTTTATGTGGGAGGGGGCATCTCTTCTAGCTACTCAATGGAGCCTTTTATCTAGCAAGAGATAGACGACCTTAAGTTTGACAGATGAAATTATTTAGTGAGAAACACAAGCACTGATGCATGTTCCTTTACCTTGACCTGTGATCCTTCCCATCGAATCTCCTACATTCGGGGGCCTAATCAGCTCATAGCAGGAAGAATCCCACCCTAGGACTCCATCTCTTCACTCTCCCATATATATACATATAGGCGTTAAGAATTTTCTGATGCCCCATCATATTGAGTGGTATGACGGATTAGAACGATACATACAGCTACATGTACATGTAGTTAGAGAACGTTCTCACATTCTATCCTTGGCCCGCACCTTGCACAGGGCACGTAACCCTTAACCACTTGTAGCTAGCCGTAGATACATACATACATGTATACAATGGAAGGACGTCAGTAGAAAGTGCACAGCCGTATTCCGTCCTTGTACACATCAGATGTTTGTAGATACGTAAGTACTTGTATGTATTTGAGAAACTAATTAATTAATTAAAGATTACTTTCTAACGGTCGTTTCGACAACCAACTAGAGTTGCATGTAGAGGTGTGTACGTGTAGCTAGAGATCGGAGCTATTGTTAACTTAAGCATACAATAGAGTCTTTTAGCCATCAACGAAAAATTTATTTATTCCCAAGACTTCCAAGACATGCATGCAGGTAGGATGTGATATATATTCCCTATGATTACCTTCTCAGAGCTTGTGTGCCCTTATGTGCGCCAAGAGGCAAACACATGCAGCATAGTCTTGGGAATTAATTTTTTGTTCGTTGCCTTTCACACCCGTGGCTAAAAGTCTCTAATATTAGACCGTGTGTACTGTGCCAAGAATAATTTTGGCCACCACTTGCACAGTTGCACTAAACCCCAGGGTGCCTAGGCACATTCTCGCCATAGGTGCATTCGGTCTAATGAACTAAAAAAAGGCCAAGACTTATATAATATATTCGAGTGATATTACATGACTCATATTAACCACCCCCCCCCTTTTTTTTCGCTTAACTTGCGCTCTACATGTAGTTACTGACCGGACCTCTGAGGAAGTGGTTGCAGTGATGAATAGGTAAAGAGCCCATGACAGTGGAGTAGAATATGGGCCAGAACCTAATGCATATATCTACAGCCACCCTGCAGGAGTGTTTGTGATTTTTTTTTTTAACGTCAGTGTGCAGTGTGGCCGTGGCAAGTTGATGTTACTAATATTAAGATTTGAAACAACGAAATATGTAGGTAATTAGTTTGTGACTATATATAACAAAAAGTAGGTTATCAATCGCCTCCTTCGTTGATTTCGGGGGCCATTGATTCCTGGAAAGGTCCCCTAATAATATCAGGGATTTTCAATATGGTCCGCCATGCGCGGTTACATATGGAGGGGCGTCCCACTCCGAAGTCGGAATCACAAATACTTTTGCAGAGGGGTTGTATATATATGGGACTACTATTGGCAAACCTCTAAATTACTAAACCCTGATCCGGAACTTCCTGGTTAAGAGTTGGGATAATTAGTATGTCTACCAGGAGATTAGAAGGAGACCCGAGACCTGTCATGGCTTAGTTTGGAAATCACTTATGTGATGTGATGTCTGCTATATCTTTATGTGAGTAGATGACACTAGAAGGCGCAGCTTATAACTATATATATAATAGCGGGAAGAGTCAATCAAATATGTAGTGTGTATTTTGAAGTTTATCACAAACTTGACCTCGAGCTCAGTATAGCTAGTACATAACAAGCATCAAGGAGGTCGGGGTTGTACATAATGGATTAAAAGTACAGCCTCCAGCAAAATGATACATGGTCGGGAGATCAGGGTCCAAGAAACATCCCAACACAATATATGTTTTTCACCCAACATGTTATCATCTAGCTAAGTACATTAATATGTCGTGGCAAGAAAATCCGTATTCACGTTCTCCCAAAAGACGGAGAAAGTTGCCACTCCCCCGGCCCTAGACATCTCATCCAATTCTCAGTAGATTCACCACCTTCACCTTGCCCACCCCTACCACCCCGTCCGCTACGGCCACGATAGCCCCCACGACCACATTGATCAATATTGTGTACTCCTCTACTACTTCCACCGTCTCCTCGGCCACGACCTGGATAGTCCGTATTCTGAGAACTAGCTACCCCACCACGCCCAGTGGTGGGACCTCTCGGAACATGCATATTAACCTGCAGCCTTAACTACTCTAAAGAGCCCGACCTGAGGAGGAATAACTGGCCAGCCCGCAAGCTCAGAAAAGTACAACATTGTTATTCACTATTATATTTGCGGGGGGGGGGGGGGGAATTAGGCTCGAAGACTAGAGGTGTGGGTACCGGTAGCTTCTCCCATCTCAAGTGGTTTTAATTTTGGCTGTCCATTGTCTGTAAATACGTGGCGGACGGTCCCCTGGCAAGAGGCCGGGCCCCAGCACCTTTCTTGTGACAATATTGGTGTGTGTGTAACTATTAGCTGTATATGATATAGGGGTGATAGGGCACAAGGCTGGCCTACTCCCTTTCTAAATAGGACTGGGAAGTTATTGACGGATTATTGGAACAATACATGCAGCGAGGTGAGGTTGCTTATAGCCCTTTACCAGTCTTGCGGAACAGTCACAGTGCAATTGCTACGCACAATTGGTTCTTTATATAATTATAGATCCCCGTTGATATATCACCATGCACACACACCACACCCAGAGTTCCCCTAACTTCACAGGCAGCTACAAAGTATTATTAAACCTTTATTCATCTCACATTACCTCCCTATTTACTATGCCACACCAATCAAGTATAACGATCATTACCCCCCCCCCACCCCTCAAACTCGCCCTCTCCCACAGCCTCACTGCTCACACTTAATCGGGATCGGGTTATACCCGCTAAACACACATTTCGGGTCCCACTCCCTCTTGAGGTTCTGTAGCTTCGTCTGCCGCCACTTCTCATGTCCATACATCGCGCCAGGGCCCTCCAAGCCGCTGGCATAGTTCATATACACCGCAGGCCTGGGGAAGCCGCTGTCGGCGTGCAGGATTGCCATCACCTCGGCCAGCCAGTCAGATGCTGCGCCGTCGAGGGCTTCGTCGGTGTAGCCTGCGTTTAAGAGGCTAGGGGTCCGTTAGTATATTGTGGTTTACTGCGCCGGAGGTTGAAGATTAGGGAGGGGGGGGGGGAAGAAGAGGAGTTCAAAAAGCAATAGAGGGGAACATACACAACGCCCGTCTCATCCCGCCACGGGTACGCCGTACTCGCCCTCTCCACCTGCTGCACCCCCTTCACCGAATACGACTCGAAAATCATGATGCTGCTGCCGGTCCCCGGCATCGCCGTAAACTCCTTATACTTTTCGTACGTGTCCAGTATCGACTGGATGTTGTACCGCACGGTCGAGACACCGCCAATGCGCTTTCTCGCGCGGCTGCCGCACGCAAAGTCGCCCGTGCCGGCCAGTCCGCGCCCGTTAACGGAAGCCCAGGGGAGCATGGTCTCGTTGCGGGAGAGGTAGGGGATGCCGCCGAAGACGGACTCGAATTGTGCTCTGGCGGTGGCCTCGGAGGCGGAGGAGACAAAGTTCATAACCATTTGCGGCTGGGGTGTGTTAGTGTGTGTGTATGGGGGGGCCAATGTTCTATAGAGACCTGAGGGAGGAGGAGGGGACAAACCTTGCCCAGAACAGGGTCGACGAAAAAGTTGAGGAGCGCGTTGCTCTCAGCTGGTACGTCAAAGTCGTTCATGGCTTCAAACACCTCGGGGATATAGACAGGATCATAGAACGCGTACATATTGTATTGTATCCCTCCGTTTACGGCGTCATAGATGCGGTATGTCGCCTCCGTGACGATGCCGAAATTGTGGCCTGCACCGCGCAGGGCCCAAAACAGGTCTGGATACGACGTGTTGGAGACGGTGATGGTATCTCCGGTAGCAGTGGTCAGACGGGCAGAGAGGATGTTGTCCGCCATGAGCCCGTGGCGGCCTTGGAGGCGTCCATGTCCGCCGCCGAGAGTGGCACCCAGGAAGCCAACACAGTCACAGATTCCGGTAGCTACAAGAGTTAGCAGGTAAATGCATGGGACTCGTAAATTATGTGGACTAACCTGTTTCCTTCCCGACGGCCTGCAGCGCGGGCATGACATCGCCAACGCGGACACCGCCCCCGATAGTCACGGTGTTGGCGGTAGCGTCGACCGTGATGCTTTTAAGAGTGGAAATGTCAATCATGATCGCATCGTAGACACGGTCCAGGGTCTGGGACCAGCCATGGCGGCGATTTGCGGCAAGGATCTCGCGGGAGTGTGTATTTGCGTATTTTACCTGCCGGCGCGAGGGTGTCATCAGCAATCTATATCAGTCGTGGGAAGGGCCGGGCCCGGGGGTAATATAATATCGGGGGGGGGGGGGTCTCATACGATAGCGGCGACATCTTCGGCGGCGCCAACGCTGATCACGACGCTGATATCAGGCTCGACGAGCGCATAGCGGAGCGTCACCTCGTCAAAGAGAGTGCTGTTATCGCTGCGGACATAAATGCGCGCGTTCTGAGAGAGAAGCGGAGCCAAGTCGGTGGCTATGGGATCGGACTTCTTGGTTAAGTATGCCTGGGAGCCAGCAATGAGGGCCACAGCAGCTGTAGCAAGGACAGTCAAAAACCTCATGTTGGCACTGAACGACTGTCGATATAGACGTCTGCCAATTCGAAAGGAGGGGGGGGGGGGGCACAAGAATATATAGCCCTGGATCCTCCATATTTCGCGCTCGATCTGTTCCGAGATGGGCCTGAGACACATGCAGCACCTGGAGTACGTGGATTGTCGCACCCGGGCAGCTATTACTCTACTCTACTATACTAGGTAGAGCACCTACATGTATGTAGCTACAGTAGTACTGCACGGGCTGTGGAGAGAGACCTGGTCATGATCATGATCATGATCAAACTACCGGCAGATCTAGATCATTGACAGGGGAAAGAAGTTATGATTGGCCGACAATTGATACACACAGGCCTTGGCAAGGGAGGACCGGTTAGCATGCCCGGGTTAGGAGAGTAATTAACCTCCGTCAAAGACAAGATCATGGTACTCCGGTCTCCATTTGAGCCACGCGCCAGGCTGTAGGGTAGAGTATACGTATAACCCACCTCTCGAGTCTCTCTCCCCCCCGCAAACATCCAGACCACGCTTTTGTCACCGAGCGAGATCTGCCGTCTATATATACATCGGCCGAGGTTATTGTAGGTACATGGGAGGTAGAGCAGAGTGCATGCATGCGTGGATTCAACCGGCGGGGAGATAGTTATGCTTATTGTGACTACCCTATGGAGTACATGTACATATATACTTGCATACATAGGTCCAGGGGTGATCCGTGAGATGCCGGCATGAGCGATGCAGTATTTCTCCGGGGGTGGGCAGTATGGCCCTGTAGAGTACCTCATACTCGTAGAGTGGACGCGCATGGCCGAGAGAGTTGCCTGTTGATAGTATATATTGACTCGAAGCATGGAAGCAGAGGGGTTGGAGATATATCGACGACCATGCATGTTTAACCCGCACATGTGTATGTAAGTATGTAGGTGCAGGCTCTGGAAGTTTGTTGATTTCAGATCGATCGATCGTCTGATCTTAAGCTTGGGCATACCTGCGTCGAGGACCGACCCGGAATTAAACGGAAAAAAGAAATAGCGAGGGGTTCTAGATTCCTATAATATGTGCACATAACTACATCTGCTCTATGTAATATATATATATATATGTATGCGCTCTTTCCTAGCCTATATTTACCACGCCGCCCCCCGTACATGCGATAGGAGGGCCAATTCGACCGGACCTTTTCGAATTTCGAGAGAGCTACTACTAGTACTCGATCATGCCCGGCCGAACGCATATATATATATTATATACAGACATATACTTAAAATCTCCACACAACGCCATCTATATATCCACATCTCACATCTTGTATTTCCGTGGTGGAGCAGCACAGCTAGTACTGGGGCCTATCCCCCCATATTGCAAGCCGGGTGGGGGGGGGGGGTACTAATACTCTCATCCCCACCTGGCGACCGTACGTAGTATATTGCCAGTACCTTCATATGTATATGGGCAAATACCTTATATATAGCTGGCCGACTACCATCAGACAGGCCACCCTACCCCGGCCCGTACGTGTATATGTATGCGTGCAGAGCGAGTGTATAATATTGCGGACGTTGACAACAGTACGATATACATAGGTGCTATTACATAGTACTGCCCGCCACGGGGGGAGATATATTAGGCGCCCTGCAGCCCCCCGCGAGTGCCGAAGGGTGATATTAGGAACTTTAGGTCGACCATCAATCTTTAAAAATGCTGTTGCCCAAAGTTTCTATTTAGGCAATCTTTAGGGTTCGTTTTTGCGCTATGTATCTAACTTTAGGCGACACCTCTGAAGAATTTGAAAACTCTCGATAAGGGAGATACATGGGCCACCTACATGTATGTTATATGATAGCTACTAGTAGGGGGTGTCGAGAGGCTATCATACAGTCTAGGCCTACTAGGCTACGGTTATCGATCACATTGACTATGCCTATATATATATATCTCTTTTTGAGAGTGCACGACCCCATTCCAACATCCTCTAGATAAACCTGATAGGTTAGAACGTCACAATTAACTCATTACATTAATCCTCAAGCAAGAAACGAATCATTCTGCTAACTTTTCAACGGACTAATCAACTATTTAAGGGATTGATATATGCGAAATACTAAAACTAGTTACGGGGTTGAGAACATTCAGTATATCCTTTAGCTCTCGTGAAAGCACTGTTAAAAGAAACTTGGCGATGGTAAAGCCACGGACCAGGTGTCTGGTAGATAAAGCCATATATAAGCGTGGATACATATGTTGAACTTATAGAACCACCCCCAATTAAGTTGCAAAGGGAAGTGATTGCCGCCTGTTCCCACCCCCATCTAATTCTACCAAAACTTACCAAATCTTGTATGCTATGCCTTAGAAGTATGGGCCTCCATGGAGGACCGCATACGCCAGCGTTCTAGCTATATACTCGTGATCCAGGACACTCTGGGTACCAGCCATACCAGCAGCTAAATGTTTTGACATTCCTATCGTATATAAATCAAACGAGAGACTATTTGGGTATCGACCTGGCAGAACCGCTACAGGGCTAACTCCTCGTTAACCCGGCAGACAGGGAAGAGTATCATCTCTGAAGTTTAGAGAACCGATGTTCGAAGCGCTGATATCTACGGCGCCGAACCTTATGCCGTCGATCAAAGGATCGGATCTGCAGAAACCACCCTTTCCTCCGTGCACCCCCTGGCCTGACCGGGATTCCTCCGTGTACAGCTAGCAGTATCGAAATACATCTCTATTTTGCCCATTTTAGTTGCGGACCACTCTAGGTCGGCTTTACGAGAGATACCAATTCCTAGAACCCCTAATTCCTAGTGTGAACACTGCATGTCTTGCTATTGTAGAGGTGTGGTACACACAACAGACCGTGGTGTTTAGCCACCCGTGCCCGGGCGGTGGACCAGACGTCATATGCAGCGGACATCGTGCGGTCTCGTGTTCATCAAACTCCTCGAGTCCGTAATTCTTTTAAAAATTAGTTTACTCCGCACATTATTTGATTAACTAACATTGGGCCGCGAGATATATTATGGAGTGGTATTCCCGGCATCTATCCATCACTAAGCCAGCTGTATACCCGGAGGGGCACCTCAACCAACACCAATGCCAGAAATGAGGATTAAATTAGCGCCGTCACCTTTGAGACTGTTGGAGGACTGCTGTAGCACTGCTACAAACCTCGTTGAATTACGGAGGTAATATGGTGGACTCTTACTCTGCGCATTGGGTGGCTTCAACTTTGCTGCTGGTCCTATTACTATAATCAACCAATCTACGAATACCTAAACTAATTTGAATGTGGAACAGGTTCGGGTGATAGTCCATAGAACAGGCCTACTACAGACTCTGTAATTAATCAGATAACTGGTTGGACCTCATGATATTGATAAGAGACCCTAATTAATTCGCTTTGGCACATTTGGTTTAGGGATGCAATATACCACATTAATTAAGGATGACGACCGGTTGGTACTCCCCGCCTGCTACCTGCCTCGGAGAGCGCGGTGAAGAGGCCATGGTGGAAAGTTCACAAAAAAATAGTCTTCTTCACAGTGTCCATGTTAACTGTCCTATGATATAGCGTGAGGGTTAGTATCGGACATCCACTATTAGATGAGAGGGATAACAGGGTCTTCTTACAATGACCATACTACCGACACGGGTTCCTGGGTCTAGGTTCTTGTAAGGGCTAAGGAGATGGGATGTAGAGGCTGATACTGCGTCTCAGATATTTATTGGTAATATGCGCACATCTACTGACAGTTCTAACATCGCGGCTAGACCCTAGCGTCTACTCCGAGTCTCAGCCTAGGATAGGGTTAGGCACGAACGAGACAGGATAGCACCTGGTTTGTTGGTAAACCCTCAGGCCCGGACGCTCAGAGCTCCCAGATCATTCTCTATCTTGGGGTTGTAATGTGCTTCAGAGATCCTTTAAATGAGACATGGGGAAATCACGGGGTAGTATATATCTAGAGAACACAATATCACTCGCTATTACTAGGCGTAGCTCAACGATGCGATATGATATAGCTCGAATTCGGATCTGTTGGCTAACCTGTATCTCCAACTTTTCACTCACTAATGACGTGATGCATCTTATAATTGCGCTATTTCTGTTCGATCTGCGGCGGGGGTATGTAGCACGGTAAGAAACAGATCTTTACTAACCTCAACAAGTTGTTTCTGGTAAGTTCATCTATCCACATAGCGAGCATTGGTGTGGCTACCCCGACGTTTTAGCACAGCGCTCTAATGCCTGACCTCCACCGGCACGTTGCCATAGCCTACGGGTTGAATGCATGTATGAAGTATAAATAAATAAATAACCTCCGCCGGAACACCACCCTAGGATCTCGCACATAATCGGCCAACCGGAACCAAGAAAACCGGCTCGGGAAACCCTATAGTATACTACATGTATATCTCCCTTCATTTGGGAGTTGATGAATCTATTCTCTTCATATTCCTACCGTTAAGGATGCACAAAACCGCTCTCCGACTCACTGGTTACAGAGGCTGATGGTTTCCTCACCAGGTATCACTCGGCCTAGTCTGCGAGTGAGAAGCTATGATTTGGTACCGATTGTTGCAGCATCTACAGCTATGGGTAAGATTATAGAAACCGGGGTCTGAGACAGGATTTTGAAGACAGTGGTGCATATCAAAAGTGCCTTGGATTGGAGTTTTTCGAGCCAAGGAACGCATGTGACATTTAATTAAAGTCTACCAATGAGTATGATCACACCATTGGCCTCTATGACGGCCTGAACACGTAATAGCTGTCTTAAACTCAATTCTACCTCAAGGCTTAGGATTTCTAGCGTTGAAGTGATCTTTAATGTTCCAGATATTCTCCATAGGATTAAAAATTAAGAGAACTGGGAGGCAATTCAAGATAGGGTATCTGGTAATAGTCTCTGTAGGCCTAAGTTAACCTTGCTCTATGCACCGATGCCCCATCCTCCATAAGATATAGCCAGTAACCAGTAGCCTTTTCCAATCGCTTAACATGTTCGTCATCATCTAGGAAAAGCTTTTTGCGGGCTGAACTGCGGTGATAGCCTTCTTACTGTTCGCCGAATTGGTATTTTACCCTCCAATTAAATTGTTTATTAGTATACTATCAGATACAGATCTCTTTTTCCGATTTTATCCTAAATCTAAAAATCGTCAAACATATTAACCTATGTTAGAGTACCTATTGGCGAATACTAAGCCTTCGTTTAAAGTTTTTCTGTTGTATCAATACCAACGATTTGTGCAACTTCTGCCATGATTATCGGCATTCAGAGTAGCAGTGTATAAAGATCGCCGGCGGGTAGAAGTAGCAATTTTAATTTTACGGCGGCATCGAGTTTTTCGCTGGGATGTAGCTGGACTGTTGCAGATCCTTGCTACAGAAGAACAGGGGCAGGTTTTGATCTCTAGAAATCCGGTCGTACGTCCATCCAGCTGAAAATCCCAATGCCTGGATGTCGCATGGATTGTTGCTTGTATCTAATATCTTCAGTAAGTACAGTAACCATTTTGATGACCGGGCCTGGAGGTCACGGCACTGGTATGCCGGCCTGGGAAAATGGGAGGTTTATTGATTCTTCGACTCTAGAGGCTTCTATTACCAACCAAGGTTGCTTCCGGCCAATAGGAAATACCATAGTTTGGTGGCGCTCCCCAACCCCTATTCTTGATAGTCTAGAGATGCCAGCGCTTGCCGAGTTTGAACCTATAGAAACGAGTTGGAACTAGACGCAACTAAATGCCATTGCCAAGAAGGCAACGTTACTTGAAGTTAGTGTATTCGTATTTTTTGCTTCTTACAAAAGCCCCCCGTTGTTCCCCAGAATAACGCCTCTACGAAAACTGTTTTCATGGCAGAGTGGAACGAGTATGTACCCAGGGTGTCGGAAAATGATGCACATTGAATGATTTATATATCAACCACCAGATGGTTACATGCCACATCAGGTTATTTCCGGGTTAATATGAGCGCTTGGATTCTTATTGTAAAAGAAGAGGCTGTTATTAATTCTTTTCTGTGACCTTTACAATTTATTTTTACTACCTTGCAGTGACTTCTTCCCTGTGGGGCAAACCTTTAGTATCCAGACATCTCTAGATACATTCTAGGAAATAAAAAAGGGAATATCTACCCGAAACTCCCATCTAGAAAGTATTTTGGGTTGAGGTACTTGGGTGTATTTAGGCGTTGTTAAGTTAAAATGTGCATTACTTTCTAACACCCTGGGTACATACATTATACATATGTATTTCCTCACTTGCATCTTATTAGATATTCTCGTACGGCTTACCCCACTTTTCACCCATCCTTTGATTCGCCAGATTTAGGTCTTGGGCAGATATAGCTGCCGGAAGGAATGAGACCAGCTCACGGACGGTATCGTGGAACGAATGGGCCCACAGAAATTGGAAGATGACCTCCTAGTTGCACGAATCGGGCAGAAATCCGAGCACTTTGACGAGATATGCCCTACTAGCTTATTACCTGAGTGGCTGCAGATTTCTTCATAAAATAACCAAACACCCTGCTTAACCAGCAGCTGTGCAGAAAAGAGAGTCTATTCGTCCCTCTGTTATCTAAGGTTGAACCACCTCCCCCCGTCGCTCCTTGCGATTTATGAATGGGATGATTGGCGGAATTAGAGTTACTACTAGTGATGGAAGGAGTAGGTGAAGTAATCAACCAATTAGTTAATCGAGGAGTTAAAGCACGGCATACTATCATAGCTCTCATCACACAACAATGAGGAAGAAGCAGAGCGCGCGGGAAGGGGGGTGCAAGCAGAAAGAGTAATAGGGAGAGGGGAAATGAAGGCGGATCAGGGAATTATTTTTAGTTTTCCTTTGTATCTACGACTTTTCTTTGCCTGAGCTGATGTTTTCCTTTGTTTGACGTTGGCAGCGGAGGTGGAAGTACAAGTAGTTCTGGGGCTGTGTGTTTAATTATTGTCATAGCCGGAAAGCTGCATACAATTAATGAATAAACCAAAAAAAAATTCATCACACAAACGAGTAACCCTAGCCCTGATGATCTATTGGTGGTGTTGAGTATAACTTGAGCAAGCTGCCCAATGTTAATTAGAGATTATATACAAGTTACCCATCTTGCGAGCTACTGCTTTTATCGCGTACCAATATTCTTTTACTTCCCCCCAACGGCACCAATTGCGTACATCTAGCTAAGCCGCGCTGCTAAGATATCAATATTGATATTGATATATAGGATCGATCGATCCGATACCTTCCCCCTGTTGATGATAACTCCCTGTTGAGACTTCTTAAAGAGAGATACTTACCTCATTTCCGAGCCACTGAACCCTACCGAGTAGGGGTAATTTACATTTGCAATTGGTGTCGCGATAAAGCCAAACATGGTGAACATGTATACATGTACTACATGTATTATACCCAGGAAAAGGATAGCCACCCCAATAGCTGACGGCAGACAGGGCAATCCATAGTGATAACCATTACATCCCAAATAATCCCACTGACGTCGCTCTTAGCCAGCTCCTAAGCTACCCACCTCCCTGAGTAGAGCCTCTTTCACCTTGGAGATACTATCTCGCTGTATGACACCTCGCGACCTAGGGAACCTAGATTGATGAAGGTTAATTACATTGTAGGGTTAATTACAGTCGAGTCGCTTGCGAAAACCTGTGGAGTAAGGCAGGGTCGGTAGTGGGCCTATTGCAACCCAGCCAGGCGACAGTCCGGTACCCTACCGATAGTCCGTTCCAACAGACTACCCTGGAGCCTTATTCTCATCGAAACCAGTAAAAGTAGTTACACTCAGCTTCTTGATCAGACTCGACCTACTTGTATCTATAGAATTGTTTCGATCTGGCTTTCCCATTGTATGTACATGGCCATTCCCCGTTCCCCACAGAGTTTGTTATCGATACGCGTTCATTGCGGTATGCCAGTGCCGTTCGCTAATACCCTCTCCCAACTACCCATCTATGTTTTTGTTTGTTGGGGGGGGGGGAGAGAGGGGGAATTGGGGGCAATTATACAAGGTTAGGGTTCGTCTGGTATGTCAGCCCTTCACAGGCCCCGGCAGCTGCGCAGAATTATTGCAATTGGAGCTGAAAAAAAAAAAAAAAAATTGGGAGTTTCTTGCCGGCACAGCACATCGCAATCCTCCTCCCTATGCCAGATCCTGAAGCACTTCCGGTGGGAGAATCTCAGAGATCTTCCCTTATAGCCTGCAGGCTGTCAATCAATTGCTTAATTCTGTTCCGAGTCCGCGTTTCTCGGCGCATAATCATATGAATCTAGAGTTCCCCTTCTTTTCTAGGTGCTCTACTCTGCTCATAGGCAGTCTAAACTACACATGCTGTAAGAGAAATAGTCTATAGTAATTGATGCTCGCTAGAGTGGTCCACTTTACACCTTTGCAGGACTCGGCGCATGTCTCGGCGCTGTGGGTCGACTGAATTGAGGACTAAAACACTCTAAACCGTAGAGTAAAGATTTGCACGGCGTTGGACATGTTGATTGGAGAGAGAGAGGTTTTCTCTCCATTGCGTTGGCCGGCCCCTCTCTTGATTTGGAAGAGAGATTTCTCCTCTCTGCATGCTACCCACAATATGTTGATCGGAGCTGGGAAAGGCTTTCCCCTGTTGCCTTAATGCGATGCGCAGGACGCGTAAAGAAGACAGACTTGCACATAGCAGAGCTAGACGTCATAAATATAAGAGAATATATATCATCTCCGTCTCCCTCACTCCTCAGCCAGAACCCCCCCCCCCCCAACTTCCCTCTGTCCAGACTGCCCACCCAGACACTCCCTCGCTACATAGATACATACACACATACATATACCTACGATGAGCGGTTACTCGCCCCCGCCCCTCGTGCGCTTCACGAAAGTGCCACGCGCCGACTCGTCCGAAAGGGAACGCTCCCACTCGCCCGGCTACTGGGGCCCGGGAGACGTCCCGGAGAAGCTGATGCTTGAGAAACAGCTGCCGCTCAAGCCGATGCCCATAACGCGAGGGCCCCGGCGCAGCAGGACAGCGTGGATACGGCGGCCGATAATAATCATGCTCATCATAACCGGGCTCATTGGGATCTGCGCTGGTTTCATAATCTCAAAGAGTGAGAAGGGGAAGGCGATCGGTGAGTGAGATGCTCTGCTATTCCTGAGAGAGAGAGAGAGAGAGAGAGAGAGAGAGAGAGAGACGATGCTGATGTGCAGTAGAAACCGGCATCATCGTCAACGTCCAGAACGGTGTTGTGTCCTCTGAGATCGATGTGTGCTCCCAGGTTGGCGTCGGTATCCTGAAGATGGGCGGGAATGCTGTCGACGCAGTCATTGGTACTGTTTCCCCTCCCCTCCCTTCCCCGCGCGCGTTATCACGGGAGTAGAGAAACACCCGGCAGTACTGCTAGCACTAGCAATATAGTAGCTAATATAGTAAGCACCCCCTCGTAGCCACGGATATCTGCGTTGGCGCTATCAACTCCTGGGCTACCGGCATCGGCGGCGGCGGCTTCCTCGTCGCCCGCACAGTCCACGGCGATTCAAAGACTTTCAACTTCCGCGAGATGGCACCGGGTGCAGCCTCTCGTGACATGTACGGTAACGACACGGAAAAATCGCAGGTTGGCGGGCTCTCCGTCGCGATCCCGGGCGAGGTACATGGCTTCGCCACGGCGCACGCCATGCTCGGAAAGCTGGCGTGGCATGAGCTGTGGGTGCCGACTATCGAGCTGTGCCGCTGGGGCTTTGTTGTCACCGATAGGCTCGCTCTCATGATTTGGATATCTAGAGATTTCTTTAGGGAGAATAGGGACACCTGGGGCTTCATGTTCTCGGAGGAGACGGGGGAGCTTCTCACCGCCGGGCAGATTATGCGGAGGCCGGCCTTTGCGGATACTTTGGAGATCATCGCGGCACCTGAAGAGGCCGGCGAGGGCGGCGATACGTACAAAGGCGTGCGCGAGTTCTACAACGGGACCATTGCGACGAGGCTGGCGAATTTTGTGCAGGAGAACGGCGGGATCATGACAGAGGAGGACTTTTCAAAGTTCTTCACCCTCGTGGAGGAGCCCTTAAAGACTACGATTGACGATCTACAGATCATCACCTGTCCGTCGCCCTCCAGGTATATGCCCTCTTCTTCATAATAGGAGTGATATATAGAGGATTATAGGACTAACTGTGACATACCTCGACACAGTGGACCGGCGCTGATTGCGGGCCTCAATATCGCTGAGGGTCTCAACATGCGAGACCCCAAACAGCCGGTCTCCCACCACTATCTGGTGGAGTAAGTACATATCCGCCCCTTTGCCCCCCCCCCCCTCCCCCCATGGCCAACCCACTAACATCCCCCCCGCCAGGTCCATGAAATGGCTCTCCGCCGCCCGCACCGAGCTCGGCGACCCCGCTGACCCCGTCGTCGCCAACAACTCCCGCATCCACGAAATCACCACCAAGGAATGGGCCGCCGCTGTGCGCGCAAATATCTCCAGCTCACGCACTTACTCCTGGGAGCACTACAGGCCCGCCTACGAGCCTACGGAGCCCAAAGGCACCGCGCACACGTCTGTCTATGACCGCCACGGCGGCGCCGCGGCCCTGACCTCGACCGTCAACATGGACTGGGGCTCGAGGCTGCACGACCCCGAAACCGGCATCATACTCAACAACGAGATGGACGACTTCTCGATCCCCGGCCGCCCCAACGCCTACGGGCTCCGGCCCAGCATCTTCAACTACATCATACCGTACAAGCGCCCGCTATCGTCCAGCGCGCCGACCATCGTCATCGAGGGCGATGGCGGTGTCGGGCTTGTTGTGGGCGGCAGCGGTGGCAGTAAGATCATCACGGCCGTGTTTGAGGCCGTGGTGAGGACGTACTTTTGGGGATGGGGCCTACTCGACACGGTTAAGAACCCGAGGCTGCACCATCAGTTGATCCCCCAGAATGTCAGCGCCGAGCACGATACGAAGCCGTGGGTGGTGAAGGCGCTGGAGGATAGGGGGCATCAAGTGGTGGTGGTGGTTGATACGCCGGAGACGCTCAGGAGTGTGGTGCAGGCGGTGCGCGGGGTGGGGGCTAGGGTCGAGGGCGTGGCGGATTATTGGCGGAAGGGGGGGATGGCGGCGGGGTATTAGTGCTCGAATTATAGGTATCTGGGTATATGTATGTAATTTGGTGGTGGGGGGTTATATATATATATAGTTTAGAGCAGAAGAATATGAAAATGGACTACCTGAATTGTCATTTTTAGTGATAATATCTATCTTCTTATACAGCTCAAGTGTTGTTTGAGGAGCTACAATACTTTGAGGGGAGAGAGGGGGGGGGGATGGGAAGACAAGCCCTCTCTCACTCTCTCATGATATATATTGTAATGATGACACTCTGTTTCCATGGTGTGTGGGTTTCCTTACTTACCTGCGTTGACTGGTTCTGTGTATTATATTATACTGGTTGGTTAACAGTTAAATACCCAATTAGTGTACAGCGCACCCTCAACTCAATCTAGTTTACTCCAATATAAGAAATTTCGCTATAAGAAATAATAGGACTTAACGAACAACATCAGGCTTAGCCCTTCAGTCTAGCAAAATGAAGACAATACTCGGTCTTCAGTGGAAAGAAAGGTATATGGGAGTCACAGAAGGCGATACTACAGTAGGAAAGACTTATAACGCCCGATCCTGAATATAGACGGAGGCTTATTCCTCTCAATCCTAATTAACGACAGAGGAGGGACATGTGTCAACTCGAACAACTACACCTATCGGGGATTGAGCCATAATCGAATCATATATCATCTTGGTTACTTATCAACATCATGCGAGTACTTACCTAGCGCGGCGGGGCATAACAGGATGGCAATAAGGTGAGATTTCGGCCTCAATTTCGGTGCCTTTTAAAGCACATACGCATTGGAATTTGTAGTACACCCTACGAGCAGGCCTGAACCCATAGTGCCTGTAACAGTGTTTGGAGTGATACATGAGTAGTGGATGAAACAAACAAGATAAGACAATGGCAGGTATCACGAAAAAAAAAAAAAACACGATCGAGGGTAAGTGATACTAACGGAGTCGAAGGCACTCGTCGATGGGTATCTGAGTACGAATAGCTGGTGCAGCCGGCGAGGGGGGAACTGGTGATTCCTGTGTCCTGTGATACGGAGGGTAAGGGTGAAGCAGAGGCGGGGGAAAGGAGGGGGCGTATGTAGAGTAATTGATCGAGTAGATAGTCCTATAGCTAGAGATATAATCTAGTTGTTTTAGGGGCGGCATTATAGGAGTGTTTTTATATTTATGTGATGAAGCTGGGTGTTGTACATATTACAGGTCAGAATCACCGAATGTTCAACCCTAATCCTGAGATAGTGGTTTTTGGTCAGCCCGTTAGGGCGCGGTTTATGAAGTATAAATAAATGAAAATAAAGGGCGCGGTTTATATATACTATTGTATAGCGGTGGGTAATAAGTGATGGAACACAGTAATGCCTGTTTTGGTAAAACGCCACCAACATTTGCTGCCTGTATCTCAGGGCATTCCATCACTTATTACCTGTCGCTGTGCATTGTACCACCAAATACTATAGGTACATGTAGCTTGTAACTTCTCGTCCCTCTCCCTCCAGCTCCTTGCAACCTTGCAATACCAATCTCTGGCACCGGTCACGATAAACCTACCCAAACACCGCGACAGTTTCACCCTCCACAAAGAATCTACCCCCAACACCACACCACAATTGATAAAAAATTTAAAACGGACAAATGATGGAGCTGGTGATTCTCTACTGATTGTCTGTCCCCATTCCTTTTAAATTTACCCCCGAGAGATGAGATAACCCTATAAAATTGGTATGTTTTTAGCCCAATGGACGGCCCAAAATATGGTCAAAGTATATTGTATTTTCATGGTTAGGGCTGGAATTAGGACCAAATACCACTAGCATTCACGGCTACAGGGTTATATTCATACCATTCAATACACAATTTGCTGGTTTAGATCCACTTCAAACCCACACTCAATCCAAGGGTTAGGGTTGACCTTGAATGCCCTCAAAGGTAGGTTAACGGTGGCCGGCGCCATATCACCTTTACCGGAGGGAATCTAGGTCTTAAATATGGTTATAAAGAGGGACTAGAGTTCTCAAGAATATACTTGACTACCCTTGCATCTGTGCTTGCCTTCTGTCTTCTTGATATTGCACGAACTACTTACAACTCCTAACCCCCCAGCACGAAGGTAAGCTTTTGCTGACACGTAGGAATAATCCAGGAATTGAATCTGGATGGAGATCTCTTATTTGATATGATAAGAAAGATAAGAGGATCTGTTAGTAAAGCCAGTACCCATAATCTGATTTTCCGAGGGGCGGCATTTTGCGCCGAACTGCGGGACAGCCGGCAGCGTAGATACACATCTCCAACATAGTAGAGTATCAAAGAAGCATCTGCGGAGCTGCGACAACCTTATTCATTGATCATTGATTGAGAGAGGGGGCCCTCTCGACTTACACTATCTAGTGAACAGTTTATACATGTGGCAGCCTCTTTACCTCAGCCAAGCCTCTAGCCACATTATACTCGTCTTCTTACCGGGATATATGTAGTTACCGGCGTACATGCTGACATTTACGCTTGTTTTGCTGATCTCTCATGCATGGTTGAAGCCAAAGACCTGCACGTTGGTTTCCAAGCAAAGGGTTTTGTAATTAAGGTGCTGCTGAGCTTGAGAATAGTATATTCGGTGTATTAAGGTCTATAGTTACTCCCCAGCAGTGTTTGGTGCTAGAGATTTCTCGACATGTAACTGCGGCGGACCAGCAAAGACCCCAAAAGAATACTTCCTCAGTATGTACTTGCGGTGGAATTAAGTATTGTCTCTCGCGATAGCAACTATCGACCTCACCATCCCTGTGAGCCCACAAACCACCATCATTATCAAGATATTTAAAGCGGGACATGCTTGTTATTGCATGTTAATGGCTGTAATGCACTGTATGATTTCAAGTTGTGTGAGTCGGGGTTGAGTAGTTGTCAGCGTAACGTAATTGGGACAATACTTAATTTCACCGTGAGTACATACCAATGTACCCAGAACCAATGAAGAATATAATCAATAGCCTTCTTTTACATAGTCGCGAATTATATTCAATATTTTCTGTTGTTTGAGTCTCATCAATAGCAGTTTTTTAGGTCTATGAGTGCGGTAATCGATATGTAATTAATGAGATTAAAAAAAGTATGGTTACTGGAGTCGGATCGAGTGATAATCTATGAGTAGCGAATTTTTTTTCTTTGGAGGTGGATTAATTCATGAGTAATGGAGGTTGTAGGGTAGGTAGCCAAAGAAGAATCAGCAATGGGCCTAACGCTGACAGTGATAGTAGTGGGATCATATATATCAGCGCTGAATCCCAAAAAGTGGCGGTATGCGAGCGGTAGGTGGTGGTCGAAATATATTAGCACTATGTTGACCGGCGGGCCCCAGCGTTGACTGAGCAATGTGTTCAGTACTGGAACATGAGAGGGATAACTCTGGGCTACTTTGGGAGATGTCTACGTACAATGTCCTTTTTTTTTTTTTTTTTAGCTATTTATTGGAGGTCATGCTGGCGGCTCATTCATGATGTGCTGCAGGGTGATGGCGGTGGCAGGCATATATATATTAATTGGGCTCCTCGCCAGCGTTAACCTGTCTTGTCCGCAACTTTTAGAGATCCTTGATATATACATAATTTAGAGCGCCTTCGGAAATGCCAGAGATTGGAGAATAAAACTAGAGTTACCATGGCGAGAGTATATAGGTCTCATAACCAAGGTTATTACGAATCTTGCTGAAGAAGGGTTATCGAAGCAAGAGGGGGTTAAACTTGGCGCAGTTAGCACTAGTCTAGACCCTGAAATTATCACCGACGCCGAAACCTTCTAGTCCTGGGACTATCGAGGCGGTCGGCGAGATTAGCGGTATAACAGTTCAGGCGAGAGGAAAATCTATCAGGGGATTCTCATTAAGTTTCGAAAAAAAAAAAAAAAAGGTTCGTGGCTAGGTACTTACGACCTCAAGCTTGCGTTTAAGTATGGGGAAAGGATACGAACCTAGTGATGATACCGCTCTTAAATTATTAGCTAGCGTTAACATCTCTTCATTGAGACTATAGAAGGTCGATGCGATCTACTATTCTTTCTGTTTTCAGAAGGAAATGTATTTTCAAGGCCCTTCAAGACTACTAGGCTGAGGCTGAGGCTAGGTATCACTGCGAGTGTCGCATCCATACACGGTATATATATACATGTAAAGTTGCATGTAAAGTACCACGCCCACCCTATAACAACAATACATGTACATGTTTAATGTCATGTAAGTTTAAGATAATTCACAGTCAATCACAGTCAATCACTCGCGCTAAGACTAATGACAGGGCGAGGGTTGCAGTTGTTGGTGTCACTGCATGATGATGGGTCCGATGATCGTGTTCTGCCAGATCTCGCTTATCTGTCTGGCGAGATCGCGCTATCCCTTAAGCTGTGATTTGCTGCCCCCCTATAGTGGTAGGGGGCGAGAATTTGTATAGGAGATTAAATATTCGATAAGGGAAATAACAAGATCTATTACAAACTTTTGCTTTTTTCTGGGGAGGCAGTATCTACGGACAACCTACTCCATAATTGGCTTCAGTGTGCGAGGTCAAAACGAGTGTATACGTACCTTTTGCCAGACGAGCAGTCATGGCAGAACTTTAGACGACACTTCCGCTGGTACATACATTGACGTCACACCTCAATACATGCAGAAGTCATCAGTTTAGGAGTCAATTTGGGCGTGGAGGTTAGCGTGGGCGCCGAAATATAGAGGCAGGGGAGATACTCGAGTGCCAACCTCGCTTAGGGACGGACTTTGCGCAAATGGGGCCAGTTCTATATTTTGATTATGGGATCGGCATCAATCAGGTTACCGGAAAATGGAGCCGGCTCCATTTGCGCAAAGTCTCTATTCTAACGGGACGGCTGAGACCCTCAGCTGCTCATCTGCTGATCTGGGGGGCTGGCAGTGCTCCGTGCTTTCCCCTACTTTTTTTCTTATTCTTCTGGTTGCTACACTTGGTGGAGAAAGTCTTCTTTTAGCTTCCGACATCTTATTCTGTCCCGGTATCACAATTCGGACTCCGACATCACATTTGGAGCCTCCGAGTTACATCAGGATTTAAGTTTATATATTCTGACCCCGATATGAAGTAATGCGAGATGTTTGAGTTATAATTACTCATATCGATGTTAAAAGAGGAGGGAAGTGCTTCCCTCTCTTCTCGACCAAGTACCTACAGCTAATTGAGGGCCGTGCTTGTTACTATGATTTTTACACATAGTAATATATCAAATACCCGCTGCTGGCACGGCCTGAACTAGAGGAGGTTACCGGTTAATCCCCCACGATTTTGTCGCCGGTCTTCTGTTTCTCGTGTGGGGGCGTATTGGGCATGCATCATCCTGCAGTGCACTGCGCGCTCAGTGACAGGAATTAGTATGATTACCTACTCGTAGATGAAAATACCAGAGACTGTGGCCGTGGTGGTGCATGCAGGATATATGTCATATATCACCTTTTAGCTACTGTGCTCAAGAATACGCTCCAAAATTATGCAATACCAGTACTTTGAAATATTCCTTATGGGTATTTTTCATACCATTCATGCCAAGGTCCCTTAAAAGCCAGAATCTTCATCTACCGGGAATATTGTGTTAGGTTTAGCTCTTCCTTTGGTCGATCTAGCGCGTAGCTCTTACCGATGAATTTCATCGGTTTTAGATACGTCATATTAGAGAGTTCAGCGGTAGGTGGTGCTTGCCATGGGAAGAGTTCGAACTGAAAGACGATCGAACGGAGAGACTCTTACGGACAGGGTGTTATATTAAGTGGGTAAGGGCCCGACGCTTACGGCAAAGACTACTGGATTTATTTTTCTCTACATACCGTCGCATGATCGGATTGGAGTCTCGACCTGCCAGGGTACTTGATACCGTGCGTGGGGCGGCAGATGCATATATATATAAACTACATACTATTAGAGACTTTGCGCAAAAGACTCCCTTTTGCGTAAGTCCCTATTACATCTGATGGGCTGAAATATGATGCTTTGTAGCCTTGTAATTGGTGAATCTGGGCTAAAACCTACTGTTTGCGAGAGTTTCTTTTTTTGAAGTCTCAACTGTACGGCCTATAAGCAAGCGGCGGGCTGGGTTTGTACAATTCGCAAAGTACCAGTTTATGGGCATATTTCGGCCCACCAGGAGATAGAGATATTGCATCAATAAACTAGACCAGTTTTAGTAGCACATATCTAACCTACAATATGTAGTTATGTTGGTAGCGCCAGCTGTTGTTATGGTGGCCAAGTACAGTCTTTCACCGTCTCTTGACGAATACTGAACAGGGATTCTAAGGATATATCGTATATATCGCAAGAAACAGCAAACCTGCGAGATCTCCAGTCCTACAATTTCCATTGGCCTAAAGTCCCCTGTTCGTCAACTGGCGGTATTCGTCAAGCGACGGTGGACGACTGTAGTGATCAAGTCCTTGCATGGTATAAAAAGGTTTTTATGCAATAGACTCACGCACGTGTGATGGTTACCAACACAAGCCGTTATTCTACGCTCTGCCGAGGTTCATGCGGGCAACCCAACAGCGGAAACATGCTCAGAATCTACTACCGCCATTACTCGAAAAATTGGCTATGCATATGAGATCAAAGTTACACGATCTACGCCCTTCAACCAATCGTGAAGGAGGTAATCCCTGGCCGGAGGTAGCCAATTTTTTCGACTTTTTGAGGTACTTTACATATTATGATAGCCTAAGCATGTTTTGGCCCACTAGGCGATCTACCGGTGCTTTGGAACAAACCCCGGGGGTGCACGTACTTTTACATCATTCTTGACCCAGTCAAGGTTTATGCCTAACTAATAGACTTCAACTCCATTTCCGGCAATTTTATTGGTGTTGATCTCCCATTAGCCAATTAGCTAGTCCAAATTTACAGCTGGTGCCTTTTTGCTCTTGCCAATCAATCGGGTGCTAGAGATCATTGTCGACTAATTGGGCTAGAGGAAGAAGACTGAAGTTCTTCGTATTATGTAGTTACACATGCATGAGACGCGGGGTAATTGAATTGAAACAAGAAACGAAGGAAGAAGAAAAGATGCGATATAGCTAGACTGGATATCCCACACACTAGGAGCCAATATGTTTCGGGGTCCCCCGGGGGGGGGGGTCTTGCTCTATCTATCGGGAAAAGCATGAAGGCGTCAGTATGGTTGGGGGCGCGGGAGGAAGAGGAGGAATAGGTTGATTGATTGATTGATACTTCATACATGCATGCAGCCCGGAGGAGGAATAGGTTGGAGTAGGAGGAGTCTGTACTCCTGAAAATGCAGGTGAGTAAGGCAGGGATGATTTCTATGGGAGAACGGCGCCACTACATACAAATGACCCTTGTAACTGTCACTTGCATTTCAGGTTCTTATGGAGGATAGCGAGGACCGGAGAGCAGGGAGTGAACAGGGAAGAAAGGCTCAAACTTGTTCTGTAGACGGCGGGGCACGGCACCCCCGCTCATCCGTGCACACAAGGCTAACTTGAAGGAACTCAGCGGAGGAGGTCCTAGCCTATCCTCCATATTGGTGTTTGTAAAACCTATTACAACTCAACATCGACGCATCTAAAGGTTTACGTCAAATGCGCCATCGGGGGTACGTCTTCTAGACGGGGTACGATTTCTTGGCTTTATTACGCCATGAATTAACTGGGCTCTTGGCTGCCTATATTTTTTCTTCTTTGGATATGTTTAAGACAATGCCCGCTCTATCATGAAACTAAGCCTAGAATTGCACATGTCTTAAAAGCCCGATCTGCGACGTAAAGACGTAGGGTTCCTGGTTGTTGGTTTGCGTACTGTAATTAACCCATCCACAAAGCCGACGGGTGTGTTATCACTTTAGCCAAGTAAATGCGCGACTTGACTGATTGAACTAATAGGTCCCGCAATTGCAGGTTCTACAAGCCTATCCACTTCACAGAATCTAATATGTACTGTCGTTGGGTTTTCTGAGCTCTTGGGCCTTTGATTGGTCGAGAGCCGTGACCCCTAGCACTGACTCCAGCCCACCTCACCAAAATCTATAAGGTTGGAAAAGATCTGTTTACATGCGTGGAGCAGTATCCTGGAGCTGGAGTGACTTGGAGGGCGGTGGGGCCAAGTGGAAGGGGTGGAGGTGAAGGTGGAAGAGGTAGAAAAGGTGGGGGTGGGGTGAGTGTGAATTAAGTGCACAAAGGGGGGGGGCATGGAGGCGGGGAGATGGGGAGGTAAAAGGCCAGAGTCCCAATATTGATACATCTATGTAATGCTCATAATCCAACAACTCGCGGCCGCGAGGTGGCACACCCCTAGTATTAGGCAGGTATAGTTCTGGGAATTACTGGTATCATCCATTCACCCAGCACTGCCAGGCCTTGACCAATCAACTTCGGTTTGTTTGCGGGGGGTCTATAGTTGTCGTAAAAACCATCACAAAATGCAAAGAAAATCAGACCGACGGAGCAGAGCAGGGCTCTTTACAGTACGTTCGAGGTCATTTATGAAGCGATACAGTCCTATGGTAGGCTGTCAAAGTATTACCGGATATCTCACCCCTCAAGGTTAATTCTCAAAGGTGGGTCTATTAAGTGATATGGGGTTATAGACACACTTGTTCACCTTCATCTTTGGAATAGAACATCATATGACTATCTCTTGAGATACACCATGTCCGGAACCCCTATACAGTACGGTGGTTACAAGATATCAAGGTCTCCTCCAATCCGGGAGCACCCGACAGCACCCCAGTCCAGGCCTTCTTCCCCTTCTCCAGTCTCAACAATTGCCATACAGATTCTTCCCCGTCTCCGGTCTCAAGAAGTACATTACATAAGCCCTCTTCTGCGGGGCTGGCTGCGTAAACCTATGCAAGCATGAATGCAACCTCCCGCCCGACAGCTTTTGTAGCGAATTTCCAACATTGACCAAGGTGTACCCCTCCTTTGGCTGTATAAACGCCCACTTGTCAGTCCCTGGGAATTGGAGTTCCGTGGCCCAGTGCTTGCCGAACAGGATTGTCAGCGTGCCTCCATCGGTGTGCCTGTTCTCCTCAATGTCTGAGGACTCTACGAGTTACTCGTAGACTAGCTTCAGGCATGTGGCGCTGGGTTGGTTGTCGCGGTGGCTCTCCCCGAAAGGGATACCGAGCTCGTCGGAGAGGGTGGACAGCATAATTTGTGAGAGGTGGTGGGAGACGGTGATGAAGTGCTTGATGACCTGGGTGTCGTCCTTGAGGATTGCGGGGAGAACCGAATCTCCCTGAATAACTTCGTTGCGTGTAATCTGGGAATGTTAGCGCAAGCAACCCCAAGCGGTCGGAGATTGGGGGCGGGGGGTGGATGGGAGGGGGATATTACCTCCAAGGTGCTTTCAAACCCACCAGGTTTGTATCTATCGCATGTCAGTACATGTACTTTTTGCGATTAGTGAGCGTGGGGGATGCTTACCCACGCTCCTCTGATTTCCGATAATCCTTCATTTTGACATCGTGAGGCTGCCCAAAGTATTTATCGATGATGGGATACATGGCTTCCACACAGGCGAGGCATGACTCGGTGGACTTGCCCCTAAGGTCTACGTAGAAGAAGCCTGGTGATCGGGCGGCCTTGCAGAGCCTCGGCGGGCTTCTTCGAGGCGAGGCGGGTGAAGTCAATTACCTCGAGGGCGGCAACGTCGACCTGGGTGCCATTGACTGTGGCGGTGGAGGAGGAGGTATTGTGAGCCATAATAGCATCGGGTGTAATGTGTATGCACAGTCAAACGAAGAAGGTAATATCAGCGCTTTTAGTAATTGTAGATACAGGTTGGGGGTTGGGGAGTGCGCTGTAGTATTTGAGATAACGTGGTTCCAGAGTATATAGATAGCAAGGCGCAGAAGTAACGTTTCAAACTTGTATAGAAGCAGTAGGTACATGTTAGTTTTATCTTCTGTATATAAGTGATAGTAACTTTACATCACGAGAATATGATGTTCACATCCATGTAGCTGTCAGTCAGTCAAACCGGTTAGAGCGTCCAGCCAGGCTTCTCACTACTGCCATTGGGTTGGGTCGAGCGGGCCACTATCCTCTCATCCCGATCTCCACCGACGGGTGTATATGCAGAATTTTTCATTGTGACTCGAGGAGGGTGGTTCTGAATATTTGATTGTTGGGTGTCACTTCAGCTTCAATGCAACGATGTCGATCAGCATATCATGATCAAGATAGTACGAGTGTGTGTTCCTGTGTCACCGCGCGGAGGGTCAATGCATATGCAGGATAGAGCAGATCAAGGCTGAGTACTAGAGTACTTTAGGACTTCGACTGGTACTGGGGGAGGGGGGGGGGGTGGGGTGGAATCGAGTACTGTCGTTCAGGATTCTGGGTATTGACGGATCCCACCCAATGTCCATCAATAGTAGACTCAATACCCACTGAGCGACAGTAATAACAACCAACCAAATAAAGAGACAGGAATTATTTGCCCCGTACAAATTGAGTAAACGCTATGAAGCGAGTAGATACCGCCATTACTCGAAAATTGGCTATGCATACGACCTAATCGTGAAGGAGGTAATCCCTGGCCGGAGATAGCCGGCCTTTGTGGTACATTTCCTCATTGCACGAGGATGTACTGTAGGGTACAGCTCAATCAATGCAGGTTCCGCCAGATGCAGAGAGCTCAGAGATCTGCCGGGTGCGGGGATTAATGTCTAAAGTGGGCTCTGGTTGGCCGCCTACTCTATACCCCTGCTGTCTCGCAACAAGATAATTCGGTACCAGTGTTTGTAAAAGGAACCGCAATTGCACCATACTAAGTTCTGGACTTGGCGCTTCTGTATGAAATTCCTTTTCTTCTTCTTTTTTTTTTTTTTTTTTAACAAACGTCAGGGTATTACGAGTATGCCATTACATCGCGTTACACCCCGCTACGTATACTCTTGTAGGGTAGAGTAGAGAATATGATATGTCCACTCTACAAGGCTCACATGCGAGTATATATAGATGCGTATCAATCTGTTGAGATGGGCATCGGATATCTCTCTCTCTCTCTATCTATTTATCATTTTATCTCTCCCTGTCGTCTAGACATTTCTACTACCTCCTTCACTGCTGATACACTCAACACACAGCTCCTCCACAGATGTCCACCCTGAGCCCCGAGCAGAAGTTTGAGCTCATCACCCGGGGGCTGGAAGAAGTCCAAGACGGGGACTTAATCAAGGCCCTCTTGGACGCCGGCAAAGACCTCAGGGGCCTCTGGTGTATGTGCATCCACTCTCCCCCCGTCGCCCCAGGCATATAGAAAGTGGTATTCGTCTAATACAACCTCTTGAACAGCAACGGCACCTACAGGAAGACGTGAGTCCCACAGATAGAATCTTTGCCTTGGGTCACTCTGAGAGATGGTGCAGCACACTTAGGATACCTCATCCCGATGATAAAGATGGCCGAGTTTGCACGCGCGGGTGTACAGGTCTGTATGCTCTCCCTGAAGAAACCCATTTGGAACTGCGCTGATGTTTCCGGATAGGTCATCTTCAATATTGCGGGTAAGCCCCCTCCCCCCGGGCGAGCGCTACTACTGCCATGAGTGAAATGCGCTAAGATTTTTGCCCGCAGATATCTGGACATTTCTCATAAAATACGTACATACCTTCGAACTTATATCCCATCGCGGAGAGATCTACAAATTCGTCCTGGGCGCAGTATTGGAGTCGATTGGCGCCCCACTTTCAAAGATAACCTTCGTCAAGGAATCTGACCATCACCTGACGAGGGAGAATATTTTCATCAACCTTAGGATGTGGGCGCTCTCAACTCAGGCTCATGTCCAGGACTCCGGAGATGATATTAAGTACACCCCAATGCTTAGCCCCATGCTCTGTCCCCCCATGGAAGTGCTTAACAAGGAGATCCACGACGTGGACTTCGAGTTTGGCGGTGTGGACCAGGTAGATGGCGCCCTCCCGTGTTCCCCCCGTTGTCGCGCTCTGGCTGACCCCCCTTGAAGCGTGGACTCTTTACCTTCGCCGATAACTATCTTCCCAAACTCGGGTACAGGAAACGCGCGCATCTGATCAACGAGATGCTCCCAGGACTTAACGGCGGCAAGATGTCGGCCTCCATCCCAAACTCCAAGATTGATTGCCTCGACCCCCCGGAAACGATTGAGAGGAAGATCAAAAACATTCCCTTCGAGGAGGGCGATATCGCCTGGAACGCTATCCTGGCTATCGCCAGGCTGATCGTGATGCCTATCAGCAAACTCCGTCTTGAGATGATCCAGGATGCGGGTGGGGCGCAGAATATGGCTGGTAAACTCCCGTTTAGCGGCGTAGGCGCGCCGGAAGGCACCCTGCTCACCATAGGGGCGGGCACAAAGGACGGGGGCCTCAGACATTACAAGTCATACGATGAGGTGGAGCGTGATTACGTAGAGGGGAAACTAGACCCCGAGGAACTAAAGCTTGCTATCACGGAGGCCATCAAGCAACTGCTAGCCCCGGTTCGCAAGGCGTACGAATCGAACGAGGAGTGGCAGGCGGTGGAGAAACTGGCCTTCCCCAACCCGGAGAGGCAGGAGTGAGTTGGCCCGCCATACCTACGCAGGATTCATTAGCTGAACTGACATCCCCCCTCCCGTAAAGCACCCCTATAGCCCCTATCGAGGTCAACTTCTGCTACCCCGTCCGCGACCTCTCTAACGATCTGGTCAAACTAACCCCCTACAGCGTGAGTCCTACCACCCCCAATTTAGCACTCCCCCCACTAATCATTGCCTTCTACAGCCTGCCCGCCACGCCGCCTCCTACTTCACCCACACGTCTGGATCCTCCCACCCCGAGGTCTTCTATGCCCACAAGCCCCTGGGCCCCTTCTCCTCCGCCGCCGACTTCACCGTTAACTTCTTCGACCCCATATTCCACCCCGACCCTACAATGGTGTTCTACGCAGTGATCGATAAAACCCGCCCTTCCACTGAGGACACCGACGGCGCGCTTGCTGGCATTATCGCATACGTTAACACCTCAATCACTAGCCAGTCCGCCGAGATTGGTTACCTAGTCGTCTTCCCTGCCTTTCAGCGGACACATGTCACCTCCAACGCTGTCGGGCTGCTCCTGCAGTACGCCCTGGACCCGCCTGCCAAGGGGGGGCTGGGACTACAGAGGGTGCAGTGGCAGACGTCCAGTGCGAACGAGATCTCCATGCGCTCGGCGGAGAACATGGGATTTAGGAAGGAGGGGGTGTTGAGGTGGGATAGGGCGTATTCTAGCGGGGGAAGCAAGAGGAAACAGGGAAATGTGAAGCAAATTCCGAACGGAGATGGGAAGCAGATTGCGAACGGAGATGGGAAGCACATTGCGAACGGAGATGGGAAGCAGATTGCGAACGGGGGTGGGGGGGATCTAGGGAGGGACACGGTGGTGTATAGTATCTGCTGGGACGATTGGGAGGAGGGAGGGAGGGAGAAGATGGTGGAGATTATGGAGAGCCGTAAGGATATTTCGGATTAGGTGTATAATAGATTAGGCATAGATCCGGGAATTTTTGTATTAGGCTGAGGACTGCTTAGGTCTCTTAGATTGCTGCACTACTAGATGCTTTAGTGGTGGTTTGGCTAGATGGTACAACATGATATCCGTTAGTCGGGTCTTTTAACGCTGTGGCGCAAGATATAATACTTTAGCCCGTATGTGAAGTGATATGAATATAAGTCCTAGAAAGCTGTGAGCTAGTTACTGTCAGCTAGTTGACACCGGTCCCGGTCCTGGTCCGAACGGTCCTGCCCGTTCGTTCTTCAGCAGTTGACCGAACGGACGACAGGATCGGCCCGTCTTGAGGGGCGCTCTGGGACGGGCGGCGCCTTGGGACACAGGACTTAAAACGAACGTTATGACGGCCGGGCTCTTGGCGTTGTTGACAAGCCACACCAGGAACAGAGGAGTTCAGCATACATATATGAGCAGGACTTGGGAGAAGTGGACTTCGAAGCATAGATCGTGATTCTGCAGTCAACTGCAGCCATATACGGTCATATGCAGTCATTTGCCGTCCCCTGCCATCCCGCGCCGTCCCCGCCCACTGCCGTCCCCGGCGGTCAGCTGCAGTCAACTGTAGCCACTACCCTATAGGCAAGTTCTTACAGGGCCCTGCAAGGCCCACCCGTCACTTGCAGTCCTCTATTTCAAGGACTGGCCGGACTACCGCCTGCCGTCCGTCCAATCTTCCCCCAGATTAGAGGCCCGGGGCGGTTGGGAACACTGCGAGTCGTAGTCATATACAGTTTCAAGACACGAGGGGGGGTATTATTCCACAAACCGCCGAGATAACAGAGTAATTAGTCCATCCCTGCAATCCATTATCCAGTCATATCCCCCTTGCGCTAACTGGTGTGGCGCGCGTGGCTTCTGCAGTAGAAATAAGACAGAAATGTAGGGACTAAAATACTCTAATGCTCACACCCCTTCGCAATATGGCAAGAGGTGGCTAGAGCCAATCAACCCTATCCCCTCGTTCGTGCGCGGGGCTCGCAGTATTTAACAGACAACCGTCGTGGTGATGCTCAGAAACGCAACTATAACCGGGAGCAAACTGCGGCTTGAAACCTAATGGAGCTCGCGGAGTCTGTCCCCGTTATATTTACACCAAGTGATAGATTAGACTGCCTATGGCAGGATGGCTTGGCCTTGGCCCCATCTTGTATTATCTTGCTCCTAGCTCCACGATCTACCTGAATGCCTTGGTTTAATCTTGCCCTAGCTGATTCTTTTGTTATACGTGCTCTTTTGAATTGATATAACATAACTGGCTAAATCCTTCGCGGAAGCATGTCGTGTTCCCATGTCGCATTTGTGGAGGTCGCATGCGTGAGGTCGTATGTGGAGGTGGCATAATCAATTACCCCGACCTCGACTACTTCATTTCCTGTATGCGGATTGGGCTACGACAGCTCTCCGGCACTTGAGAGCTCCCACTACCTCCGGGAGAGACCTCACCAAGAGCCGAAACGATGCAGTTCCCCTCCGGGAGGCTAGGGCTGGCCGGTAATCCTATCCTGTGCCGAAATTTCACCGAGTGATATTCTATGAAGATACCTCGTTTTAGTCCTTGGGTTGCCAAGGTGGGAGATGATGACTTTTGACATGCTGGATCGGTAATATGTCTTTTAGAGAGGGAAGGTCATGCAATAGATATCAAACCAGTGACACATAAAACAGGCGAGTTGAATATAATACAGCCTGTTAGCTGTCTGGGTTAGGGTTGACACAGCAAACAAGCCGCAGAGGCTGCCTCCTCCACCCTCAACATACGAATGCTCGTGCAGTTCCTGGATCAGATGAGAATTCCCAAGGCGACCGCGTCTACTGTGGGGCCTTGGGATCGGCGAGTTTGCGGGTCTTTGTGAGATGTCGGAGCACCTAACCCCCTTCCCATGACTGGAGCACCCTAGTCCCCATCCAACGGGCAAAGTCGATGCCCTCCCAGCAGAGGCGCGGAGGTTGAGGACAGAGCTCTCTGGAAGCCCTTCCCATAGATCTATCATCCCCACGACGCTCGCCAGAGAATGTGGTCCGGAATACTGATATCATACACAAGACGAAAGAAGAATATCTTCATAGTGGCATACGACGAAGTCAATTACGGACGAAATGTTTTACAAGGTGATATTACTGATGAGGATTAAGATTTTGCAATCCTGCAATAGAGAGTATAGAAGGTCGAAGAGAGCATTTGGGGATTTAGTTTTATGTCTCAAAAAAAAAAAAAAACAAGTTAGCCGAGCATCGACTAGGACAAGGTTTCCGCTCGATTGCCATTATATATATTTACCTATCTATCTATGCCTACCTGCCTGCTTGCCTATCTCCTACCTTTGGTGTAGTCACTCGTCAATTACCTGTCTTTGGGCGTCGATATGCTGTATTCTGGCGTTAATTTGCTAGTAGGGCGTCAGCAAAGCTGGCAGAATATGGAGGTGAGGTTAATTAGGAGGGTTCGGTACAGAATCTTTGTCGGTTTGAATCATCAACGGTTTGGGGGTTGATTCGGGGCCGAGGTGATAGGTTGACTAGGAGGAGTATGAGAGGTTGGCGGAGTCATGGTAGGGAGACCTGGAGGTGGGATTCTCAAGAACAGACGACCAAGAGCTGGCGTGTCGCGTTTAGGGGGTGCACGACGAGGCAAAAGACGATATTTGTGCCGAGACGCGCGTATTCTCGTCTGGTCGACACCCGTTTTTGTCTGCTTTTTTTTTCTAGGGGTATAAATGGTATAATATTGTTCCAGTTCTTTCGTACGAGAATGCCGAATCTCAAGATCTAATAACTTCAGCCAGAACAGATATCAAAAATCTGCCCAAAGTGGCTAGGTTCCATCAACATACTATAATTATTCGGGCTCTTAACCCTTTTTTTTTGAAAAGTTATTAGCTAGCGACTTTCCATGTATGTGTGCGCAAGTTCCAGGGAAGTACAGCCTGGTGCAGTACTGCATGTACTGACTTCCGCGTACATGCCATATTGCCTACACACCACATCCCGCACACCCCACACCCTGGCCCTAGCGTAACCTTAAGATTCAGCGGGAAACATCTCGGCCATCTCTGCATCTGGTGGAACCTGCAGGCCACATCCTGGACACAGCTGTCGATCAGTCAACCGCAAGGGTACCCAGACAGGGCCAGACTGCTCTGCATGCAGGCCACCCCCACCCCCACCCCGCATGTGCCAACCACTCTTCTCTCTCTGCATATTCCACAGCCCTGCTCTGTTGTGCAGGGTGTGCTGAGCTATTCTCTGCTCGCGTGTAGGGATTGGCGCTAGGGCCCGTTCACAGTGTGACACGGAACATCCAACCCGCACTAACCTCCACCCTGCTCCGCCCAGTAATCGTGCTCATGATACTGCTGATTGAGTGAATTCCCTGCTTGCTCGACTGATTGGGGAAGTGACACACTCGGTATCCAGGACCACACCCCGCCTAGGGACACCCATCCTGCATCTACACTCGTCGGTGGCGATCGAGATGTCGAAGATCATCAACATTGGACCCTGACGGTGATGCGTACACCGTTGATCACAACCTGTTGACGGGCTTGACAGGGGAGTGGTCTGCTCGATCCAATGGCAATGGTGATGGCTAGAGCACGGCCGGTTGGATGCTCTGGTTGGGCCGAGTAACTACACGTACGTAAACATCCCGATGAACCTAGTAGGTACCGGGTGTGCACCTTAAATACCGAGACAGCTGGGTTGATTGGGTAAATTTGTATGGGCGCCATGTGGGGAAAGAAGTATGTATAAAGATACTTCATATATTTCCATTCAAAAAATGCAGATATTTCCCTAAAAATAGAATTAAAGTATGGTATATAACTGTATAAAATGTGGGTTGGGGTTAAGGCAGCAGTGAAGTTGGATTTTAAGGCGGTTGAGGTTCCTTTTAAGGTAGTGTAGGTGAGAGTGGAGTTTAATGTAGTGGAAATTGATAGTAGGTAGCAGGGGATTGGCAGTTCCGAAGGCACAACAAATGTTGGTAATAGCATTAGAAATTGTTGTGAGAGCGGTAGATGGGGCGGAGGGGGTAGAGGAGCAGTAGATTTTTTCTAAGACAGCCTGAGAATTAATAAGAATGATTGCGATAACTATAGAAGATTTCCAACAATAACAATGTTAATTAAATAAATTGACTTAAATGAAAAAAAGATTTCTCGGTGGCTAGACAAAATGCAAACGGGAATAAACGGGGTATAGACGGGGCGTAATGGTTGGAGGGAGTTAAAGTTTACTATCAATACTAAGAGTCTATAAACCTCGTAGGTTGTTGCTTTACTTTGGTTCACGATTTCCTACATAGGCTAAGCTAATACATGAGAGAGATTTCGCAAATGCTTTGAAAGTCTGGGAGATAGAAGGTAAATGGTGACGGACGGTGGTGGGTAAAATGGATGTCAGTGAAATTGTAACAATTATCAAGATGGGTGGAGTTTTCCATATTAAAAGCTCTTTGGTATTTGTGTTTGTTCAATCCCTAAAATTTGCTATATGAACTATATCCATTCGCTCTCTATTTATTTACTTTCATTTCTACTATACTTCCATTTTATATTCAAACCGCAAAGCAACTATCTATTCTCCAAACTTGCTAGTATTCTGTACTACCTTTCTTTGGTATAAATACGGGGCCACTCCCCCCTTACATAGCTCTTGTTCTTTTAATCAACACGGTCAAATACTACACTCCTCTACAGACATTTCTCTAACACACGTACACTCCACGCAATGCCTCACAGTACCTCCACCACTACGGTCAACGGCACCAAGGTCGACACTGCTAACCTCGAGGTCATCGACTTTGTCCGCCTGGCCGCAAAGGAGCCCGACGAGATCGAAAAGCTCTACAGGGCCGCTCAATCGCCCGGCTTCTTTTACCTCGACCTCTCGGGCGACAAGGAATTCATCTCCAAGGTGAAAACCATGTATTCGGTCGGCGACATATACTTTGGCCAGCCTCTCGAGGTCAAAATGAAGGATCTCCGGGAAACAGAGGAGCGTGGGTAAGCATCTCCGCTCACGAACCCATCTCCCCTCCGCACCAAGCACGTGCAGCGTACTCACAATACGACAGGTTTAAAAAACCCACCAAATACGATGGGGAATTCGATGTAACACCCCTCAATTGATCAATCTCCCACCACTAGTTCGTGTTAGGATAGCTTGCACTAACAGCTTCCCCAGTTTATGCGCGACGACGTGGTCAACGATAATCTGGTTCTCCCCGCCGTCCTCAAAGACCACACCGAGTTCGTCAAGCAGTTCATAACCTCCTCCCACCACATCTCAACCACCATACTATCCAGCCTCTCCAACAAGCTCGATATCCCCTTCGAAGAGAGCCACCGTGCCGACCAACCCAGCTCCACAATCCTCAAACTGTGCGACGAGCCACTCAGGGAGACCCTCTCAGAGGTTGAGGAGAACAAGCACACCGATGGCGGCTCACTGACAACCATGTTCTGCGAGCAGTGGGGCACGCAAATCCGGCTCCCAGACACGGGGGATTGGGCGTTTGTGGAGCCAAAGGATGGGTGCGCGGTGATCAATATTGCGAATTCATTGCAGAAGCTATCGGGCGGGAAGTTGTATTCGTGCTTGCACAGGGTTACGCAGCCGACGGATGGCGCGCAGAAAAGGCCGTTTATATGGTACTTTTTGAGACCGGAGACGGCGACGAACCTGTATTCTTGAGACCGGAGAAAGGAAGGGCCCGGACGCTCCTGGATGGTAAGGGGGGTTTGATATGTTTTAGTCACATTGTACATAGGTTCGGGACGAAGAGGTACTCATCTTCTATTCCGATGACCAAGATGTGAATATAACCAAGTGTATCTAAAACCCTACATCGCCCAACAGACAAGCCCATCTTTAAAACCATACATAAAGAACAGGATATCCGGTAAAACTTTTGACGCCTACTATACGGCCGTCATAAGTAAGCGAACATTCGCATTGCAGCAAAATTTCTATGGGAACGTAGTTTCAAATAATTATTACTCCGCAACCACTAGGGAAATAGGGATGAAAACCTTTTAGACCCTGGTAGTGATCATATATGGAGCTCAAGTGTCATATCAACAGCGCTACCTTCAAATTTTCAAGTTACTAGGTGGTTTTGGTGGTTGCTCTCCCAATGTTCGCTTACTTGTGACGCTCGAAATACCTAAACTTGGACACAAAAAGTGCTCACTATACTTGATTGGTCTGATCTTTAGTGGCTTTTTACCTTAACTGAAGACCCCCTGGAGCAGACAACAAAGAGGTTGATATTCTGTAATCGCATAGCCCTGCAGAACCTATAATTAGGGGACAGAAACTAAGTCCTACTAATTCCATGACGTTTCCGAACATGACTGATATTGCATACACACAAAAAAGTGCCAAGTCCCCACTATTTGTATGGTATGCAATATTTGTCGTGTTCGGAAACGTCATGGAGGGACGAGTATATCATTTGTTGTACTTGCCTCGAGAATAAGTTTCTGTCACCAACCCTGTCTTGCAACAGGGTTTTCTCACACAAACTTGGCGGAAAATTATTCTCGCCGCAAGTACCGCTCGATCTTTACGTCTTCGTTAATGGAGTATTGCGTGATTGTACCACCATAGCATAGTTTATAAGTAACATCACTCTTTTGTGGATAAAAGTTCGCATGTCCCGTGAGGTTATAATTGGTGCAGGCCAATTGCAAGACTTCCTTTAGAAATACGTGCCAAACAGCCCTGGGTAGCCTGTATCAGCGCGGGTCCCCCACAGTATAAACCAGGCGGACCAACAGTATATACTACAACCTATGTCGAAAAAGAGGTGGGCAGCCAAGAGTTTGGTATAAAGCCTTATTAACTCGAGCAACAATGAGGATCTCTACCCGTAAAGAAGATCTCTGATAACGCATGTTGATATCAGATCATGCGTTGGTGAGAAGTAATAGATTTTACAAACCCTATGGAGTGGGGAGGTTTACCCTTTGCATAGCCCAGGCTTTGGGATTAACACCTCCGCTCTGTTTAGCGCCTAACTATGAAAGATATACTAATTGGGGCTGGATAGCCAATTGCTCTTAGTGAAACTTGTAATGATGATGTAGAGTATGTAGAATACAAGTATTCAACGGTGCCGCGAGACATGGTGTTCCGCTGGTATCAATAAGCCACCCTGAAGAACCCTGTTCACTCCTCCTACTCCCGACCCGCCCCCCCTCTAGCCAACCATCTCACCATAGACCGCTTGATATAGCAAGACCTCCAACCCGGGACATGTTGGAACTTACTGGGTCGGGTATCCGATCCAGCTATCCCGCGTCTCTTTTCTTCTTTTGCTTCTTGTTTCGATAATTACCCCGCGTCTCATGCATATGTGACTTTGTTTGGCTGGGTCGAGAAAAAGGCCCTTTACTACGGCGGCTCGTATGTATTGCGAAAAATAATGAGACGCAACCGGATTGGACACAACAAACTCCCAACTAGGACCAACCAGGAAGAAGCCACAAAGTAAGTAGTAATAAAAGACTAGCATTGGGCTCACTGGAACTTACGGGGCCGGGGTGAGTGTCACAGTGTTCGTTGAGCCTTGTCTTCTCGATGCGTCCAATTATATTTGACAACTCGCAATACATGCAAAAGTACAAATGGGGAATTTAGAAACACACAATCCCGGATGTTATTTCAAAACCCCCGCCGGGACATAACCTGTTGAAGCGTTGCCCGCACTCACCGAGAATCACATTGCGCTATAAAACAATCCCTTGTGCTGATTACGTGCTTGTATATCACGGCCCACGATCATCGATTAGCCTGGACTGTTGAGGTATTTTTGTTTTTTGTTCGGGGCGATTGTAAGTCCCGACCTGGGCCATGGTAGCTCCTTCGCCGTCTAGCAAGACGCATATGAAGTGGGCGTCTTTATCGGTCGAAACATACATGTATGCAGCCATCAGTGGTACCGTATTATCTGAAAAAAACTCGTTGCGAGACAGCAGGGGTATAGGCCAACCAGAGGCCACCTACAGACGTCAATCTGCAAGGTTTTGGTGTAAATAATCCTTGCTGCAGCGCAACGAGTTTTCTCAGGTAATACGATTTCATAGCATTTGTGTTCACAAACGCTGTGAAACTGCGAGCAGAGTATCCCGCTGCAGCTGAGATCTATGTAGGATCTTGAGCGTATCGCAAAAGTCCGTTGGATAAGACCAGTCACTCTTTGCAGGTTCGCAGCGTAAGCCACACCATCCCTCTGTGGCTTATGCAGTGAACCCGGTACATGCCGCCCAACCTTGTTGTACAAGTATCGCCGGTTACATACCAGATTCGAAATCTCCGCAAGAACTCGACAATAACGAACGGAGCCGGGCTGAGACCGCAGTCAGAAGGTAATATATGATATACATTCTGCATGCACCACAGTCTTTGGAACAAAATAACAAACCATGGAGGCCTTTTAGTTGATCCCTGTTATCCATTTTCAAAGTGAAAAGGAAACTCATGCAGCCAAGGGTCTGCCCTTAGCACATTGAACTATCAACAGCAGACTGAAAAATACTCGAGGATGGAATATTTAGCATTAAGTATTTATATATCAGAAAGTGACATGTCAGCTGCAGAAACGGACGCAATCTTAGCTGCATGGGTTTCCCTGTCACTTTGGAAGCCTATTCTAGGCTTTCAGCTGTTTCTACTCGCAACTTCATAGCGTTTCTGAACACAACCGCTATTACATGCCATACAAAACGTAGTCTTGGCGGTTTTTTGTGTGTATGCAATATTAGTCGTGTTCAAAAACGCTATGAAGTTGCGAGTACATACCTAATTGAAAGATTGCGTCAGCTTCTGCAGCTGCATGTCACCTTCTGATAAATACTTAATGCTAAATATCCCGTCCTCGAGTATTTTTCAGTCTGCTGTTGATAGTTCAATGTGCTAAGGGCAGACCCTTGGCTGCATGAATTTCATTTTCACTAATATTGGAAAACAGGGATTAACTGAAAGCCTCTATTACCTTACACTTTGGCATCCCACCCTCGGAAATAAAATCAGGTCTATCCCATGGTCCATCCGTGCAGACCCCCCTATAACGGGGGGATTAAATTTTTATGGGAGGTCTATTATTTGATAACAAGATCTGTTAGTAAGGCCACCCTTTTTCAGGGACTATGGGATACTTGGTAGGAAACGGTGGCTCTCTCTCTTAGCCCCAAGAACCATTGTAATGTCATGGCTTTCAAAGTCCACATCGACAACCCTTAACCCTATGAGCGCTCTTTGGGGCCGTCACTCTCTTCGTCTTGACACCATTAATTATACGATCATGTGAAGCCAGAGCAAGGCAATTGTCAAGAGAAAAGGATGGAGGGCTAGAAGGCAGTCTTCCACGCAGTCTAATAGCTAAATCCTATATCCCCTTCTAACAGAACATGTAGAAACCCTGGTGTCGGTGCCCCGGAAACATGAACATAATACTCGGGATGGGGAACTGCAGCTCTACAAGGATCTGTATCTTAAGCCGCAACATTTTCAGTGATACCCCGAGATCCTACCGCGGTCAAGGGATCTCCTTATCTCCTTGTTCTCAGAAACCCTTGCAGACGCATTCAGAGAAACAGACTCTGGAATCTTGTCTGTCGAGCACTATACACGGAAGGGTCTGGAACGTTTCATGCGGAGCCAAATGGCAGGATCGCGCGGGTGTGGGAGCAGTTTCTCGCGAAGAAAGGCGGGCGAACGGAGATGTTCGGACAGAGAAGAAACTAGATAGTGGTTCAAACAAATCACTCAGGTCAAATAAATCGATGGCGCTTGACTAGGCTATATCAACAAGATCACGGCTCCGTTCGCTCTTCGGCGGACCGTCAAGGGCGTTTTCCAGGTGCTTTCGGAAGAACTCGGCGATGGGGATCTGGCCATAATCATCTCCATGTCTACCACCAGCTCATGAAGGAAATCTGGGTTACCGGCTGGCGACAGCGGCAATTTTATACATCCACGATATCAAATGTCTTGCGGAAAACAGCTTCTCTTCTCGTAGCTGAATTTCGAAAATTGCATTTATCTAAGCCAAGGCCAATACGTCAGGAGTATATCGTCCAAGCAGTACTATCAGCAAATGAGTGAAGTAGGGGTGAGGGAAGCATAAAGTACAGGTAGGCTCCCCAGTCGGGGTTGATATCTACGTCCCCTATGTCAGACCCTTTGAGGGATAGACACCGGTACCCTCAATTATATCCATCTTCTCTGCTAGATTGGCGAACACAGATACAATATTTACCGTCAGCTCATAACCTTGCCATTCAACCCGCCCGCCCTCCCTCCCTTGCTGCTATTGGCCCCGGAATATAAATAAAAACAAACCCTAACTGTACTAGTAAAGACACCCCCACATACCTTTGTTGTTGGCTGGGCCTCCGTTACTTGGCTGATAAAGTTTTTTTGCGTCGCACTAGTCTTAGGCCTTGAGGTAATGGATTCCTGTGAAATAAGTTGCGCCTGTTGAATTCAAGTTCGAGCCAAGGGACCTTGAACCGTTGGATCTGATAAGATAAGCGAGGCCAATGATCTTTTTCTCGAAAACGGATGCGCGGGCCTTCTATCCCCACTCATATTATATTCCACGAGTCGAATGGAACCGAAAAGAAAGTGCCATTAACATGTCTTAAGATACCACAAAGATAGTCCGCCCGTCTCCCGCGGCATTGATTAGTCATCATCGATAGACCTTCTGCGCGGCGATATTCCTTTCATTGTGTTGGATGCTTTAAGGACGGAAAGTGATTGCAATTGGTTCACCGGGACAATTCAAAGATATCGCTACAGTGTCTTCTTTCAACTCATTCCTGTATGGCGCCCGCCATCTCGTCAGGGAATCCTTGGCACAGGGTCCAAAATCCACCTGCCTAGCAGCAACCGCAAAAACTCTCGTGCAGCCATTCTGCCGGAATTTCTTCACAGGGCTATATCTCAAAGCATCAGCCAGAGAAAATAGTCAGACTTAAAAAATAATACACTATCACCCAAACTACAGCGACCCTGCAAAAGTGTTCGTGATTCCGATTTCAGTGTGAGACACTCCCCCGTATGTTATGTGGTGGACCATCAAAGCCCCCAAGAGAAGACTGTCCCAGTTACCAATGGTCCCCGGAATCAATGAAGAATAAGATCAATAGCCTACCCTCTTTTATATAATCATGAATTATATTATGTATTTTTCATTGTTTTGATACTCAAAAATACCGAATAATATCATTGACTGGGGTTGCCATGTTGAAGGAAAAAGCACCCCCGTCGGCAAGTGGTAGCCCACTCCTTTAGGTGGCCAGTTCTAATGATTCTATGCATCTCCGGCCCAACTCTCTTACTGCCGTAATATCCCTGAAGTTATAAGATTACAACCCCATCAACGCCCAAGCGTGGAACTAGTTAAGTCCAAGTCCTGCACTTATATTATACTACAGTAGCATGCTCTACCTATGGTGAGGCCAGGGAGAAGGGGCCAAGGAAAAAAAGGCCGCCAGCGACAGCTTATGTCGGTGGGTGATATAACTAGCCATACTACAGCAATTTTTAGTTGTTCCATATTTACTTGAATCTCAGCCCAGATCTGGTAGCCACAATAGAGCCCTTTGGCAACCAACCTCTGTGTCTAAATGTTGATCAAATTTGGAAGTTCACATGTTCAAACCCTTTAGAGATGTGGATTGAAGTATAGCTCACGTAACTTACGTGGTCGAAGGATAATTTGGCGAGAGAAAAGAGCTTTCCACGCCCTAGACTGATTGCTAGGTAACTGATATTTCAGTAAAGCATCTTTAGTAACCCATATTCGTTATTACCCTTTAGAAGGACTAGATTGTGGTGGTGCTTTCAATTGAATGATATAATGTCAGTATAGAGAAATCTTTCGTGATGGGGAAGGTGGTGCGATTAGCATATCCCGACTGAGCGAAGGCAGTTTCGTTACACCAAACCTTGGTTGTGTTTGAGCACGATTCGATCCTCCTACCTTATTACCCCTGTAGTACATGTTCATTTGGATAGACATGGAGATACATACACGTCTATACCAGCAATCCTACGGAGATTGGAAATAATAACTTTCGAGATCCGACTCTCTCATCATATACGACAATACCGCCGCTATAACAAAGTAAGTATAGGGTAACGAGGTTTGATCCGTTTGCTTGTTTGAACCTGCAATAGCCGCATGGTACTTACCTCCGGGCAGCCAATACATTCAAATAACATAATGGTTGCCTCGGAAAGCTTCGGGGGAAGCACAACCCTAACTAACCGGCCTGAAACCGAGATGGTGACCACCGTGCCTTTTGGTTTAGGACGGCGGCCTGAAACGTCAGATAAGTGCAGGTGGTGGGCTGGCGCACCACCTGATTCATTGAGACTGGTAAACGGCTGGGAGAAGCTCGCCTTTAGCTCAAAAGTGAAAAGCTCTAGCAGAACCTGCCATATCTACAATATCAGCAATATCACCCCAAAGAAAGCGAATATTGCCCAATACCGCTAATACACCACCGCTAAATCCTGAGTTGTTCCGCTTACTTCAGTTCCATGGTTCATCAATGCTTAGCCTTTTTCTTGGGGCCAAAGGCCGCATCAAATTTGGGAGGGGAATTAGTCCCCTTGTATGCTGCCCCCCTGTCTCGTCCACAGACTTTTGATTCTGATCGGCCAATAATCAGGTGCGCCAAGGAGTTTGGATGGGCACGAGACAGTGCTGCCCCGTATGATGTTCTCTGGGAGTTCTATCTACTTTAATTGCTATTGACCCGAATTGCTTGCTATCCCGTACAAGGTTTGGTGAATCCTGGACATCCAATGTATGAGTGGTAGAGACCGTATCCACGGCTTGGAAAATCTGCTTGGTGTTTATCGAGTGCATGCCCATTACAGTAATTGGGGTAACGAACATCGATATCTTTAATCATAATTTCCAGGCCTCTAGTTCTAACGGATACCAGCAAAATTACCGCATAAGCCAGTCCAAGTGGACACTAGATTTTTTACTTCGTTTCATGTACCTTTTGCCGTTAGTAAAACCGGTCAACCGGCCCAAAGATGCTTTGCTTCAGACGGTCTAAATGACGCAAGACAAGGTTTTGGAGCAAGAGACGAGACCCGGTTTTTTGTTGATGATCTGTGGCAATGATGCAGCAGAATGGCTAGGATTGGCCCTCTTGGCCTATGAGGCCCTATTGCAGCAACAATTGTTCCACTTGCGTATATCGCCGTGTCACCCTTAAGAGTGTGCGTACCATATGTACCCACAAGTACCCACACGCGGGAATATCAATGTGCATGTCAATCTGGCGAGATGAGCACCCCTCGAGCTCCCCCATCACACCACCAAGCATCTAATAACAACTAACCTCTTTCTCGTCTAGCTATTCATATCTACCCCCCGCCGCACCCACCCACCCAGCCAGCAGTCACTTCCTAGTTGGGTACTATCAGTCAGCTGATTCCCGATACATAACTACTATATCCAGGCCCAAAATGAGAGGAGGGATTATCCCATAAACCGTCGAGACAATGCCGACACCACTCCACAAAGCGCCAAGAGGCGGCCACCTAGAGCCAATAAACACTGTCCTTTCGTTCGTGCCCGAGTTTCACGTTAATTAACGAGAACAGGGGTGGTGATACTCGATAACATAACTACAGTAGGGAGTGGATAGTCTCCAGAGGGGAGGGGGATCAGCCTGTGACCTGAAGTCTAAGGGGTTTGCGGAGTCTGGGTTAGGTGTCCTAACGACTGGAGCCACTGGTACTGGTAACGCTTTATCGTCAAGGCGAACGAAGGGATGGGGATACGTATATACCCAGAAGTAGCTAGAGTTAGGATTTGGGGTCCCGTTGTGAAGGTTTGGGCCCTGGTCCGGCTACGCTTCGCGTAACTAAGTATTATTGCGGAGTGGCCAAACTCGGCTGGCTAAACTATCAGGAAACGTGAGACATGTATATTGGAAGTACGTACCTAGGGCTCTCATTTATTCTTCTCCAGTTTACGTGCAATAGCCGGTAGAACTAATGCAAAGGTAAGAAGTAAAAGAGTAGGTTTCTTGATCCGTGCTCACTGCAAAAATTTCTTGAAGGGCCAAAATTAGACTATCGGGTCATGGTAAACTCGGCTTCGAATTAATTCTACTAGACTGTATACAGTATCTAGCTTAGTATGTAGGCCGATCTTGGGTGTGCTGGGGCATGAATACCAGCATCCTAGGGTCGCTGGGGCAGCCCTAGAAGGCTCAGGCATATGGTCTGAGAGCTACACTAGTCTGTTTGCATTGGGTTCTGAGTTTCGATGGTTTAGGGAATGAATGAAAAAAAAGTGTAGGGGCCTGTAAAGCGCCGACCAGTAAAAGCGTCGGAGAGTGCCTCAGAAATAAGTAACAAGTGAGCGTTATGATCTATTTCCTGCTTCATTTCCGCATAACACTCTGGTTCACCTCTACAGCTCCCCTAATAGGTGGGGGGTTATACTTCGCAGTGTATTTTGTAGTAGAAGATTAAGGTAAAGTTATCTAGAAACTAATTCATTTCCGTAGCCTTTAGGTGATGATGGCCGAGCTGGATAACCGTTAGAGTGGTAGGGTTTTGTCATAGCCTACGGGCTGCATACTTGCGTTATCAGTCAAGTAATCAGCTTTTTGATCATGAAGTATCACTCGGTACTGATTCATGGTATCTCACTCGGGTTGTTGAGGTACCCCCCACGGTATTCTATTTATTTATTTAATTATTTATACTTCATACATGCATTCAAACTATGCCAACTGTATATAGGAACGCATAATTTCCTCTCCAGTAACTCAAATAGAATTCACGGTATTTTGATTGATTGTTTGATAACAGGCGGTTGGAAGGATCTCTTCAGGTTTCAGTGGCCTGAGTAATAGGAAACACGTGTCCTTCGAGTGCAAAAGGAGCCAAAATAAATCCCCCTCTGCTACGCACTAACAACAGCACGTGTACTAGTATTTTCCCCAGAGTCATCTGTGCAACACCTGGTATCCATCAACAGCCGAGGAAGGTGTGAAGCTTGTCCGTGGCTACCAAGCGTTTCTTGGTGTCTCTGTCACATTTCTCAATGCATCCATCCTCCATGTCAGGGACTATCTTACTTGTAGCCCTTCCGCTAACCCTACACCTGCCTTTCCTACATGCATAATAAATAAGCTTCAGATATGCAACGAGCTAAGTACTCTGGTGTCGCGACTACCATCAAAGCTAGGCCCAGTCAACCTTTGATGCTTGTTTTCATGTACTACTTATTATATGGCTCTGCCTGATTTAATTTTGATCTATATAAATTATTTCCTAACTTTGGGCATGGTGGCCAGTAGCTGCGGGATTGTGGTTTGTCGCCATTGTATCTTTCCGCCGAGCTCTAGCGCTAGACCTTGCTGAACTAGTACATATTTTGCTATCCCCTTTCATGATACTGGTCGGCATGGTAATCGGTGACAGCAGCGGGGGCTGGGAGGTGCAAACACGTTGCAGTGAGCGGATCGAGACCGTATGTAATGAATCGAAGACTCGTCATATGTTTGGGTGAATCGTCAGAAATGTGACGTGGTTTGAAAAGTGTCAACTACAGTTGCAGAAGTTAGAGGAGCTCGTATCCCGCCTGAGGCCTTAGCCGGCGATGCTCGCAGCTGTCTCTGTTCCCTCGAGGATGGGGGCAAGCATGATGGAAAAGCAGAAGTGCCCAGGGATAATCAGCGGTGGTGGTAGTATGGCGGGCCTGGGTGTCTGTGTACCAATGGTTGGTTCATATCACACATGCTATGAGGGGCATTGGGCAGCCTAGCTATCAATCAATCTCATTGTACCCGAAAAACATCATTCACTGTTTATATAATTCACGGCTTATATTCTTATGGTTGCTAAACTAGGTAGGTCATATGGAGCTGGGTGAGCTAGATGCGTGGGTATTTAGGCCTTTCGTGGGTGGCGGAGGAAAGGGAAATAGGACGGAATAGAACGAACTGGTGAGCCATTCGTGGAGAGGACCTTGTAGTTGACCTTGGCAAGGACGATAATGTTGAATAAAATGTGGATGTTGGATGAGATCAGGGTTAGGGTTCCATGAGTAAAATTGTAGCTAACGTGACATTTAACATTGTGATCTACCGTGGAGGGGACGGAGTACATAATATACAAATGTATCAACCTCATAAAAGAACATCTACCACTATTATATGTGGGATCGTGATTCTGCATTGTATGCTTTCTTGACTGCTTCACCTCTGTCAAAACCCCGCCCGCTACTCCGACCCGCAATCGTGTACCCCTAGCGCCCCTATACCGGTATGGACCGGCGCAGTCGGGCCCTCGGTACCGCAAGCCCGCGAATTCCGCAATCCGCAACCGTGATCCGCAATCTGCAAGCCAGGAGCTATGCCCGATCGGCAATGTAGGGGTCCCGATCGCAACGGCTCGGCTAAGATTGCCAAGCTTGCAGGGAACCGTGACACACCCAACTTGCGAATTAGTATGTGTTGCGAATTAGTATGTATTGCGAATTAGTATGTGTTGCGGATTTAGTATGTGTTGCGGATTTAGTATGTGTTGCGGAATTATGTATTGCGGAATTATATGTTGCGGAATTATTGTTGTGGGTCAATATGTGTCCAACTTGCAAATCAGTATGTGTTGCGGTTCAATATGTGTTACAAGTGAATATGTTTTGGATATGTGTCGCGATTTTGTATGGCTCGCAAATGAATTTTTAATTAATTGCATATCCTTTTAGATCTGGGGGTATTTTTGGGAGGAAGATTTGGATCAATCAATCATTTTAGGATGTGAGTACACTCCTAGTTTATATGCGTGCACATTGCCAATCTCTATATACTTACGAATTTTGATTAGATCATGGAAATATCACTGTGGTTTGCGGAATTGTAGAAGCTGCGAAATTGTATAAGTTGCGGAATTGTATAAGTTGCAGATTTTTATCGCTACGGGTTAGTTTGGGTTGCGTATCTGTATTCAAAGTTGTGAGTTTCTATATTTTACTGGTACCTATTATTTTTTTTTTTAGAACTCATATAGTGGCTAACCATATTAGTTTATGATACCATTTGTCGTTAAATTGATAAGTTCTTCAGATTACCCTTCTCCATGCAACTATTTATCCCGCTGCATCTAACCCGTTGCTGATCACTCCCACCCTATTGCATTGATTCATCTCTCCCAATTCACGATATCCTCACATATATCCACATAGAATCGCCGCATACTTCCCACTATAACTACATTTACTTAGCATCAATGCATTGTTCTAATCGCGAGTTTCAAAATCTCTTGCACACAATCTTACCTTGGTGGCCTACTATACCTTTCCAAGTTGTAGCGCCACTGCCAGCTTAGGTATTGCCTTTAAACAATACCCGTTATTAAATTCTCGCAGGACAAATTAACTAACACCTAATCTTCGCATCATTCCGTGCTGCTAATACCTGTAAGAAAGAAAGATTCATCTTTTGATTAACCCATAGGGCTTGGAACTGAATCTCCTAATCGCTGTTACCTTCCATTCACTACTGGCCCATGGGATTCACTGATATTATGTCTACACAGAAGAAAATAATCGTTGGCGACTGGCCATAAAACCCTCTTCTAGAATTTATATTCCTCGCCTCTGGCTGGTAATCTCTGCATCCTGTATTTATATGTATCTGGAGCTGACCCTACACGGTTTACATAATTCAAGATTTCTTTTCTGCGCACTCCGACACTTATCAATTTCATCACGAATTTGGAGCCAACACATTGTTTCAATAATTTCCTTTAAATCAGTGATCATAGGGTACGTAATAAAACTAAAACTTTGAAAATTCTCAAGCTTATTTTAGTCATAGCATATCACTCGTCTATTCCTCTATGCTTTCTCGTGTCATTCTTCTTCCAGTTAAACGCATCAGATAATATTATCCTATTTCCGTCCCTTACATTTTTATTCGGAATGGAGGGTCTTATGTCACTGAGTTCCTGCTGGGTACCCACACGGGAATTCCATTAGCTGAGACTAGAGAATGGAAGAGAAAAATAATTGGGCATACGCATCACAACCATGTCACTTCATCAGCCGCCACTTGGGGGCGGAAGGGAACAATAATGGGGTGTTAACCCCAAACCCTATTTTTCTATTGCTCTAAAGTTAACTAAGATAATATGTAGGCTAACATAACATGTAGGAAGACCCGAAAGCGATTGGCCCGGGGGTAAAAAAACACCAACTCTCATAATTTTTGCCAGAGAGCGATGCCTACCCCACCTTCCTGTTGATCTCTCTACGATACCGCCGCGATCACTTGTCAGTGAAAGCTGGTCCAACGACAGGGCATGGGTCCAAAAGAAGTACAGCGGTACATTATGGAGGGTTAGTAAAACCAAAACACAAGCAGGGAAATAAAAAAGGAGACACAGGATTGGAAACAGAGATGCTGTGAATGCAGCTACACCAAGGTCCACATGTAAGTGGCATACAACGCTTATCTGTCGTCTCAAGGCAAAGACTGTAAGACACAAGCATCCCTATCATTACAGGCACACCCTAACACACTGGAGAGCGCCGCCCGCATTGGGGAGATGAATCTCCCCGCAGCCTAGTTGCACTGCTGAACAAGCGCCGCCGCCTACGAATTAAGTCAATCCACAAAGCATGTTCTGCCACATACGAGATAAAGGAAGCGGGCATCGGCGGGCGCTAATAGGGTATAGAGGAGAGAGAAGGGTCACTCGTGGGTTTTTATCTCTCAAACATTATCCTTAATCTGGCAGCTGAGCCATCAGGAAGAAGCAATAGTTGGTGGCGTTTGTTTACATATCTTGTTATGTCCCTTATCAACAATTGATCCTTATACAAACTCAATTCATCCATGTGGCTATCGTCATTAATGGATTATAAGGTCCAGACCACGCGACTCACGCCACGGCTATTCCACGCGCGCTGATAGCAGTAGACGATACGAACGTATGGGCTGCCTCTCACGACTTGATAGTTTTTGTCCTCACACTCTATGCAGAACTTCAACGCTTTATCTCATTAGAGTCATTCTCTAACTTCTGTTGGATATCAGTGACTCAAGTAGTGATATTCCTCAAAGTCTAGCAAGCAGTTGACAATACGAACGACAGATCATTATCGCCAAGTCAGTTGTTGTAGAATGGCGGTTCTTAATAATTTTTCACTATAACAAATCATTTGCTTCCGCCATCGATCCTCGTGATTAGCCGCGATTCACCACATGATCCACGATAACGACTCAAACACTTCCCGAATTCCACATTGTACCAGAGTTTTAATTTTTTTTCTCAGGACATAACGCTGTTTCCTATACAAATACCGTTTCTACAATGACTAAGGGATAAAGTCACCGAATCAATACAGGACGGGATACAGACTTAATCAATGTAAACAAACTACCATATTAGCCATTCACATTAATATTTCAGCACAAATTAGTAAAACCCAAGGCATCGCGGAGCCCCGAGGTCAGAGTCCAGATTAAATCTGATTTTTCTCAAGCTCTCCATCCCCTTGTAGATTGTTTTTTTTTTTTTTTTTTTTTACATCATAATACCCCTGTAGATAGTACAGCGTGAGCTGTAAAACCTCTCTATTGTTCGATTTAGAAGTACTAAATTTTCATATGATGGAAAGAACCCCAATCTACCACCCCTCGTTCCCACCTCCCTCCCTACAACTCCATTGCTCTTTTATTTCTTTCAATAGTTTCTCATATGTTCTCACCACTGACCTCTTCCTCGCTAAGAATTAAACGCCGCCGCTGACGCCACCGCCACCACGACAACCATGAACCTGCTCGTATGACAAAGATAGATTTCGGCGTTATTCACGCATTTACGCACTACACGGCCTCCTTAAATGTTGGCAGCTTTATCAATAAAGCAAATAGGTATTTCACTTTAGCGCGCTCAGTCACCGCAACAAGACTCTCGACGGAAGCAGATCACTGACAGAGCGCTTTAGTCAATAAAAACTAATATACCTGACCGCTTATTTTTTAACGCTTACTTGAATAAAGACACATAGATCTCTGGCCTTTTGTAATTTTTCTGCCTATATTGCTTTGATTCGCAGAAAGACTAATTCTCAATCTTGTCCTTATCGTTCAGTACAAACAATCCTAGTTCTCACGAAAGATTATACCCATAAATATATCAGAAAGAGAGATCGCCGCTAGTACGCATACGCGTGAACTATATTTTCATACTTTAGCCTCCACATTTTCCTGTCTAAGAATACTCAGACTCTCTTTAACAATTTTCTTTAGCTAACCTACACAGTTAGTTACGTCCAATTAGTTTTTTTTGACAGCGTACCTATTTTTCCCCGCCGTTCAAATGTTTACGCCTGACTTCTCCATTAACGCGTCCACCCTCTCCGCTAACTCTCCTAGCATGCCTTTTCTCCTTCTGAGCTGCGGCAACACACAGGCAGTTGTCGCATAGCTCATCCAAACCCATGGTACATTCCTGTTCAGTGCTATTAAAATAATTGTTGATAGCAGCTCTTCTGCAATTTCTGCTTTAGAAAATTGTCTGTTCTTAACCTCTTCGGGAATTCCTTCTCAAAGTAGCATTCCATCCCTTGCGATCCTCACGCGATCAAAAGAACTGATTCAGTTCTCTTCCCATCCCGGCCAGCTCTACCAGTCCCTTGTACCATATCAATCAGCAGAAAGGGCGATTTGTAGTAAATCACCAATCTAATGCTTCGCATATCAATCCCTGCTTCCAAAGCACTGGTTGCAATCATGACTTTATTCCTCCCCGAAACCCATCTCTCATATTCTTTGGTCTTGGCAGAATATTCGGCATTGTACCTGCACGTTTTGTATTCCTTGCAAAGAATCTCCAGATCCACGATAGTCTGGGTGTATATGAGAGCCCTATCTTCTGGTTTGGCATATTTTTTGAAAGTCAACAGCAGTGACTTCAGGTTTTGTTCTCTCTTCATATGACTCGTGATATAGACCTGGTAGCTTATTGACTCCCTATTGACACCCTTTCGCACAACCTGTAGACTTCTCAGCAGCAGTTCCCTTCGTAAACCATCAATCATATATAAAGGCAGTTATGATGTTCGATCCTGCCGATTTAACCACCAAGATTCTTAAATTCTTTCCTGAAGGTAGATGAAAGTAGGACCATTTGAACTTCATCAATGAAAACTGTTTCCAGTCTCTCCTCGGCCCAGAGATTTTTAACCCATTCCCTGAACCTTCTTTGTACTGATGCTTCAGCAGTCACGAAAACCAAACAGGTCTCTGGCTCAATATCCTTTTCATTTTTCCAATAGCATGTTCTCAATCCTGCAACTCTTGCCCTATCATATAGATTGTTTTTGGGTGCCATGAAGGGTACAAGTTTAGGGTTAGTTAGGGTTTAGTTAGGGTTAGTTAGGGTTGTTAGTTAGGGTTAGTTAGGGTTAGTTAGGGTTAGTTAGGGTTAGTTAGGGTTAGTTAGGGTTAGTTAGGGTTAGTTAGGGTTAGTTAGGGTTAGTTAGGGTTAGTTAGGGTTAGTTAGGGTTAGTTAGGGTTAGTTAGGGTTAGTTAGGTTAAGGTTAGTTAGGTTAGTTAGGTTAGTTAGGTTAGAGGT